>VCAZ01000207.1:126186-146186 GCA_005784505.1 Bagarius yarrelli | reverse complement strand
TAAGCGATGTTGGTATTGTGCCCTAGAAAAACATCAATAAAACCTAAAAAAACTAGATAACACGGGGGGCACTATAGAATCTAGCCAAGTACAATTTAAGATATAATTTATAAATAACATGGCATTTATTTTTAATGCCACTTTTTTTTACTTTTTTTCTCTTTTTAAAGTTTATCAGCTTTATTTATAATCGTTATCATTCTGTGTAATTCTTCGAATTATTTATTCTTTCCGTTACATTTCGTTTTAGATAATAAGTACGGATATGGCAGTAAACCGTCATAATAGAGAATAAATAAACAATATACTATCACATGTCCTTGATTCTGGTAGCACGTTAAAACAGGTCATGGTCAGTTGTATTCCCTGATTTATGGGAGATTATTAGAGATGGAAGATTCTGTATATACGAGAGTCTAATTGTAATAGGATTCTGGATAGGGCCATATGAAATGACGCTTAGATGGTACTATGATTGGATTGTTTGCCTTGGATTGGTGATTGGTTAGTTCTTTAAACACTAAAAACAAGTAATTCCACCTTAAAAAATGAAATCTAACAATATAATAGTTAGGGTTCTTTCAGTGTGTGAAAATGATTGTTTCTTTATCTCATTGGTTTAATATTGTGTGATTAGGAGAATGGACGCAGGCAGAAAATGCATGTGTGTGAGACATTTGATCACCTTTATGCACTGCTGGAGGGACAGAAAAGGAGAACTGACACTTAAAATCAGCTCTGAACAGCAGGAAAAACTCAATTACATTAAAGGCCTACAGCGCAGGTGCCTACACACACACACACACACACACACATAAGGGAATTCTTAATCTTTCAGCCATCGCCCCTTTCCGATGCGATTGTGCGATTTTAACTCTGTGTCTAACTAAAGTCTAATATAACATTAGTGTGCATAAAAAATACTAAGACACACAGCCAGTCTGCTCCAGAATTATTGGTGTCCTTTCTATAGCTACACAGAACACCTGGACAAGACTGCAAAGCTGGTGGAGACAGGAATCCAAACCATGGAGGAACCGGAAATGGCCATCTTCTTACAGGTACAGACACATTCGTGTAAATTATTTCTCGGTTTATTATTTTTACTATATTATAGTAAAATTTCTGCAAACAAAATTGAAAGTTTCTAAAGCAAACTTGTAATTTTCCCCTAAGGAATAATGTAAATGAGGATAATTCGTTTCAGCCCCTCCAAAGTCTGACCAGATGAGCAATTTCCAATATTTAATCATAATTGTGTATATAAAAAACTACTGAAACATTTAGAAAAGGAATGTAAACGAATGAAAAAATGACACAATAAACCTCAATCGATCGTATTTGATGATTTGTATTGGATGACTATGAGGAGCTGATAAAGTTGGAGAGATGTCGCTGTTTGTAAGAGGAAATATCAGGCAGACTTTCTTTTTTTTGGGGGGGGGGATTTGCAAGGCCACTAGAACCTGTTTGTGGTGCACTGCTGGGACCAATTTCTGTCTTACTAACTGGGAATGTTTGCTGTTCTTCATGGTGTCTTAACAATTTCCTGTAATGTACTATGAAAATTGTATTCAGCGTTTCAATTGGATGGCTAGTCTTATCTGGATCACATCTCTCACTTGGATGATTTCAAGTTTCCTTGTTGGCACCCCTTTCCTGTGCTGTTCCACCAACTTCTACACATCACCTCCTTTCACCTCCAAGCCCAGGGTGCACCGTTTACTTTACTACTGTTATGCCTGGCTAGGGCTCGAACCCTGCAAAGTCATAAAACTAATTCTGGCCACAATTTCCCCCAGGCAGAATTTAGGGGTCACCTTGTTTTTCCCTGCCTTGTTTTTAGGGGTGCACACATTTTTTCTGACAGATGAATTATTGGGCGATATCGGTAAAAATGATGTTATTTTTATTGCTTCTATAAGTGAATGAAATCCGATAAATAGATCTGATCAAGTTCACCTGCTGTTAAATCAATCAATAAGTCTAATTTATCCGAGTTTTGTATCTGCTTTCCGAGTGCATGTGACTGCAGCCAGTGTTGCCAGATTGGGTGGATTCCCGTCCCCGTTCAGTTGGGCTTCTTTTGCTCAAGTCAGACTGGAAAGAAAAGCATTGGGCTGGTTTTAAGCATAAGCATGTGATTTTATTAATTTTATCATTTTGTCACATACCATTTTATAAAAATGTACAATAAATAAGTACTAGTGTCTTATGCAAAAATAGAAAGGATGTAGATATTCTAATATTATATTATGTTAAAAGTCTCTGAAGTTGAGCTTCATGTCCACCCTTTTGGAACAGTTCCCTTGTGCATGAATAAGCGGAGCTATAGGATGCGCAGGGGCACGATCCATCAAAATAACTGCCCTGCGTGGCAGATTATTTAGAAATAAGACAAGACCTCCAGCTTTAATAATATATTCAACAAACAAGAGTATTCTGACTCAAGCACTGACGTTAGACCTCCTCATCATGTTCAGTCTTCTCCTGGGTGATGTAGGCGTGTTTTGGTATTTGTTTTCCGCAAGAAAAGCCTGATTTTATCCATCACTTTTAGCTGACTTGTTAAATTCCAACCATCTTCGTCTCACCTTAAAATATTCAATATCTTCTCGACTTGTTCCAGGGGTTCTTTTCAGCAGGTCTTTCTGCAATCCCTTCCTTTGTTTATCCAACTGAGCAGTATTTTCGGAACATCCTCTAATAATTTTTTAAGTTGCCTTCAATGCATTGTTACACTTTTGACTATGTCAAGCACTTAAAATCTTGTCCTTTCCCTTAACGATTGTACGTATGGTGGATGCTAGCTGTCCATACTGTCTAGCGATCATACTAGCAATGACTCCTTTCTTACTGAATGTGACTCCCTTTTCTTCTTGCTAAATTTCTCGAGAGCCCTTGTCTTCACTAGGTCTTGCACAAAATCCAAAAAAACCCCCACAACCACTATTTAATGTTAAGTACAATACAAAGTGTATATAAACTGTATTGCTGCACAGAAGGAACAAATTAAGCCAATCAGTCCATGTCCCAACAGGAATTTCCATGAACATTAATTAAATTGACAGTTAATTTGAAAGGCAAATTAGCGTCCACCGGTTTTTAATTAGTGGGATGACAATCAGATGTCTGTGTCTGACCAGATTTGTTTAAAGAACAGGGATGTGCCAGGCTGTGGAACGAGTACCAAAAAGCTAAAGCCAAACTCATTATTCTAATTATTCTTGATGCTTTAATTCCTATTGTGTTCTAAATTTCCAGCATAAAACTATTTCTTGAGCTAAATTCAGTCTGTCTGTCTTGCCTTTTTGAACAGAATGCAAAGCCTCTACTACAGAAGTAAGTAAACACAAAAGGATTTGAACATAACTTTAATAATTTCGAACCTTTCAGGCTCTTTTATGTCTCTCTCTCTCTCTCTCTCTCTCTCTCTCTCTCTCTCTCAGGATAGAAGAGGGCAAGAACACCAATTACTTGGAGAAGTTGGAACGTGGTTATGAAAATATGGATCATTTTACTGTCAGTTTGGAGCATGAAAAGAGAGCCATCCTTAACATTGACTTTATCAGAGGTAACTATGGCTGAGAAGTTATAAACAATTTACATTCGTGAAAAAGTGCAAAAGTGCATGCTCATGGTATTATTGGCTGAAAGATTACTGCTCTTTAATTAATAATTATATATATATAGATATATATATATATATATATATATATATATATATATAATATATATAATAATAAAAATACCAACCCCAATTCCAGAAAAGTTGGAATAGTGTAAAAAAATGCATATAAAATTAGATACAATAATTTGCATATTTAAATGCATAATTTATTCATACTAAAATATAGAAAACCTTAAAACTGAGAAGATCTACCATTTACAGCAGAGTCCTTTATCAGAGCGACTTCCATTCATCTTGTTTATACAACTGAGCATTTTGGGGTTAAGGGCCTTGCTCAGGGGCCCAACAGTGGTGGCTTGGTGGAGCTGGGAATCAAACCCACATCATTGGGTAACACCTTAACCACGAGCCACCCACTTTCCACTATTTTAGGAAAAAAACCCTTTTAACTTGTTGGCAGAAACACGTCCCGGAAATGTCAGATTTAATGAGATTTTACCTGTAACGTTTTCAAATAGGTGTTTTTGTCAATAGGTCCAAGTATTGTTGGACCACTGGACCAGTCAGCTCACTTCGCTTCTGTAGTTGTCTTCATTGTTGTCGGTGATGTGGCCTGAAACAGTCATGTTGTCTTTAAACTAGATGATATGATTGGTACGGTAACCGGACATACAATCGTTAGGCAACCGGGTGAAGAGCAGCGGACTGAGCATGCACATTTGTAGCACCCCTGTGCTAAGCGTGGCGGTCGTAGATGTTTTCTCGGCCGACCCGTACATTCTGTGGTCTCCTGATAAGAAGTCTACCACTTAGTTTCTTCATCACAGTACTCTGTGGCCAGTCCTGGACTGAAATACCCACTAGTACTTCAGAATTTTGCTCAAAGGGAATTTATTCATTTATTATAATCTGTTATAAATAACTATAAACATTTCAGATCAATGTGGAGTTGCCTATAGTGGCAATAAGTTACGCAGGTCTGGTACCAAGCAGATGCTGATATTTCCAAAAGAAGTTAAGCTACCCGGACACGGAAGAACCATATTTACGTTATTTAGTAATAATGTAGCTTAAAGGCTTAAACGTTTATTAGAGGCTTGTGAACCGTAAAATATTACTCAGACAATTATTAATGAAACACAAGGGAATTTAATGAACGATATACCAGTTGGGAAAAAGACACACTTCCGACCTACATTAAGAGTTGCAGTCTCACAACAACAAAAGGGACTGTTTAAACACACATTTAAAAGAATTTTACACAATGACGTGATTAGGATTAAACCTGTGGTCCTGATTTAACTATTTATAAAGCAGCACATTTACATGTTACAGCATTTGGCAGATGTTCTTATCCAGGGCGGCTTACAAATATCTCTTTCTATACAACTGAGCATCTGGACTTTAAGGGCCTTGCTCAGGGGCCCAGCTGTGGTAGGTTGGTGGTGCTGGGAATCGAGCCCTACTCTTCCAATTAGCAGTTTAACACCTTAACCACAGCACTACCACCTCCACCATGAAGCATGAAACTTAAAATCATTGCCCACTGATGGGTTACAGATTGTTAAAGTGCTTTCTGGTTCTGTAAAAAGAGATACATTTATGAAATAACAAATACGTTTCGACGCATCAACGAATTGTTTTATATGATATACCACAGTTACCTTCTCCTAAAAGTCAATGATTTGGTAGTCATGTCTGGTAGCTAAGTTGTGTGTGGGTTGAGTGCATGCACGTAAGTTTGTATGTTTGAAAATGTGTTTCTTTTGATTATATGGAAATGTAAAACATTGTGGTCTGCAGATGACG
Source organism: Bagarius yarrelli (assembly GCA_005784505.1). Taxonomy (NCBI): domain Eukaryota; kingdom Metazoa; phylum Chordata; class Actinopteri; order Siluriformes; family Sisoridae; genus Bagarius; species Bagarius yarrelli. Next base: position 140,746 of record VCAZ01000207.1, on the reverse strand, counting down.
AGGATGAGGATGATGACGATCCTGATGAAGAGGAGGATCATGAAAATGAAGTGGTTAATGATGCATGTGTCAGCGGCAGGACTCAGGAATCTGAAGAATTGAAGGCCTCCCCTGTCAAGCAAAGCTCTGTCTTACCTTCAGTGTCCCAACTAGTTAAGAGCAGTGAATCCCAACCGACTACCGCTTCAAACCCGTCTCAGACAGTCGAGTCCAGTCCGACCCAAAACACACCACCAACTACTTCCAGTACCGTCCAAACAAGACCCACCACCATGTCCCAGAATACATCGGCAGTCACATCCACTCCAAGCACAGAGCCTATTGCTCCAGAAAATACAGCAACAGAGGTAAACTTACACTACAGCACTACACACACACACCGGCACACACAAGCAAATATACCGCATACAGTATGTCAGAGACCCACCAGTCAGAATTAATCAATAAGATAAAATAAATAAGTTTATTTTAAGTGTAATGCCTCATTGATGAAAAAGATCAACAGATAATTTTTTTAATTAGTCCAAGCTAACACAAAGGCTAATTAAGGAATAAGGAGTTAACTAGTCAAATGTGGTGACCAGAAAAGCAATTCACACTGTTCACTGATCCAACCTGCCCTCTGGCCACATCCGGTGCTGATAACTGTGTGATCTAATAATATCTATATATGAATAAATATATACACTCGCACACACACACACACACACACACACACACACATGCCTGGCCTAAAATAGTAACTATTTGCTTAGATACCTGGATATAACTAGGCAAATAATTAGGTCTCCACAGTGAATAACGACTGCAGTGATTTACTGCTTAATCAGCCAATCAGAAGCTGGAATATGCCGTCTTAATTTTTTATCTCTTTTGTTTTCTCTTATCTAATTTTTTAATTTTTCATCTCCGTGAACACACCTGTTTCCAGGTATATTAGCAGTGACTTAGTAGAGTGATATTGCGTAAGCTTGACTTATAGCCAGGCAGTGTATTGTATGTACAGTATGTAGGTACGTATACATAGAAAGGTACGAAGTAAGAGGTAGCTCGGCTGTTTAAATGTTGGATCAAACATTATGGGTTCAAGTCCCAGCCGTAACCTGCCACCGAGCATTTTGAGATTAGGGCTTGCTTGGTGCAGGTACTGGTGGTGGGGAACTATAATTATAAAATTATTATTTTTTTCATGTTTCTTCTAATTTTTATCTCTTTTTTTTTTCCCCGCCCTCTTTTTTTCTAATTTAATTCTTTTTTCATCTCCGCTGAAAAACCCTGTTCCAGGAATTGGTAATTAGCTGATTAGTAGATGTGATTATTGCGTAAGCTTGACTTATAGCCAGGCAGTGTATTGTATGTACAGTATGTAGGTACGTTATACATATAAAGGTACGAAGAGTAAGAGGTAGCTCGGCTGTTTAAATGTTGGATCAAACATTATGGGTTCAAGTCCCAGCACCCAGGTAACCCCCCCCGAGCAGTTGAGGAGTTTTTTTTAGGGCTCTGCTGCTTAGGTGGCAGGTTCTGGTGGTGGGACTTGAACTATAATTATAAAAATTATTTTTTTTTCATGTTTCTTGAGTAAAAAGTATAATATATTGTAGAATCCTACAGATTATTTATTTACGTGAATTTTACAATTTCTTACTATTTCCTAAAGAAACAAGGCTAATAAACATTTTCAAAAAAATAATAATTTTATAATTATTTTTACTTGGTGGTTTATTACTAAATTCCCAAACCTTCTGTTACTAACCAATTAAAAAAAAAAAAAAAAAGCAAACTATAAATGAATATGAAGTCGGTTCCCTCATCACACCCATTCCACACTGTTACTATTAATGAAACAGATCTCTGGGGGTCCCCGAGGTGGGTGGGCCTAACTTAACCCGTGTAAGTGCCGCCCCTCATAAGCATATTTCCAGTTTTTCTCTCTCTGCATTATATATATATGCACTTTAATAGCGACATACACACTGTGTATTCTAGGCTTCATTTTCTCAATTCCAGTCTTCCAATCTCTCTCTCTCTCTCTCTCTCTCTCTCTCTCTCTCTCTCTCTCTCTCTCTCTCTTTCCCTCTCTCAGGGGTCAACCAGCCCTAATGCAGGAATTGGCACTCCAGGCTCAGATGGTCATTCACGTCATGTTTTCTCCTTTTCCTGGCTAAATACAGCAAAATAACATGTTCTGTCCTAAATTCTCCCAATTTTTGTTTCTTTACCAGACATTCAGCAAAAAACAGACCTACACCAGACATATAAGAGACACGTGGACTCAATGACGACACACTGATCTGTGCTTTTTTCGATGACTTTGATCATTTTAATCAATTTCTATGGCCTGAATCGCCGAATTTGAGGATTTGTGTTTAAATACAGGGGAGGCAAGAGCCTCGTCATGGGGCCACGATGAGCGTAGCCTCCCCTTCGGATTGCGCGTCCCTTACAAACCTGATTAAGTGCATGCAAACACCCTTTTCTGTCTCTCTGTATGTAACCTGTATAATGTTTTTAGGCACTTATTAAAGTCATCACTTTCTATAGTCTTGCTAGTGTATTTCATATATATATATATATATATATATATATATATATATATATATATATATATATATATATGTGGAATATATTTAGTATGTGACGGACTGGTGACCTGTCCAGGCTGTCCCCCCTCCTGTCTTTCACCCTTTCAGAGACGGCTGGGATAGACTCCAGCAGAACCCTGTGACCCCGAATTAGGGAATAAGCAGGTAGAGAAGATGAATGAATGGATGAATGAATGAATAATCTGAAATGAATTTGCATTAAAAAGCACAAACTGAGTCAGTCTGTAACTCTTCCGGAATGAAGCGAGGAAGTGTGAGCGCACAGGTTTTTCTGCTGTCAAGCACTAATAAGTGTTAATTAAAAGCACAACAGCAGTGAGCTTACTGATCGTTTAGCTCTAACAGCAAAGATGAACGATTCTAACTTAAAAGTAAGAAAACAGAACATTTACTTGAGCAGAAGGTCGGGATAGTAAATGAGTGTCATCGATTTTTGACCTGAACAGAATTACACTTGTATTAAATATGTATTAAGTGTGAGAATTGCAATGGTAAATAAATTCTATCAATCTATAAATTCAACATTTTTTGGATTAATTTCGTATCTTATCCAGGTGTAAAGGTGTGTAAAGAATGCTAATATAAGACGATAACCGGAAATCAGTGTGCAAATAGACCTTAAATGGCAAATTTAAGCTACTCTATTTAGTTGATATATATTTATAAATCTATATATCTATGTACAGTTTGTGTGTCACGTCAATTTAATTTCAATATATTATTCGTTTATACATTTCCCAACTGATTATACACACCTGATAGCAAAAAATTGTTAGCTTTATGAATAAACGTTACATTTTTCTATTACGCATTTTTCAGGTAGGGATTTTTGATCTTATTGTACTTATTTCTCTGTGTTAAACTGTAATATTGGAGCGGTAAATTTAATCGTTATTTAATTTAAACATTTAACACAAGAAGCACAGACGATTCACGATTATATTCCAGACGAAAACCTCTTTAAGGTTTTATTGTGATTGCAGGAGAGGTTTTCCATTCGGAGGTTTACTTTGGGAATATTCTCTTAGGTCTTGATCAGGACAACCCTAAAAACCTTTAATTCACCATATCAAATGCCAGACGCTGCTGACCACCTGCTTGTCTGAGATCTGTGATCAGGTGTTCTTTAACAGGACGGGTTCTCCAAACGGTTAGTTCAGTGAATGATCGCCGGACAGCTCCCGCAGTATGATGTATAGGTTTACAATGGTGAGACAGTGGTGAGACACAGCTATGATGTTTGATTGTATGGGTTTAGAGACAGTGGTGAGACAGCTATGATGTAGGTATGGTTTAGAGACAGTGGTGAGACAGCTATTCGGATGTAGGTAGAGACAGACAAATAGGTGGTGAGACAGTTATGATATATGGTTTAGAGACAGTGGGGGGACCAGCTATGATGTATGATTTAGAGACAGTGGTAAAACCAGCTCTGATGTATGGTTTAGAGAGACAGTGGTGAGACAGCTATGATGTATGGTTTAGAGACAGTGGTGAGACAGCTCTATGATGTATGGTTTAGAGACAGTGGTGAGACCAGCTATGTATGGTTTGAGACAGCTATGAGTTATGGTTTGAGACAGCTATGATGTATGGTTTAAGACAGAGACAGTGCTATGATAGAGACATTGAGACAGCTATGATGTATGGTTTAGAGACAGTGGTGAGACAGCTATGATGTATGGTTTAAGAGACAGTGTGGTGAGACAGCTATGATGTATGGTTTAGAGACGTATGATGTAGAGACATGGTGAGAGACCAGCTATGATGTATGGTTTAGAGGAGACAGTGGGCAGACAGCTATGATGTATGGTTTAGAGACAGTGGTGAGACAGTTATGATATATGGTTTAGAGACAGTGGGGGACCAGCTATGATGTATGATTTAGAGACAGTGGGGAGACCAGCTATGATGTATGATTTAGAGACAGCGGTGAGACCAGCTCTGATGTATGGTTTAGAGACAGTGGTGAGACAGTTATGATATATGGTTTAGAGACAGTGGTGAAACCAGCTCTGATGTATGGTTTAGAGACAGTGGTGAGACAGCTATGATGTATGGTTTTAGAGAGACAGTGGTGAGACAGCTATGATGTATAGTTTGGAGACAGTGGTGAGACAGCTATGATGTATGGTTTAGAGACAGTGCTGAGACAGCTATGATGTATGGTTTAGAGACACAGTGGTGAGACAGCTATGATAGTTTATGATGTATAGTTTGGAGACAGTGGGTGAGACAGCTATGATGTATGGTTTAGAGAGACAGTGCTGAGACAGCTATGATTTATGGTTTAGAGACAGTGGGGAGACAGCTATGATGTATGGTTTAGAGACAGTGGTGAGACAGTTATGATATATGGTTTAGAGCCAGTGGGGGGACCAGCTATGATGTATGGTTTAGAGCCAGTGGTGAGACAGCTAAGATGTATGGTTTTAGAGACAGTGGTGAGACAGCTATGATGTATGGTTTAGAGACAGTGATGAGACAGCTATGATGTGTAGTTTAGAGACAGTGGTGAGACAGCTGTGATGTATGGTTTAGAGACAGTGGGGAGACCAGCTATGATGTATTGTTTAGAGACAGCGGTGAGACCAGCTCTGATGTATGGTTTTAGAGACAGTGGTGAGACAGTTATGATATATGGTTTAGAGACAGTGGGGGGACCAGCTATGATGTATGATTTAGAGACAGTGGTGAAACCAGCTCTGATGTATGGTTTAGAGACAGTGGTGAGACAGCTATGATGTATGGTTTGGAGACAGTGGTGAGACAGCTATGATGTATAGTTTGGAGACAGTGGTGAGACAGCTATGATGTATAGTTTAGAGACAGTGGGTGAGACAGCTATGATGTATGGTTTAGAGACAGTGGGCAGACAGCTATGATGTATGGTTTAGAGACAGTGGTGAGACAGCTATGATGTATGGTTTAGAGAGACAGTGGTGAGACAGCTATGATGTATGTATGGTTTAGAGACAGTGCTGAGACAGCTATGATGTATGGTTTAGAGACAGTGGTGAGACAGCTATGATGTATGGGTTTTACAGACAGTGCTGTGATGGTGAGACAGCTATGATGTAGGGTTTAGAGACGTTGAGACAGCTATGGTAGGGAGAGACAGTGGTGAGACAGCTATGATGTATGGTTTAGAGACAGTGGTGAGACAGCTATGACGTATGGTTTATGATGGTTTTTAGAGACAGTGGTGAGACAGCTATGATGTATGGTTTAGAGACAGTGGGCAGACAGCTATGATGTATGGTTTAGAGACAGCGGTGAAGAAACAGCTATGATGTATGGTTTAGAGAGCTATGGGTTTAGAGACAGTGGTGAGACAGCTATAATGTATGGTTTAGAGACAATGATGAGACCAGCTATGATGTATGGTTTAGAGACAGTGATGAGACAGCTATGATTTGTAGTTTAGAGACAGTGGTGTGAGACAGCTGTGATGTATGGTTTAGAGACAGTGGGGGAGACCAGCTATGATGTATGGTTTAGAGACAGCGGTGAGACCAGCTCTGATGTATGGTTTAGAGACAGTGGTGAGACAGTTATGATATATGGTTTAGAGACAGTGGGGGGACCAGCTATGATGTATGATTTAGAGACAGTGGTGAAACCAGCTCTGATGTATGGTTTGGAGACAGTGGTGAGACAGCTATGATGTATAGTTTGGAGACAGTGGTGAGACAGCTATGATGACAGTATATGGTTTAGAGACAGTGGTGAGACATGATGTATAGTTTTAGAGCTGAGACATGATGTATGGTTTAGAGACAGTGGTGAGACAGCTATGATGTATCGTTTTAGAGACAGTTGAGAGATGTGGTGATGAGACAGCTATGATGTATGTAGTTTAGAGACAGTGGTGAGACAGCTATGATGTATGGGTTTAGAGACAGCTATGATGTATGTGTTTAGAGACAGTGGGGAGACCAGCTCTGATGTATGGTTTAGAGACACAGTGGTGAGACAGTTATGATATATGGTTTAGACAGTGGGAGACAGTGGGGGGGACCAGCTATGATGTATGATTTAGAGACAGTGTTGAAACCAGCTCTGATGTATGGTTTAGAGACAGTGGTGAGACAGCTATGATGTATGATTCAGAGACAGTGGTGTGAGACAGTTATGATATATGGTTTAGAGACAGTGGGGGGACCAGCTCTGCTGATGTATGGTTTAGAGACAGTGGTGAGACAGCTATGATGTTATATGATTTAGAGACAGTGTTGAAACAGCTATGATTATTGGTTTAGAGACAGCTCTGATTGTATGGTTTAGAGACAGTGGTGAGACAGCTATGATGTATGGTTTAGAGACAGTGGGTGAGACAGCTATGATGTATGGTTTAGAGACAGTGGTGAGACAGCTATGATGTATGGTTAGAGACAGGTGGTGAGACAGCTATGATGTATGTTTAGAGACAGTGGGCAGACAGCTATGATGTTATTATTTTATTTTTATATGTGCAACTGAGCAAAAGAGCGCGGAAACCATCGGTTTCACATCGTTTCATGTAATTTATTGACGCTCCCTAAGTGTGACGCCGCCTGAGCTGAAAAAACAACCTGAGTAAACAACCTGCTGCAATAAACTTAACCTCGACAGGTCATCCTGTCCGTATAAACCAGCTTGTTTTCTTTTATTTCTTTAAGTATAAATAAAGTATAATAAATAAATAAATAAATAAATGCATATATATATTTCCGTGTTTTCAAAGTAGCGCAAAGTTCTGTGCACGTGATTTCAGTGGTTTAAAAAAACATCATAGGCTTAAAGATACCTAGCAAATATATCAATCTTAATTTATAGATATTTAATATTTGATTTTACTGTTTCATCACAAGGTAAAATCATGTGCTTTCAAAAAAATAACATTTCCGTTATACCGATCAGAGCGCGACGCTGCTTTGCATTGTGGGTAATGTAGTGTAAAACGTTTGCTATTCGTTTTTACTTTCTATAGATATTCGTTGTACATTTAAAGTCAGGTATATATTAACATGGCACAGGTTATTGATGGTGATTTTAGATGAATTTGAATGTTTACAAAATAGGTCCATGTTAAAACAGTCCAACGTTCTTCGATGTGAACTACAACATCCGTCTTTCCGCGTTGGGATCCGAACGTGACGTCATGACGCAAACAGTGGGTGGAGAAAACCAACCGCTTCCGTGTTGATCTCGGCAGATTCATAACAACTGGAGAAGAAGTGCTGGAACGGATATTAGAATGATTTGATAAACTGCCGTGTTGTAGAAAAACAATTAGTCATTCAAAATGTCCTCGGCACAAAGTACAAAAAAGGGGGACAAGCGAATTTTATCGGGTATTTGTCCAGATTTCAAATGTCAAGCGAGACTGTTCTTTCCTGCTTATAGCTCAGTTAGCATCGAATGCTCGGAGTGCGGACGACGTCACGAGCAGAAAGACCTTTTAAATGTGGAGGAAATAACCGAGCCCGACGTGGTGCTCCATAATTTACTGAGGAACGCGCTGCTCGATGTTTCTGGGGTTCCGAAGAAAAGCACCGAGCTGGTTAAAGTGTCGGGTTTGTCGAACTACCACTGCAAGCTGCTGTCCCCGATTCTCACCCGCTATGGGATGGACAAACAGACCGGGAAAGCGAAACTGTTGCGGGAGCTGAATCAGGGACAGCTGTTCGACTGCTCGCTGCTCGGCGGAAGAGCTTTTCTCATCGAACAGGAGCACATCTCCTCCGTGGGCTATGGGAAGGACAGATCAGGCAGTCTCATCTACCTCCACGATACGCTCGAGGAGATCAAGAAGGCCAACCATAACAAAGAATGTCTCATTCCTGTCCATGTGGATGGAGATGGACACTGTCTGGTTCATGCCGTGTCCAGGGCTTTGGTGGGCCGGGAGCTTTTTTGGCATGCCCTAAGAGAGAACCTCAAGCTCAGCTTCCAACAAAATCTCCATCGCTATAAGGCTCTGTTTCAGGACTTTATCGACAGTGCAGAATGGGAGGACATCATCAACGAGTGTGACCCTTTGTTTGTGCCTCCAGAGGGTGTCCCACTCGGATTGAGAAACATACACATTTTTGGCTTGGCCAATGTCCTGCACCGTCCTATAATCCTGCTGGACTCCCTGAGTGGCATGAGAAGCTCCGGCGATTATTCAGCCATGTTCCTGCCGGGTCTGGTGCCTGAGGAGAAGTGCAGAGGAAAGGATGGATCCCTCAACAAGCCTATTTGCATCGCGTGGAGCAGCTCAGCACGGAATCATTATCTCCCTCTGGTGGGCATTAAAGGAATGCCACTTCCCAAACTACCCACGACGCTGATTCCGAAGGCTTGGGGAGTTCCGCAGGAGCTTATCTACAGGTACGTGAGCCTGGAAGACTGTGGAGGCTGTGTTATCGGAGGAGATCGAAGCCTGCAGGAGAAATACCTCCTCCGTTTAGTGAGTGCCATGGAGGACGTTTTCATTGAGAAATATGGCATCCATCCCGCACTGGTGGCTGATGTTAACCAGTATGTTTACCGCCGAAAAGGGGTGATTGGCATCCAACCCGATGAGGTGACTGAAGCGGCCAAAAAAATGGTGCAGGAGAATCGTCTGCACCGCTGTCTGATTTGCAGTGCGCTGTCTGAACTCCATGTTCCCCCTGAGTGGTTAGTACCTGGTGGGAAACTTTACAACCTTGCTAAATCTACTCATGGGACTCTCCGGGGGGACAAAAACTACACCTTCCCATTGAACAACCTGGTATGTTCGTACTGCCCTGAGAAGGATGCGCTGGTACCCGACTACAAACTCAGTTCGCTATCCGCCTGCACCTGGTGCCACAGAAACTCTGTGCGGCATGTCCGCGGGGACGGATCCATCGTATACCTGGATGGGGACCGTACCAACACACGCTCACAGGGGGGTAAGTGTGGTTGTGGCTTTAAACATTACTGGGAAGGAAAGGAGTACGATAACTTACCCGAGGCATTTCCCATTACCCTTGAGTGGGGCGGCCGTGTAGTTCGGGAACCGTCTATTGGTTCCAGTATGAATTAGACCCAGCACTGAACAGCAACGTCTATGATGTGGCAATGGGCCTCGTCACAAAGCACTTTCCCGGAGAGTTTGGCAGTGAGATTCTAGTGCAGAAGGTGGTGAACACTGTTTTGCGTCATACGGCAAAAAAGAACCCGGAGGAGTATCACCCAGTAGCCATAGAGGGCGCTCACATGCAGGGCCAAGTGCAAGGGACTGGACACCTGGTGGAGTGGGATGCAAACCCTCCCCAAAAGATTATACTGACAGGCCAAAAGGGTCGCACCTTACATAAAGAGGAACTGGTGATAAGTCAAGCAGAGAGGAGTCTGCAACATAAGATTAGCGAGCAGGCAGCGCTGTCCCAACGGAGACGCACGCAAGCCCAGAGGATGCAAGACCAGAGCGCAAAGCCTCGTTCCGCCTCCCCTGTCCCCTTCTCCTCGGCTCCACCCACACCCACTAAAAGCTTGGCTCCCAGTGGCCAGAAGAAGATCCGAGTGACAACCAGCGATGGGCGCCAGGTGACAATACAGCTGCAAGCAAATAATACTTATGCCGAGCTGCAGAAAGCCATCACGCAAGCCTTCAACCTACCGCCCCACCAACAGTGCATTAGACATGGCTTTCCTCCACGGGAACTGCCCCCACCACCCCCTGAGCTTCAGGACCTCCCTGTGGCGCTGCAACATGGGGATCGTATTACTGTGGAAGTGCTGAAGGAGAGTGTCCCAGACACACAAATGAACACTCACACTCCAATGGAACCTTTGCTCAGCAGGACCAGCAGCCGAGAGTTACAGGACAGTGTTGATCTCGAGATGTCCTCACTGTGTCTCCTTGCAACACTCATGGGTAAGAGGGGACATCCTCTTTAAAAAAAATTGCTAACAGCCGTTGTTTATGTTGATTGATAGACAGACAGACAGTTAGATTGATAGACAGTTAGACTGATAGACAGATAGATAGATAGATAGACAGATAGATAGATAGACATATAGACAGAGATAGGTAGATAGATAGACAGATAGATAGATAGACATATAGACAGATGGATAGATAGATAGATAGACAGAAAGATAGATATGACATATAGACAGAGATAGGTAGATAGATAGACGTAGAAGATAGGTAGATAGATAGGTAGATAGATAGATAGATAGATAGATAGATAGATAGATAGATAGACAGATAGATAGACAGATAGATAGACATATAGACAGAGATAGGTAGATAGATAGATAGATGATATAGAGAGACGATAAATAGTAGATAGATAGACAGATAGAGAGACAGAGATAGGTAGATATATAGATAGACAGAGAGATAGACAGATAGATAGACAGAAATAAAAGCTTTAAACAGGAACTGATCAGCGAACTTTAGAATTCCTTCACAGGTGAGAATGACACCAAACGGCCACCAAACTGTAGAAATGAAATCCGGCCTGTAAAAGTTAATTGATTTCGGGTCACCATTTCTGTGTGTGTTTATGTAAACATTCTCGTTTCTTATTAAAATAGTGTGCAGACGTGTGTGGTGTTCATGTCTCCGGTTTACTGAAAGTTATTCCCAAAAACAGCACTAAACCGATTTTACACCACAAGCAGCGAAAGATGTGCAGTTTTTATTTATTGCAGGAAAAAAACGTAAAACTTTCCAACGTGCATTAGGAGCTGCTGGAAAATAAGATATTTATCGCGAAACGAACGGCAACGAGGACAGACTTGCCTGTAGGGGGAATAAAACACTCTTTTGGGTGATTTACATAGAAAAATGCCATAAAAGGACTAGACACACATTTTTGCTACTTTTCAATGTTTGCGCTTTACAGGTGCTGTTAGAAACAAGGAAATTACAACATGGAAATTTCAGCAATGGATTTTCTCCTTTCTGAAAGTTAAAATGATGAGCTGATGTTCCAGTGTGATGGAAAAGGCGTTGAAGCTGATTGGTTGCTTCTTAAAAAGTGGTAATGTCATTATCTCTTTGCAGCGTAGACGCGTCTGGGGGAATAAACGAGTGTGTCGCACCGCATCGCTCTCTGTTTGCCTCATTTGAAATAATGGAAATGAGTGTGCAAAAAAAAAAAAAGCGATATGTGACGGCTCCTTTCTTCGCAGTTTGCCACCGTCAGCAATAAACAACAAAGAATAACGGTTAATTGATTATTGATCAGTAATCAGTAATCTCCTTTCCCCTAAAATAACACTTACTGTTGTTTATTCTGTCCCTGTCCCTCAGGTGAGGATGTCTGGTCATATGCTAAAAAGTTACCTCATCTGTTCCAGCAGGGAGGAATCTTCTACAACATCGTAAAGAAAGATATGGGTAAGCCATCTTTTCCTTCTTCCACTGTCCGTGTTCTTTCTCTTCTCTAACAGTGGACATGTAGAGTGTCTGTCAGGGTTAGGGTTTCATTTCAGTAAGTAAACTGTTATTAAAGTACGTACTGGTAAATTGTCTAATGGCCTTATAGAACCTAAATACATATCAGATATGATCACCGAATATAAACCAATCAGATCATTCGGATCATTAGCGTTTAGCTATTACACAGCCTGCAGGCGGAATCAGCTACCGGAAGAGATCGAATCTGTTAAATCAGTCGCCATCTTTAAATCCAGACTTCTGTATTTACTGAATGAGCGCTGTGGTACGTCCCAACCCGCTATAATCAATTACATTCTTTAATGTCATTTTATAGAAATAAACTTTTTTTAGTTTTTTGTTTTTATAAAAAAAAAAAATAAAGTTTAGTAATTAATCAGGCATAAAACCACCTGCTGTACAGAAATGTATGTTATAAAGTATTGACTAGCGACTCATTTTGTGTGTGTGTGTGTGTGGTGTGTGTGTGTGTGTGTGTTCATTTTAATTTTGATTGATTAACAGCTCACCTGCTTAGGAAAGGTGTCCTGATAAATAATCTTGTAGTTCTACGTGTTGGCTGGCTTCCTGTTAATTATCTTTCCATTAAACTGCTTTAGAGGATAGAAAAATGTAAAATAGCTAAAAACTAATTAACTTTTATTAAAAGACAGAACTTTCTGGCTGGTGGAAAAAACAAAGTGTGTAAAGTGTGTTTTTGTTTGAATTCAGGTCTGTCGGATGGAAAGCACTGCACTTTGCCACACTTGACCGGTAAGACGTTTGTGTTTAACGCAGCAGAGGAGCGTTTGGAACTGTGTGTAGATGCTGCTGGTCACTTCCCAGTGAGCCCTAATGTAGAGGAACTTATTCAGGAGGCCTTGTCCCAACTAAGTTCTGAGGTTCCCTCTCGCAACCGCGAGGAAAGCCCTGCTCATGGCCTGAAACTGGGCACCGGAGGGGCGGTACGCAAAAAGGAGCAGAGCGTTACTGCTTTCCAGGGCAAAGGTCACTCACTGGGTTCCACCTCACATCAGCACCAACTAATCAGGCAGGAACACAGCAATGGAGTGGACCAGAGTGTTACCATACAGGCAAAGGGGCCGCCACTGTCAAGGGAAGAACCAGTCCGCGTGGCCCCAGGCGTGCTCACAATGCGTGAGGGGTGTCGGGAATTAGAGCCCACAGCCATCGAGGCTCAGCGGCGCCGCCTACAGGAGATGGTGTCAAATATACAGGCCTCTATGGAGAAACACTTAAATCAGCAGACACCGAGCAGCACAACTAAGCAGAATGAAAAGGAGGAAGATCCGCATGAGCAAGATGAGTTAAAGAGTCGGGACGCAGAGTCCTCGAACGTCTCTGAACCCATGGACCAGTCCTTATGATGTCCCTTTTCTTTTGCACCTTTACTCACACAGTGATCCTATTAAACAGTTACTGTATGTGAGGTTCTTAAATGCATTCCTGAATTATTGTCATGAGGGAGGTGTAGGAGTTGAGCAAAGGTGCTGGTCCAGCGTTATTTTCTCTATATATTGCACTTAACACTCACGCTCTATATAGACACTTACGTTAGGACCCCCGGAAGGCTGAGCAGCTCGTGTGTATTAAATCTAGGGACAGCTGAGAGCATTGACTGTTTAATACCCAGAGGAGCTTTCTGTAGCAGTGTCTACTCCTGAATCAGCTACACAATGCATTTATCCAGCCTCAGATACAGGTCATTGGGAGGGGTTTCTTTAGTTCATGGTCTCTTAAAGGTTTTACTGAAGTTTAAAGGAATGAATTAGAGGTAATGCAGGGCTGATCCTTTTTTTTTTTTTTTTTACCTGGCCATTTTTGTGTTTGCACAGTGATGCTATTAGTCAGATATCATCTAATACCTCTAAGACATTTATTCATTAAGCCGTGTGCATTAAATAACGAAAACTGTCCACTGGAGACCATCACTTAATTATTATCCGAACAGGTTTGGTCACAACTGCGTTGATAGTGAAAAGTTATGTTGAATTTGGCCTTAAAGTTCTTTGCTTCACTTGCTGCTGTTATAATGACACACATATTTGGCTTAAAAATGTTTTTGAGAATTAAATTCTCTGAATTAGTGACACTAAAGATGGAAATAGTGCTTTAGTGTTGACCTGAGAGTGCTAATGCTGATGTACGGTGTAATAGATAGGAATGGACTGATGGACTGATGGACTGATGGACTGATGGACTGATGGACTGATGGACTGATGGAGTGATGGACTGATGGACTGATGGACTGATGGACTGATGGACTGATGGACTGATGGACTGATGGACTGATGGAGTGATTACTTGCAGTTAAGCCGAGTGTAAATATTAGCTTGAATAGCCGTTTCTGGTGTGACTACTATCCTCCACATGGGTGCGGGTGCTGCTGCTGCTGCTGCTGCATTTCTGTCTGATTAGATAAAGCTTCAGCTTCAGATACATTTGGTTTCTCCTGGTTATAAATAAAGCTGTGCACTGGATAAATCTACTGGTCAGACAGGGATATTGGATAAACCGCTGGCTGTTGTGACCTCACCAAAGATCT
>VCAZ01000207.1:96186-123686 GCA_005784505.1 Bagarius yarrelli | reverse complement strand
TAAAAATGAGAATTTTAGTACTTTGGTAATTTCACACAGAAGGACACACACTAAAAAGTACTCTGGTGGCTTGGTACTTTTCTGGGCGTTAAAGCTGGTAGTTACCTTTCAGTCTGTGGGAGGAACAGAGACACCCAGAGTTCACCAGAAATATATGAAATTGTATTCTGAAGATGAAAGGAGGTTTGGAACAACACCAGGGGGAGTAATTAATGACAGACTTTCCGTTTATTGCTGTCTATAATATTACGCTCAGGTCTTTCACTGATGAGCTTTTGGCAAAAGTACATCCTTCTAAGTGTGAGTTTAAACGTGAGCGCTCCGGTGTGCTGGTTTTTGGACTAATTAGTAATATTACAGTCTTATCAAGGTTTAATAATAGAAAATTATTAGTCATCCAATCTTTTATGTCTTTTATACACTTAGTTAAACTGGACATTTTCGATAATTTGTCGGGTTTTGATAAAATATATAACTGGGTGTCATCAGCATAACAGTGAAAACCCATGTCCCATGTCTTTTAATTATGTCACCCAAGCGAAGCATGTACATTTAAAACAGCAGAGGTCCTAAGACCGATCCTTGTGGGAGCCCATATTTTACTGGCTTTACACCGGATAGTTCTCCATTTAAATTTACAAAATGGTATCAATCAGACAAGTATGATTTAAACCATTTTAATGTTTGTCCCTGAATACCTTCATAATTATGTAAGTGGTCTAGTAGGATCTCATGATCTATAGTATCAAATGCAGCACTAAGGTCCAGTAAAACTAATATAGATATATAGTCTTGGTCCATATTCAATAGTCTGGACTTTGACAGGGCCATTCTAACACATGAATATTCTGTGATCCAAACCATTCCGTTGACTGTATGTCTTTTGCAGCCGCCAACAGGTTTTCTTCCAGGATTGCCCTGTTTTCAGCTCCATCCATCTTCCCATCAACTCTGACCAGCTTTCCTGTCCCTCCTAAAGAAAAGCATCCCCACAGCATAATGATTCCCCCACCATGTTTCACAGTGGAAATGGTGTGTTCAGGGTGATGAGCAGTGTTACTTTTCCGCCAGACATATCACATTGCATTTAGGCCAAAAATTACAGAGATATAAAACTTGATAGCGCCAACTAGTGGCCGATTTCTTTAAAAACTCTTACACATTTTTTCTTGGCCAGTGGCGGTCATGTTTATTGCGATACAAGAATGTCCTTATAGACACTTGTTCCTATAACGGTTAACGGATAGATAGTCCGAAAATGCGCCCCAGGTTCAATCGTCAGACAGTCAGAAAGCTTCTTTTAAAAAAAATAAAAAATAACACCACTATTTTGTTGTGTTTTTATTAAAATATTTTTTATTTGGACATTTAAACACCCTGGGAAATTCCATTCATTTTCTTTTAATGCAATGTAACAGACTCATAGATGGTCAGTACAGAAGAACAGTGAGGTACTCATTAACACTGTCATACATTTGCTTTTTGCACTCACTCATTGCATGTGACGGAATTGTAGCCTTGTCCTGTAGGATTTAATTGCTAGGCTTATTTTAGGAAGAAGAAAGAGGTTTGCATAATGCAGGACTTCATTTAAATTACACACCCAGTCCTTCTTTCACCCTGATACCATTACATCAAATCATAGCTATTCAACTAATTCATCAATCGCCCAAGACAGGCAATTAATGGGGGGATGGACAAGTGTCCAAATGTCTACCAGTACTGGCCCTTTCCTTTTCATTTATGTATGTGTAAAAAAGACATCCTGGTGATTAGGGCTGAGCGATATGACCTAAAATCAAAACCTTGATTAATTGGGCATTTTACTGTACCTCGAATATGATTAATAAACGATAAAATAAATCATGGGTTAATTTTGCCCTTATAGTGTTGCTCAGTTGACTCAGTGTTTGAGCTCTCGGCCATGTTGCGTTAGCTTCACTGACTGAACCAGGCACATGACACATGACCTCACACACCTAAATTAGATTTCAGACCCATCTCTTTAACCTGGCCTACACATAACACACACTTTTTCATTATCCAAATCCGTTAAAGGATCGTTAGGCTGCAAGAATCAGTAACACTTCCAATAACATGCAGTGTATTTGGCTGTTATAAGTCCAATGGCATCTACAATAACATAATGTTTCTTCCTACTTCGAGCTCACCGTCGCCACCAGATTCAGTCTGTATCCAATTTAGTGTGTGGATCAGAAAATAGACGATAAGCCTCAGTGGCAGTTTCCCAGTGATGACCTTGTCTTTTAGACCAGCGCTTCCCAACCTTTTTTTCGTCTGAGACCCCCTTTTCTCGAAGAAAATATTTTAGGTCTTCCCTTCACAATTAATGATATTTTCGTTCTTGATATTTCCTGCATTGCTGGGTTTTTGATTAATTGTCCTGCCTTATTGTTCATATAGACCATGTAGAATAAATGTAAATAAAGTCGACTGTATGTAAAGTAGAGAGGTTTCAATTCACCCCTTTACAAATATTGTTGATTATAGTGTATTTTTGTATGGGGGAAAGGCACCAGCAGTGGCAGATGTGGGGGGTTCATTTGAGTTTCTGGTACTGTGTGCATTGTCTATGCATTGGGGTGATAAAATGTGTGTAATCACATGAATCTCTCACATAACCTCTTTCTCCACAGATCTGATAGGCAAGGTGATTGCTTTTAAGCCATTGCTGGGGCAACTGTTACCACGGCTTAGAGCAGGCGCAGTTGCCAGTGCAATGCAGTGTTCAGGGGGACGGGGCAGGAAGACGGGGCAGGAGCGTGTGCGAGCATGCCCTTTTTGCCACCCTGCATGGCACATCAACTGGCTCACTGTGTCCAATGGGGATACAGGGTGTGCATGAATGTGTCCTTGTTCTTCACGCCGTTTCAGTGAATACCATGTGAGGAAGATGAAGAAGAAGCCCAAAAACTTGAGGCTGGCGGCCAAGCCAAAGTAGACAAACCGCAGTGAGGTCACGTCATACTCCCAACAGGACCCGTGAACACCACAGTCCTGCTGCCAGAGCATGCAGGTGGTGTCAATCACTGCGCCAAAATATATCGGGGTGGGGATATAGGCTGGAGAAGAACAGGCAGTCAGAACATTATCAAAACTTTATATTACATTCGCTATTGTTATTTTTATTTAAACCTATTGTATAAAAACATTGATTTATTTTTTAATTACTGTAATTTCTGGGTTCAGTGTGCAGTATTTGTAAGCTTTTGACACTGAGGGCAGAAAGCAGTCACAGTTACAGTTTATTTTTGACATATAAACTGTGACTGCATATAGAACTGTGACTGCTTTCTGAAAATCTAAATCAGTTTTAATAATTCCATCCATCCATCCATCCATCCATCCATCCATCCATCCATCCATCCATCCATCCATCCATCCATCCATCCATCCATCCATCCATCCATCCATCCATCCATCCATCCATCCATCCATCCATCCATCCATCCATCCATCGTCTATAGCCGCTTATCAGGGGCACAGGGATCTGCTGGAGTTTATCCCAAGTGTCATTAGGTGAAAGGCAGGGGTCACCCTGGACAGATCACCAGTTAATCATAGGGCCACACACACACACACACACACACACACACTCACGGCCAATTTAAAAACATCAATCAATTTAACAAATGTTTTTGGACTGTGGGAGGAAACCGGAAAACCCGGAGTAAAAACACACACAAGCACAGGGAGAACATACAAACTCCACACAGATCTGAAGGGGATGCGAACCTGAGACCTTCTTGCCTTGAAGCAACAATACTAAACACTTACCCACCCTGCTGCCCCTTAATAATTCTATTACAAATTTCTAATAGCAAAGCGTTCAAATGCAGCTTTCAGTGAAGTGTTTATTTGCTCTGATGTTAACAGAGAATTTCTGTCATACCGAGAGTTCTGAGAAGAACAAACTGCATTCCCAAAGCAAAGGGTCTCTCCTGCTCTTCAACAGACCTACGAGGAAACATGTAAACTATCATTCATTAAATCCATTTACTGCAAAAGATGAAGAATTCCTACTGCTTCTCTTTAGTCATTATAGCTCGCTGTCGCCCAATTGAAAGAGAACGGCTGAAGGGGAAACACACCTGAGGGTGACTATGATAGCAGAAGGCTGTGCACAGGCGGTTATGAGCGTGACGATGAAGAGGAAGATGAGGAAGGTTATGAGCGTTCCACAGGTGCGCTCACACTTGCCAGCGAGCGCGTACCCGTTCTCGTTCAAATAGGTCTTCACAATAACCACCTGTAATTCGTGATTTCCCCCAGATGGTGTAATAACCTGTCTGCTTTGTACACAAGCACAGTCGGAATAATTCCTTATCTGGATCGGAAGAAAAAACAGAAACAGAAACTTCAAACATCACCTTTCAGCGTTTAGACGCTGTTTTTAAAATGAAAGTAACAATCAGTTACACCAATCGGACGGATTTTAGCACAGGTAATAATACTGTGTTGGGTTTATTTTATTAAGTTGTCTTAACTTTTAAAGGCCAAATGTTTAATCTGTTTTTGTTAATAAATAAACTAGAATATTTACTTTCAAAACCGGCAGTAATAATAATTCATATATCGGAATATATATCGTTATTCATCTATAAAGAAAAATACTGACATTTTGGACACATTGCCCAGTCCTAGTTTCCACAATAAAAGTCATTTAGAGACAGATTTTGTATGGAATTTGATGTATTAATAATTTAAACACTCACTACAGAAACTCGTTCGGTTTCTGCACAACAATAAAACAGCGCCGCTATTAGATTCAGAAGATTAATAAGGCTTTTTATTTCTTCTCATTTTCACTTCTTGACGGACAGAGAGAGAGAGACGGATTATGTGCTCTTACTCCTGCGCTGTGATTGGACACCCCACTGCAGCCAGCCAGACATGGGTTAAAGTATGTAATTCCATCAGAACCACACACAGGGGCGTACTCATGGATCCGGCAGCCACAGTTAACATTACAGCCCCCTGTTAGGTTTCGATGGGACAGAGTCAACGTGGGCCTGACAAAAAAAAAGACATTTTAAAGACATTAAAAAGAGAAGACAAGCAGGAGAAAGTTAAAACAGCAAAAAATGGTGATAAATAACTGATTTTTAAATTACACATTTGGATCTTTAACATTTCTTTGGCACCATTTTGGGTCGGGGGTTTTTAGAGAAAAACAAACAAACAAAAGTTTTATGTCCCATCATGGCAACAATTTTATGAACATTTAAACCATCTACAAATACAAGAGAGAAAGAGAGAGAGAAAGAGAGATAAAGTGAAAGAGAGAGAGGAGAGAGAGAGAGAGAGAGATACAGAGAGATAAAGTGAAAGAGAGAGAGAGATAGAGTAAGAGAGAGAGAGAGAGATAGAAATGGGAGAGAGAAGAGAGAGAGATAAAGGTGAAAGAGAGAGAGAGAGAGAGATAGAGATAAAGTTATGAAGAGAGAGAGAGAGAGAGAGATGAGAGTACAGAGAATTGAAGAGAGAGAGATAGAGATGAGAAGAGAGATAGAGAGAGAGAGAGAGAGAGAGAGAGAGGATAAGTAAAGAAGAGAATAGAGGATAGAGAGATAAAGTGGAAAGAGAGAGAGAGAGAGTAGAGAGAAAAAGTGAGAGAGAGAGAGAGAGAGAGAGAGATAAGTGAAAGAGAAGAGAGAGAGAGAGAGATGAGATAAAGTTAAAGAGAGAGAGAGAGAGAATAGAATATAAAGGTTAAGAGAGAGAGAGAGAGAGATAAAGAGAGATACAAGATAAAGAGAGAGAGAGAGAGAGAGAGAAGAAATGAGAGAGACAGAGAGATAAAGTGAAAGAGAGAGAGAGAGAGCGAGAGAGAGAAGGATAGAGAGAAGGAGAGACAGATGGATAAGTTAAAAAGTGAAAGAGAGAGAGAGAGACAGAGAGATAAAGTGAAAGAGAGAGAGAGAGAGAGAGAGAGAGAGAGAGAGAGACAGAGAGATGATAGAGAGGAGAGAGCGAGAGAGATAGAGAGAAGAGAGAGAGAGAGTGAGAGACAAGAGAGAGAGAGAGAGAGTGAGAAGATAGAATAAGGGAAAGAGAGAGAGAGAGAGACAGAGAGAGAGACAGACAGAGAGAAAAAGCCAAATTGTGCTAATATTTTAGGTCAACTAACCCTGTAATTCTCTTTCAACAAATGAAGGCCAAGGGCAGTTTTATAAAGTAAATAAGCAGCATTAATGCCTAAAACTAAAATAAATAGCCGCTGACATGTTCAATTAAAGAGGCAGCCTTTAAACAGCATCTGTTAAAAATCCGTTCTGCAGTCATGTCATTCTCACGTAAAAACATACCAAACATTCCTAATGCCAAAAAGCAGCGTAACACATGACCTCACAACTGCCCTGGTTATTGGGTTAATTCAGACTGGGTTTGTTCCCCCAGCCAAAGAAAAGCGTACAGATCTGCTTTAATAATCTGATCTGAGATCACAGCGAAGGGACAGCCAGTCTGAAACTGGGACCGGTGGTTATTAAATCTCTTTTATCTAAAGCACTCACTGTTAATAGATTACTGATGAGACTGACTGGAATGTAGTATGTGATGAAGCTGTTAATTAGGGATTTGTCTGGATGCAAATTGCTGTTTTATCTGTTTCAAGAGGCGAAAAATGCCGAGCCTGTCAATAAAACATTTTTCCGGCTGGACTTTTGTATATATTCGTCTATCAGAATATTTGTTTTCATATTTTAATTTGATTAAGTGTTATTATCAGCTGCAGTAAGGGATCATGTGATTTATCTGTTTATTATCATTTGTGTACTATATTTTACACAGATTCACAAAATCAACACAATCATTCAAAATTATGAATTCCTTACAAATAGAACTAGTCAAGTCACCTGGGAAATTTATTCCAGTGTTGTTGCAGTCAGTGGTGTGCATCAGTGTTGTGCAGTGTGTGTGCCAGTCAGTGTTGTGGCAGTCAGTGTTGTGGGTGTGGTCAGTGTGTGTGCCAGTCAGTGTTGTGCAGCAGTGTGTCGTGTGTGTGTCAGTGTGTGTGTGCAGTCAGTGTGTGTGTGCAGTGTGTCAGTGTTGTGCAGTGTGTGTGCAGTCAGTGTTGTCAGTGCAGTTGTGCAGTGTTGGTGTGCCGTCAGTGTGTGTGCAGTCAGTGTGGTGTTGTGCAGTCAGTGTTGGTCAGTGTGGGTCAGTCAGTCAGTGTGTGTTCAGTCAGTGTGTGTGCAGTCAGTGTTGTGCAGTCAGTGGTGGTCAGTGTGGGTCAGTCTGTGGTTCTCTGCTGTTCTAAACACTATTAGAATCACTGGCCTACATTTACACCCTAAACTCTAATATTAGTTCCATTAAATGGGGTATTAATTTATTCCAACAGTTTATTCTCTTCATTTCGTAGTGTTTCTCTCGCTGCACTGCTTCCAGTACGTGTGTGTGGATGTTGTAGATGGTGTTGAGAGTTCCGTTAATCCTGAAGATAACTAGCTTGTCTCAGTGCGGGAAAGAGTTTATTCCCCACTTCCGGACCAGCGCCGCCGAGCGGTAACACCGACTTACAGCCTTTAAATGTCTGATAGATTTTATTGATGTCTGTAATGTTTTTCTGATGTTATATTAATATTAAGATAAATATTGATTCTGAACTGATCCAGATGTTGTAGGTGGTACAGTTGTGGTTGTAGTGTAGAGGTTTGGAGTTGTGTGTTAACGGGTTTCTTGTCTCTCTGTCTGTAATTCCAGGCCGTGTTATATTGTGTGTTTGTTTAGTATTGATGTGTTTCTATAATTGGGATGTGATAGTGGGGGTATTAAGAGGGGTATCAGTCGGGCTAAATCCACACTGAAGGACCGGCTACCAAATGCACTGGCCGCCACTGATGTTCATTAATAATGCAGTCCAGCAGCAAACAAAAATAAAATGATGAAAGTCACTTTCTTACCCGGTGGTGTAGGGGATGTTGATTCCACCGAGGTTAATGCTCTCACAACCAACAATGAAAAGTGTGGAGAAACAGAGCAACGACACTCCGCTACAAATCATGGCCAGTTTCGCCGACTCTCTTGCTCCCAACTTCAGCTTCTTAATAATATAACCTCCTAATACGATCCCAACACCAGCACTTGGCACAATTACCAGACCTACAGCAGGGACAGGTGAAGCAAAAACAATAAACATGACAATTTACAAAATCTCTGTGTGTGTGTGTGTGTGTGTGTGTGTGTACACAAAATCAACTACCTGTGTAGATACTGGCACTAGATGCAGGAACCCCAAACTGAGATTCAATAAATTTAGGGATGAAAGTGATGAAGGCTGTAACGATGGCACACTCTGCTGTGTATGACAAGCTCACAAACAAAAATGTCACATTACTCAGGATACGAAGGGCTGCCTTGGGTAAATCTGTAGAGACGGAGTGGTAAAGAAGCCATTAGAATGATGATTACAGTACATACTGCCCTCTAGTGACCAAACAGGAACACCCAATCAAACACCTAGAGCATGGTCCGGACCTATCTAACACAGCCCCCCCACTGTCCACTGCGTGCATTTACCTTTAATGTCTTTTCCGAAGCCAATAGAGGAGGAGACGGCTTGGCTCTTCTCCTTCATCACCTCATCATCACTCGGCAGGTCCCCCACACACGCTTTCTTTCTGCTGCTCTTCTTGTGGCGGGGAGGAAGCTTTTTAGGAAAGGCAAACATCGGGAATATCACTAGCAGCATGGCCACAGCACAGAAAAGGAACCCACTCCACCTAAAACACAGAGAGTGAGACAGGTCGTCACAGCAGTGAGAGAAAGAGAGAGAGAGAGAGTGAGAGAGAGAGAGATTTCTTCTTACTTCAAACAGAGGTAATGTCTTCACTAACATCAGTGGTGTCTAAGACACTTTTTGTAATGAGGAGAACAACCCCAAGACCAGGACGTCCTTTAATGGACATCCCAGTAAAGATGATTAAGTATTCTGTGGGTTGCAATGCAATTTTTTAAGAAAAAACAGGAATTTTACCCTGAACAATTAAAAAACAAAGCCCACAAAAATCGCAAGACAAGCTGTCAGAAAGAATAAAATATACAAGAAAATACCACAAAATACTAATAATTAAATGAGAGACGATTACGATTTAATGCCAAAACTGAAATGATTTAATTCTGCCTGCAAATTTTTTTTTCTAAAATATTCACATCCTGTGGAATAAAATTACTAAGCAAAATGTTTTAAAGGAGTGTGTGCAGTGCAGGTACCCTCCAGAGTTCCTGGCACGAAACAACAGTTCGTTTGTGCAGGTGAGAACAAAGTAATTGTAATGAGTTGTTGACCAAACAAGTCGTCCATATGGTCTATTCCCCCACAATAATGAAAGCATATGGAACTGAGTCGCAAAGTCAAACTGATGTAAAGCAAAGACGGTTTCAATTCATTATTTCTCTCATTAAATCTGTTGTTTTTTTGTCCATTTAGAAAACAAACCCAAGTAAAAAAAGAAACAAGTAGATTTTCTCACCAGTTTCCTACAAAACGTGGATCATTCTGGTCGATAGTCACAGCAGTGTTTTGGTCTACATAAAACCCGATCAGAACTCCACCCAGCAGGTAGCCGGCAGCCGGACCTAGAGCTCCCATTACATACATGATAGCTATACATACACACACACACACACACACACACACACACACACATTATAGGTCTTTGTTGCCATCACCTCACATTACTGATAAGTATCAACTAAAAACTAATGTTAATTTACATATTTTAATAATATTTTCTAATTATTTTAATTATACAGTTTAATTGTATAATTATATTCTAATTATCATTCTAATTATGAGATTATATTCTAATCTCATTCTGATGAGTGATGTATAAATTACTCACCCAGGTAAAGAGATGCATTCTCCTTTTTCACATTATCATCCAGGTAAGTTGGTCCAAGTGTATAGATGGGTGTCGACCCCATGCCAATCAGAATTTGAGCGCAAATAAACAGTGCCACGTAAAGAGTATGTCCACTGTCTTCCTGGCCCCATGGACATGACTCGGGCCCCTCCCTCCTACTGCTATTGGTAATGGTGCAGAGCCCCTCCCCCCGTCCTGTAGTGTTCAGCTGCTCTAGCTGATAGGCTGGAGAGATAAAGTGAGGAAGGGAAAATAGTGCAGCACCCACAGCAATGACCATTCCCCCTATAGCGAGCCAGCGTGGCCTCCGACCCCGTCCACCAAAGTAGCTGATGAAGACGACGATGAGGAGACTCCCTATGTCAAAACAGCTGACCAGCAACCCAGATTCCGAACTGCGCAGACTGTAGCGTTTTTCTGGAATGAAACACACGTTCCAGTAGTTATCTGACAAAGACTCATACAGAAATATCTCAAAACATCTGCAACGTCAATGTGGCTGCAGTTTACAACTAAGAACCCACCAGCATCAAATACATACTGATATTAGGGCAGTTTTTAAATATTGATACCGATATTTATCGCAATATTTTCACAATAGCGTATTGATATTCTAACCTCTGTTATTAATACATATTGACATTAATTTTTAATTATAACTCTGTGTGTGTGTTAAACAACTTCCTGCTCCACTCCTGTAGTTGGCACTTACACATACCGCCATTGTTTCAGAAAAAAGCATGGCGGAAAATAACTATTTGTATATATATATATATCGCGATAATTTGTATCGTGACCCATGTATCGTGATATGTACCATATCGTGAGGCCTTTGTCAATACACAGGCCAAACTGAAATCACAAATTACAGAAACACAGCCTTGTGTGCAGCCTTTGCTGCCATCTGTTGGCGTGTCTGGAAATGTGTTTCTACCCCTCGTAAAAATCACTTTGAAATGTACCCCCTACCTAAGAACAACTCAGATCAGATCTACATTTCTAACACCTGACAGACGTCCTTATCTGGAACAACTTACATTTATCCCATTTTTGGCCCCTTGTTCAGGGGCCCAGTGCTGGACACTTGGTAGTACTGGAAATTGAACCCACAATCTTCAGAAAAAGGGACTGAACTGTGAGAATGTATTTTGCAGTGCAAGGAAGACCTACAAAATAATAGACAGGTGGACTCATTGGCTATTTGTCTGATTGGTGTAACTACCGTTAAGGCAATTTAACTACGCTTCATCTGTACTTTGTGGTGCTAACTTTTATTTATGTTACCTTAAAGAAACAGTAATGATGTCTAGAGTGACATTACAGTGCTACACTTTGCACATAATAAAACCATGTACCAGTTTCCTCATTATGTTCATATATCAAATAACAAACAGAAATCAAAGTCTTTAACTTTGACGTTTGGATTAAAAAAGGAAAAATTAAGCTCTACACTAAACCAGCGACTTTATCACTAGCAAACTAAATACCAACATCAGGGGTATCGAGCACACTTCCTGGAGTGTCACAGCTCTGCTGAAATGGGGGCAGTGCAAAAAATAAAAGCAGTTTATTCTATTTCAGAAAACCATCAGCAGCAATCGGGTGAAAAGTCGTCTCTAAAACTGAGGATTGTTCTGACGCTCAACAGGAATCAGTGTTACAATCAGACCTTTAACATAGACACATAACTGTTTGCATAGTAAATGTAGACCTATAGCACGTGTTTTCTCTTACACACCCATGCCATATAATACCCCGGGGGAGATACAGCACCATGCTTACGGTGCACTTCTGTCTATTACCGTCTCCCCGTTCCTTTTTTGAATCTGATGAAATTTTCCTACCCCACCCTACTGCTCTCCGCCCTCCCATATCTATATTATATTATAACCAGAATAAAAACAATGATTCAATTCAATTCAATTCAGTTTTATTCGTTTGGCGCTTTTTACAATGGTGATTGTCAGATAGCAGCTTTACACAATTGAAGAATGATAACCGTTGCCTTACATTCTAAACTGCTGTGATATTTAATGGGGTTTAAGGGTTTATTGTACCTTAAATTAAAGCGGTTTAGCAACAAAAACCTTATTAGACTGAGTGTAAAGTAATAATGTTTATATTTTGGTTTCATTAGATTAAACCCATCTGGTTTGGTTTTCTTATTGACAGCAGCTTACACGAAACTTAGTTTATGTGCTAGTAGCCAATTTTAGAGCTATTTTAAGCATAACTATTCACTTATTAACATGTTAACAAGAGTCAACTAAGTTGTGCTTGATTTCTGTGTAAAGACTCTTTAATGCTATCAAATTTACGTTACTTAAATTAGTTTGTGTACCAGCAGAGCCGCCCAAGGCATAAGCGAACTAAGTGGCAGCTGTAGCCACCAGGGGGACCCACAAGTCTTTTTTTAATATACAGCGTTACTTTGACTTGGAGATACGAGTCGTCTCTTAGCCGATTTTTTTGCTTTGAGTTGTGAGCTAAAATTTGGGTTACGAGCAGCTTCAGACACCCAACCGCTAGTTAGCATAGCGACGCCACAGTAAACACCGTAACATCTGCCGTGTGTCACTCGATAGCTAGTCAGACCTGCGCGTTAGCAAGTGGAGTCGTCTGATCTCCAAGGTAAACGCTGTACATTATACTTAATAAAACCGGTTTATTCCAGTACATCCTATTGTAGTGTTTTTATACTATATTAAGTATTTATACGTTTATTTAAAAACACAGTACAAAATACATTTGTGGTGTTTTTTTGAGGACCCGGAACGAATTAATGGCATTTCAATTCAATAGGAAAATTGATTTGATATATGAATAATTTGAGTTACAAGCTCTGTATTATATTAATGAACAATAGGAAATGGACAAAAACGCAATATAGAATAAAAAACAACGCAATATTATGTAAAGGGGATGCAGGATTTATGTGTGATTAACTGACGGCAAAACTCTCACAAATCGGTCTGTGCAGAGAAAAGAAAAAAAAAAGAAAACTGAGGAATAGAATAAAAATAGATAAAAGTAAATTAAGGAAATGGATGTAAACTAAACCAGTCTGTCTGCTAGTCTGTCTGTACAGCCTGCTGGATTATTTCACTATTTTTCAGTTCATCGCATTAAGTCTGACTTTCAGTCCTGCAAGAGTTTAAGTGTTAAAGTGTAACTGAACCCCTGATCAATCTTATGACCAGGTTTAATACTGTTACAATAAAACATTAAAATTATAAAAAACATTATTTATCATATAATCAACAATAAGAAGTGCGTTCGATTTATAGTGTGTAAATAATCAAGGATTGACAGTAATTACTCAGATGAGTAGCAGCACCGTAGGTTCTGCTTAGGCCCCTGAAATTCTTGGGCCGTTTTTATGTACTAGAATAAAGAGTTAGGTTAGACAAAAACCGGTGTCAGCAGTCCGGAAATACAGATTGTTATAAAAAAAAATATTAATAAAAACATTTAAGTTCTATGCAGTGGCACATAGTATTGGCATTGGGGGAAGTGGTATCCTAGTGGTTAAACTGTTGGACTACCAACCTGAAGACCAGGGTTTGATTCACAGCACCACCAAGCCACCACCGCTGGGCCCCCGAGCAAGGCCCTCAACCCCCAATTGCTCAGTTTTATAACAGGAAATAATGTAAGTCGCTCTGGAGAAGGGCGTCTACCGAATTCTGTATATGTGAATGGGTAAATTCGTCTTCTTCTATATTTATTACATGAAATTCAATCTTAGATATTTACTATATATATATATATATATATATATATTATATATATATATATATATATATATATTTATATATTTATATATTTATAGTTATATATTTTCCGGTTGATAAGAGTGTGTTTACCTATCGTGGTGATGACACTGCTGAGGTATCCGGACACCATGAGGGACTGGATGAAGGTCAGGTAACACATGTAAAATAAGAAGCAACGGGAGTCGGAGAACAGCGCGCGCAGGAACCGTCTGACAGACACGCGCGCCCGCTGTGCGGGAAACAACGCCGCAACACGGCGGTTCCTTCGGGCCGCACCGGCGGAATCCGCATTGTACGGGTTCGGACATGTCTCCGAGCTGTCTCCCACGACAGGTGGGTCTTTCCGCGTGGGATTTTTCGGCCCTTCCGTTTCTAAAGCCTGTGTTTGGTTCAGTGTCGGAAGACTTTTGGATTTGGAGTCGTTAGATGAAGGTTTGGCACATACAGTGGAATCTTCATCCACACCGTCTCCACGATCCCAGGAGGCCATTCCGAATATACACAGTACGAGGGTCAGGAGGCTGTGGTGCGTTTCGCTAGCAGATCCCTACAAATAGATCTCTTTGGATCTCATCAATAAAATCCGCCATATGCGACCGGATGGTTTTTATAATAGAGGCGCGAGACTGCGGCCGCGTCCGAGCCCCAAAGCGCTGCGGGGGAAAACGTCTCTAACAGCGATGTTGTGTTATTGCGGCCACAAACACACGCTAAATGTAATAAAATCAGATGTTTACGGTTCATATTAACACTAAAGCACGAACTGAAATAACCGCTCTGAATGTAGCGTTAGACAGATTTCCGTTATAACGACAACAAAGCACTTCCATCCCGTGGACAGTTATAACATCTACTATTCATTAATGTACCACGTGACACCCAACATTACATCAGGAAAATCTATTCCACGTTTATAACGGATGTCATTAACAGCATTAATAGTGTAAGTCACTTTAGCGCGGTTCCGATCACCGCAAACATCCCGACAAAAACAAAAGCGGCACCTCGTGCAATACCGACGAGGCTTTTTCCTCCTGTGAACCCGCACACGTCCATCTCACACCCGCATAATACACACTTTCTGCGCCGCAGTTATAAACAGCGAATATTTCTGCTGTTCCTGGAACATGTCCTTGGTCCTCAGAGGTCGCATGATGTGCTGTTTATGATGCGTCGCTTGCGGGAGAAATGTACCCACTGCGGCGTTCAGTCAATTATATGGAAAGCCAATGGTATCAAAAAGACCTTATCCGCGTGACCAGCATAAAGTCCACCGATTCCACCGGGGTTTCCTTAATCGATTGAATTTAATCGAAATTTTTTTTCCAGTTAACACTAGATCTGAATTTCCTAATATTTAGGAAGCAAACCGTACACACTTTAGCAATAACTCATATTATACTCACAAATCTGATCATTTCATTACATCAGCCATCACATGCAAAAGTATCTTTCCAATAATAAAAATTAGTCATACATGCATTTATCTTACATAAACATTTAAGAAATAGGATGTTTTTGTAATGTAATTTTATATGTAGTCTCAAAAATATAGTTTTTTCTATAAATATCGATACTAAAATATATTATAAAAACGATACCAATACTAATTTCCCAAAGAATCGATACCTCAGTCGCTCATTGCTCATTTCACTCTCTTCTCTGGCCTCCAACAGCCACTTGATACACACCATCCGTGAAAGCAGTGTCTCGTCTGGTTAAATCAGGGGTGTCCAAACTCGGTCCTGGTGTCCTGCAGAGTTTAGCTCCAACCCTAATCAACACCCTAATCAAACACACCCGAACCAACGAATTAAGCTCTTACAGGTAGGTGTGTTGAGGCAAGTTGGCGCTAAACTCAGTTTGAGTGTAGGTCTTTTTCTCTTACTCACGTGTCCATCTGTCTCGCAAAAGTGCACCTTAAAAATGCGATTTCAGTTTTTCTGCCAAAGAACTGATGTCGCTGCTAACTGCGGCTCTTATTAACTTTATTTTCACCGGTACAACACCCTGGAAATTCCCAATAAACGCTGGTGGTAGCACTGGACATGTCCCTGGACCCAGAGAGCGGGCTGACACTGAATGTCCAAATGTGATTGGCTGATGATTCTGAATTTAATACTTGAAACAATTGTATCGCCGACGGTGGTTCAAGCTGTAGGACTGCCGAAGGACTGAAGAAACATTATCAGCGCGATGGTATAAAACTGTACATTTCTTGTCTATTACCACCCCCTCACACACACACACACACACACACACACACACACACCACACACACACACACACACACACACACTGCCACTTATACCAACGACGGAAATAAGCGCAGTTATAATAGCTAAATATGTGGGAGAGCTTCGCTATTAAGTGATTATATTGTATTGCTTTAGTTACACATCAATGTTAAGGTTGAGTAAAGACTCGTTAATACACAATTTATAACTGAATCGGTTTAATGACGATGGGTTACCATAGTTACACTTAAATCTGTTACAAAACAGATAAAAAGAAGAGTAAAACATAGACAATTAATTGGACCCTTGTATGTATGTAAAATGTTACCTGAGAAGGAGAAAGAGGGAGAAAGAGGGAGAAATAAAGAGAGAGAGAGAGAGAGAGAGAGAGAGAGAGAGGAGAGAGAGGAGAGAGACAGAGAGACAGGAACAGCAAAGCCAGCAGGAAAAAAGAGCCAGAAAAAAGAAGAGCCCGAGCACTAGTTACACTCCTCTATTACCCCTTTCTTGACCATGTGACTAAGAACCAAATGTGAGACATTCAAACTGACCAATCAGCAAATTACAGCTTTATTTGGGGTAGGAAAGCAGAGGTCTGATCATTTTTCAGCCTTACAACAAATGAAATGTGTTTTTCCAGTTTAACCACAATAAACCTAATTATAGACAATCTTGTGGACTTAAAACTAATAATTATACTAAAAATATACATCTTTTTTACCTTTTTATTTAAGGGGGCAACAACAATTTAAACACAAGTTAAAATACAATAACCTTCCTAACCAAAACCTGGTCTATTATGTGCTTTATGGTCTTGTTCTTTTGTTCATTAAATATTGCTAATGCAAGTTAGCCGAACATTTCAGTGGCACGTTCCTCCAGACATACGAACAGCTTTTATCCGAAGGCCATTCACACTCTTCATCACAACACACACACACACTGTCTCATCTGCTATAGTTCTTACAAGTCCCTTTCCATTTATGTATTTATTTTGTGCAAAATATACCACAAGCATTAGTGCAATTCTATATATATAGTTTGTGTCTGTATTTCTGTCAGTATGTGTGGTACATGTTGGAATTTTATTGCATTCTAAATGACAATAACAATAAAAGGCAATTCAATTTGATTCACGTTTCCTCCTTAAGGAACTCAGTCTTACTAGATTTGTGTGCGATTCACTAACCCTATCCTTTCCTCATGTTTTAGCGACTCACCTCACACTGTATGCAGCTGTACTAAATATTCGTTACCGCTTTAGGAAATACACACACTGTATTTATGCCTCCATATTGCACGACTCCTGCTTCAGTTTCATTCTATTGATCGCGAATGTTCGCTCGGGTCGCAGTCACAAGTTGCTCCTCCACTTCTTGGACTCGTCAACTGAATAACAACCACAAAAAAATATATAAATCAGCAAATTGGAGTTTCATTTCGAATCATATCAAAGGAATGAACCCTAATTTGATATAGCGCGAGCTACACGGAGAGAGCTATGTCTCGTACCAAAGCCCACTTTGCCGTCCTTCTGTAGTTTCTTCAGATGATGAACCAGGTTGATTTCTGCAGCTCTGTGCAAGTGTTCAGGGGTGTCCTATTGGGAATAAAAGACCCAAAATACATTAGCAACACAAATCCGAAGCCATATGCATGGCGGAACGTTTATAAGAAAACACCACAACACCTTGTACACCAGTTTAACCAGTGCAGAGGAGCTAAAGGCGTCGGCCGGATTCTCTCTCAGCACAGACAGAATCTGCTGCTCCCTGGTGAGGCGATGGCTGATGTACTCCCTGATCTTACTACACGCATTCAACACCACAGGACCATGACCTGATGAAGAACACACACCTCACAGATCACGGCCAGGTAATGAAACTCCGGGCACAGAACCTCGGTATTATTGTGCGCAGAATCTTAATTAGAAACTAAGTCCTTAACAATACCAAGCAGTATTTGTCTGTATAAAACAAGAGGTTTGATATTGATGTTTTCTGATGTTAGTGAGGCGACTGCTCTCTGCACTATCACTTCATGGTGGTGTGTGAGTATCAGTCATGCGAATTGGTGGTTGTTATCCCACTTCGTGAATAAAAATCTTGCAGTTTTTCTATAAAAGAACAAAAAAACCATTAAAAAAAAAATTTGTTTGTCTTTTATGGAACAATCACAATGAAATACTTTGCACTTTTTCAGCTCTTCCCGGTGTTTAAGCCTCTTCGTGGATCCGAACGTTAGAATACGCTGATCCAAACAGTCAGGTTTCATTCGGTTTGCAGAGAAATTAAAATTACAGTATTACATTTCCATACATACATTTATCTTCTTTATACAACTGAGCAATTAGGGGTTGAGGGCCTTGCTCAGGGGCCCAACAGCGGTGAACTGGTGATGCTGGGATTCCGATTTTCCAATGAGCAGTCCAACACCTTAATCACTGTGCTACCACTTCCCTATGCATGTTTATTAGTGCCAAAACCAGTAATAAAAGAAATATTAGTTCTTATTTAAATATTGGACGCGTGAAGATGGAAATTATTGGTTCTAATCTATCAAAATCAGACGATCTCTAAGCCAAACCCGCCACCTGCCAAATCAAAGTCTAGATGAAAAGTCATCCAATTCTTTCCCAAAAACATCTATTCGGGACTGACTGTTATCTCCTTTTAATCTGTAAAGCTTTTGTGTGACGATTTCTGCTGCGAATACAATGTGATTGAATAAGAAGTGAATTGCAGTTAATAGAGTGTGTGTTTTAAGTTAAAGCGATTAGGAGGGAAATATTAGCGGTGGGAAAAAAACCCAAATCGATTCATTAATGCATCGCGATTCTTTCTCCAATGATTCTGAATCAATGCAGAATTTAAATAAGATGGCGACAGTGTGACGGGTGACAGTGACAGTGTGACGGTCTGCGTCTGCGCCAACAAGAAACGGAAAATAATGAGCACTGATAGACGCAATAAGCTGATGTGTTGTTTATCAGAGCCAGACTGTGTGCAGTGTTTGTGGCCCAGACGCACTTTAACAGTCCACAGTTGCCTTTTATTAATTATTATTTCTGCACATTGCGGCTGCTCAGCAAAAACACACACACACACACGGCTTCTCGCTCTCTCACTCCGCGATTCCGGCATCTCTCTCGCACTCGAGCTCAAGCTGCCACCACTCACACACTGTGGAAATAAAGAGAGCAGTTAATTAGCGTTCGAGTTCTCCACAGGTGCGCTAAAGTTCCTCGCTCTCACTCCACTTGTTCCTCTTTCCGCCTTCCACAGGCACCAGGAACATTTCCGGGAACACGACTCACATGAAGAAACGTATCATGCGAATTCACTCCGAGCTGCAGAAACAAACTTATCTACCGGCCGCGTCCACCACCAGTTTCACTCAAAGGAAATTCGACCAAATAGCAAAGCTTCCACCGGAATTCTAAAGAATTATTGCCGAGGATTTGTGGCGGTTCTCCGTGGTGGATAACACAGGGTTTCACTCACACACACTGTTACAGGCGCTCGAGCGGAGGTACAGTGTCTCCTTACGCCATTATTTAAGTGTTCTTTATTATCGGAATAATAATCTGACGTTACTAAAAGATTCCCACCCCTAGTAAATATAGCATTTTTAAAGCTTTAGACTGTCAAACACACACACACACACACACAGGCACACACAGGCGCACACCTGGGTAGATGATATCTGCATTGATGTTAAGCAGTATCTTCAGTGAAAGCATGTAATCATGCAGGTCCTCAAAGACAGCTGTCCCCTCCCCCAGAATGCAGTCCCCAGAAAACACCGCTCCCTCTTCCTCTAGATACAGAGCCATGTGGTCATCAGTGTGTCCTGGAGTAAACAACACCCTGCACATACACACCCGTTAACATCTTTAACACACACACTGGACAGAGATATACAACAGGAGGATACACACGTCCTCTCAGGTCATACACTCACCGTAACGTGGCTCCCTCAGTCTTAATAACGTCCCCATCCTTCAGGTATGTGTATGTCCACTTTTTATCCCCAATTACCTCTGGCTGTAGGGGAGAACGGGGGAGTTTACTCACCTGCAAATCTGACCAGACACATTTACACACGATTACACACAACCACGACTCGGCAGCATGCAACACACCCCGGTTATAGTTACGGCTGACACGATTATCACATTTTACTGACGATTTAATGTCAAAGAAATAATTACAATTACGACGATTTATTGCCTGTTTTTAAGGCTTTAACGATGAATTTTATGGGGAAAAAAATTAACATGAGTTGCATTGTGATGTTGTGTTATTAAAGCGTGTTTGGAGCATCAGAAAACCCCGAAGATCCGACTCGCAAATCACGCTGCTCCACTCACTCACTCTGGTTAAAAGTAGGGGGCTGAAAGTACTACAGCTCCCTCTAGTGGCTAATAAAAATTTGCGTGCAATAATTGGGGTTGGATTCAAAGATCGTGGTTAGGACAAATAACCCACAAATAACCACCCATCCAACAACCAACCAACCACCCACCAAACGAACCAATCAACCACCCAACAAACTAACCACCCAACCGACCAATCACCCAACCAACCAACCAACTACCCAATGAACTAACCAACCAACAACCACCCAACAAACCATCATCAACCACCCACCACCACCCAACCAATCAATCAACCCACCACCCATCCACCAAACGAACCAATCAACCACCCAACCAACGAACTAACCATCCAACTGACCAATCACCCAACCAACCAACTACCCAACCAACCAACCACCCAACAAACCAATCAACCACCCAACCAATCAACCATCTACCCAACCAACCATCCACCAAACGAACCAATCAACCACCCAACCAACCGAACTAACCACCCAACCTGACCAATCACCCAACCAAACCAACTACCCAATGAACTAACCACCCAACAAACCAATCAACACCACCAAGCAATCAACCACCCATCCACCCAACGAAACCAATCAACCACCCAACCAACGAACTAACCACCCAACTGACCAATCACCCAACCAACCAACTACCCAATCACCACCCACCAACGAACTAACCACCCAACAAACCAATCAACCACCCAAGCAATCAACCAATCAACCACCCATCCACCAAACGAACCAATCAATCAACCACCACCCAACCAACGAACTAACCACCCAACTGACCAATCACCCAACCAACCAACTACCCAATGAACTAACCACCCAACAACCCACCCAACCAATAAACCACCCAACCAATCAACCACCACCAATACACCAAACCAACACCAATCACCCACCACCCCAACCAACTAACCACCCAAACCAATCACCCAACCAACCAACCAATGAAAACAACCACCCAACCAACCAATACGAACCACCCAACCAATCACCCAACCAAACAACAACTACCCAACCAACCAACCACCCAACAAACCAATCAACCACCCAACCAATCCAACCATCTACCACAACCAACCAACCAACTACCCAACCAACCAACCATCTACCCAACCAACCAACTACCCAACCAACCATCCACCAAACGAACCAATCAACTACCCAACGAACTAACCACCCAACAAACCAATCAACCAACCAACCCACTACCCAACCAACCATCTACCCAACCAACCAATCAACCACCCAACCAACCATCTACCCAACCAACCAACCACCCAACCAACCATCCACCCAACCAACCAATCAACCACCCAACCAACCATCTCAACCAACCCAACCAACCAATCACCCAACCAACCCCCCAACCAATAAACCACCCAACCAACCTTAGTTACTGACTGTTAATGTCAAAATTAAACCTTACAAAAAAAATCCAGCGAGCGAATTTTAAAAAACTACGCACAAAAAAAGACATCACAGAATATGTGAGACTATAAAATGTGTGTGTTGTAGATTCTATTTTACAGGTGTGTGTGTGTGTGTGTGTGTGTGTGTAAAACTCACCGGACTGTATGTGTGTATGGATGTCCGTTATTCCTCCTGTGTGATCCCGGTGCCAGTGTGTGACGAGGATCTCCTGGATGGACGACTCGCTCTGACACAGAGCTTGCCTTAGATTAGAGATGTACTCAGGAACAGCAGATTCCCCAGTGTCTATTAACACACGCCTCACACAACCCCATACACACAATCACAATAAATTACATGCACATAAAACAGAGTAAAAAAAACATTTTAGTATCTATAATTAATTGGTAAAACATGAAATGTTGAAACGTCATCGTTCTGCTGGGCTGAAAAACGGCGCGGAATCTGTTTGGTGATAGGACGAGTTTACACTCATCATCGCTCATCATTGGTTTAGTCTAAAAATGTTTTTAAGTAAACTTTTCAATGTGCTATTAAACGACTGAAATATTTGATTAAACTCTCTGGTGAAACTTTACGCATTTTATTTGGTCAAAGGGGTTCGACCGACAGAAACGTTTCTTAGTTTAAGATAACCAAACACCCAATAATAAAAAAGAAAGCAGTCTGTAACGTGTGTGTTTATTTACATTCATTCGTACAGCGACTTACATTCATCTCAACTGAGCAATTGGGGGGTTAAGGGCCTTGCTCAGGGGCCCAACAGTGTTAAATTAGTGGAGCTGGGAAATGAACCCACAATCTTCGGGTCTGTCTGGGGAAGTGGTGGCTCGTGGTTAAGGTGTGGGACTTATTTTTGCTTATTGATGACAAACAATGATTGTGAAACCGCACAATGGACGGCTGGAATTTTTAGAAAAAACAAATAAAAATGATGTTAATGGGAACCTTTTATTTATTTTTTGCTTCAGTGAGAAATAATATTTTTTTTAATTTATGAATGATGTCACATTTTTGTATGTGCACAAATCTAAAATATAAATCTGCACACAGAATTACATTTACATTTGCAGCATTTGGCGGACGCCCTTATCCAGAGCGACTTACAGAGCAATTAGGGGTTAGGGGCCTTGCTGAGGGGCCCAACAGTGGTGGCTTGGTGGTGCTGGGAATCGAACCCCAGTCTTTCTGCTATCAGCCCAACACTTTAACCACCGAGCCACCGCTTCCCTATTACAACACAATTTGCAAATATGTCACAATCACGCCGCGTTGCATGCTGGGATGTGCGGTCATTCCAGGAGGATTCCGTCCAGCTGGGGTTTAATACAGACACCATTTTTATAAACTGTTAAAATTTTCACGTAAAGGGAATAAAATAAACAAAATCTGCCTCAACAAAGCACAAACTAAAAGTCAACGCAATGTTCTTCTAGTACAATTTGCTGTTAGAGGTTTTTAATGCCGCAGCGATCAGTGTGATCCTCACAATATGGCGTCTAACAACAAGATTACCCAGAATTCAACGCGACGTGACGTCAGATTTACATTCGTTAAGAATATGTGGTAATTTCGTCCCCCAAAACGTTAAATTGTTTGTGAAATGTCTTCTGTACGAGTGAATATCAGTGTTACAGGTTGTTGAATAATATTAACAACATTTTTATTTTTTACTATTTCTACCTTTTCCCAGTTCCCACCAAATACGTGTTGGTTCCCTGTAAGGTCATGGGTCCGGGATTGCAGCCCAGCACGCGCAGAACTCTGCAGGAAATCTGCTCGATACACGGAATCAGAGCCGACATTTCCCCCGGTTTATTAAACAAATGAACGGTTTAGTTTAAAGGGTTCCGTCGGGACACCATGTGTCAAATACACAACCTACGATACAAAGTTCAGGCGCTCTTCTTCTTCGTCGACTACTGTTTTCTTCTTTTTCTTCCTTAATGTTTAGCAGCGTATTTCAAATTACCGCTGCTTTACCGCCATCTATAGTGCTGGAGTGTAAAGCGCAGCTACACAGAAATATAGAAAGATACCTGCTTTTCCTTCAGCCCTCACATAAAAATATAATTAAAATAGAATAATAATAATAATAATAATAATAATAATAATAATAATAAAAGTAATAACAATAATAATAATAATAGAAATAATAATAAAAAAATAAGGATAATAATAATAATGATAATAAAAAATAATATTAAAAAAAAAAATAGTAATGATTATAATAAAAATGATATTAATAATAAAATGATAATAATAAAAATTATAATAATAATGCTAATAATAATAATACTATTAATATTAATGCTAATACTAATGATCATTAATAATGAATAATAACAACAACAACAATAATAATAATAATGATGATGTAAAACTTTAATCTATACCCTATTTGCTATGTATTAATTCTAGGTTTTTCCCCCAGTAGTTTTATGAAGTATAATTTCCTTGTGCTTTCTTTCATATTTATCTTTTCTCCCTGATATTTTTGACATTCTCTTATGTAGTCGGCTACAGGCTGGACAGCTACCCAGGCTGGTTCGGCCAGTTGGGGTATGTGGAAGTAGAAAAGTAGGGTTAGTAGACACGCACCTTTGTCTAATCTGACTGATTCTGACTGATTCTGCTCTCTTTTTTTTCCTGGCAGTAAGAAAAAGAGACAAGACGTGAAAACGTATGCAAGTGCATATAAGAGTGCAGCAGGTGATATAAGATCGAATAAAAGTAATAGAAATAAACAGTGTTAAATGTCACTAACCTGCTTCCAGTCCACCTATACGCAGAGCAGCTCACAATAATCTACATAAGATTCTAATCTAAACTGAATTAAAGTATACTTTAAACATCTACGCACTTTCATTTATGTCTAAATGTTACAATAATCAGAAAAAAAAGTTGAAAAAGGAGAAGAAAAAGACAAAGGAGGAGTATGAGGAGAAGGAGAAAAAAAGAAGTAGGAGGATCAGAGGAATAAGAAAAAGGAGGAGGAAAAAAAAGGAGAAAAAGAAGAAGATGAGGGGGATGAGGAGAAGGAAGAGAAGAAGGGGAAGGAGAAGGAGGAGAAGAAGAAGAAGGAGGAGGAGAACATGAGGAAGAAAAGAAGAAGGGGATGAAAAGAAGAAAGAGGAGAAGAAGAAGGAGGAGGAGGAGGAAAATGAGGAAGAAAAGAAGAAGCTGAGGGGGGTGAAGAGAAGGAAGAGAAGAAGGGGAAGGAGAAGGAGGAGGAGGAAAATGAGGGAGAAAAGAAGGAAGAAGTAGGAGAAGAAGACGAAGAAGAATCTAGATCATTTTATTTGCAGAGTGCTTTTAACATTATTATACCAGCTTTAAAAAACAATGACATACATTCAGAAAATAAAATGAACATTTTTAAATAAATAAATTCTCATATATATCTTACTATTATTTCCGCTAAAGAAAAACTACTTTTATCAATATTTTTATATTTAATGTGAATTTAATTGTAACATTTTATATTAATATATTATTAAAAGGAAAACTGTTTTCGTTCTGCTTTATTCTGTATTTCACTTCTTCATTGTGTTTATTGTTGTTATTCCCATTAGATGTTTACTACATTTTGAGTTGGGTGACCATGAATTAGAGGAAAAATAGAAAGACAAGCAAACATTCTAAAAATAAAGCACAAAAGATATCACAGTTTTACACACAGTCACATTTTAATCACAAGACAACATCATTCCATCTGTTAATAAAGGAAAATAGAGGAGAATAGAATTGTGTTGCTCTGTACAAATAACCCGAAGCCCAGTGAACGATGGTGATAGATTTTTTTGGCAGAACAGATTAGTACATTTTATATTAGTCGAACCATTAAAGCACATTCGAACTTTTAACTCTGCTAGTGTAAAGAGAAGACCTGATATCAGCACTTTGCTCCCACACGACGCGAAATGACAGCAAGTGAATCTACTAACATAATACACATACCCCAAAAACCCCTAAAACCCCCCCCAAATATAGGATGATTAATCTTATTTAGACGTATGCTATAGACTTAAGGTGTATATGTATAAGAGTTCTATTCCA
Organism: Bagarius yarrelli; assembly: GCA_005784505.1. NCBI lineage: Eukaryota > Metazoa > Chordata > Actinopteri > Siluriformes > Sisoridae > Bagarius > Bagarius yarrelli. The sequence continues at coordinate 97,892 of VCAZ01000207.1, read as the reverse complement.
TTGGCAATATCTTTTCCTTTTTTTAAGTAAAATATGCCTAGAAATGAGTTGAATAATTGTATATCAGATTTATTGTCTAATAAAATAAAAATTTGGTTTAGTTTGATATTAGACATATGTTAGATATAAGATGTAAAGGTATCGGAAGATTTTAATTTAATCTTGCATGTACCGACTGAAAGTCTTATATACTTTCTTCTTAATGAACGGTTGGTCTTTTAAAGATGAAAACAACCTTTAGTTTCTATTGATATTATAATATAATAGAATTTTGGATGATCCTTTATTAAATGTCGTTTTCAGCACTGGAAATCTATAACATCTTTTTATACATGTTCTAGTTTTAGTGCCATTTCCAAGCGGCTGTGCTCCTACTTGACTAAGAACACCTACATCGACACATCAGTCCAAGAGGGAGCATTTCAGGAAAGCCGAGCTGTGTGGATCATAACAGTGTGGTGAAAGGCCAGTGAAAACAAAGGCAACCTGTCTGTGTTATTGCTTGACCTCTCAAACGCATTCGGCTCCATTCCACACAAGTTATTTCAGCTCACTCTGACTGAACTATCTCTGTGATGATGTCCCTCCCTAGCCATAAATATGCTTACCAAGTCCGCTAAGCCGCTAAGAGTGCAGAGGGCCCAGAACAAAGTCCGGACAATGGCAGCCACCCATTCATGGATGACCTCACAGTCACGACAGAATCAGTCCCAGGCTGCCGGTGGATTCTGAAGGGACTCAAGAAGCTGGTGGAGTGGGCCCAGATGTGTTTTAAACCTGCCAAATCAATATCCATGGTGCTGAGGAAAAGAAACTTGGAGGAGAGGTTTTGGTTTAACATCGCAGGCACAGCCATTCCAACAATCACAGAGAAGCCAGTCAATAGTTTGGGTAAGGTTTTTGACAGTTCTCTGAGAGACTCAACATCTATCCAATCAACCTGTGCTGTGTTGGATGGCTGGCTAAAATCCATGGACAAGTCCGACTTACCTGGAAAGTTCAAGGCCTTGGTCTACCAGCATGGCATTTTTTCCAGAATCCTGTGGGCCCCAACTCGTCTATGCCGTCCCAATCTCTATAGAGAGGAAAATCAGCAACCACTTCCGGAGATGGCTTGGACTGGCAAAAAGCCTGAGCAGCATCGCACTCCATGGGCGCAACAACAACAAACTGCAGCTGCCCTTCAAATCCTTGGAAGAGCAATTTAAGGTTATAAGAGCTAGAGAAGTGGTGCAGTACAGGCACTCTAGTGATCCAAAGATGGCCAAAGCTGGAATCCATGTGAGAACTAGTCACAAGAGGCTAAGCTGGGCTAGGACCTTTTTTAACTCCCCAAATGAACACCGGTGGAAAGGAGAGGTGGCACCTTGTTCAAGAAGAGGTGAGAGCAGCAGTGGAGAAAACAAGATTTTGCAAGGCAATGGGGACGAGGCTTTAGGGGGCTTGGACAAGATAGGAGAATGCGGTTAAGAGGAAAGTGATCTGGACCTAAATCTGGAAAGCCGAGCCTCACTGCAATAAATTCCTCATACAGGCAGTGTATGATGTGCTTTCAAGCCTATCAAACCTGCACACATGGGGCATAGCAGAAACACCAGTATGCCCATTGCGTTCCAAACTAGGAATCCTAGAACACTCTTGCTGCACTACAGCACTTAGAAAAGGATGATAGTGGTGGAGGCACTATCCAAGTCCTAAAGACCATC
>VCAZ01000207.1:46186-91186 GCA_005784505.1 Bagarius yarrelli | reverse complement strand
CGGAATGATAGATTTATTGATTAAAAGATCACACACTCACTCCCAGACCCGAGACTGATCAACCACTGAGAACAGTGTTAAGTTTTTACGTCCGTCAGCCGGAGAGAAAGGGATGCAAGATTTCTTTCTTCCCTGACATGTCAAAAAAGTTTGCAGCTTTGTAAAGGATGATTTGTTTTACATGGCAGGAAAGGAACAAGGTGTTTAGATCAAGTGCGGATGCAGAACAGTTCGTCAGAGAGCATCGCAGGGCGAGTAGAGCATATGGCTCAGGTGTGGTGGGCAGGTGAGGTGAAGCTGGAATACTCAGCTGTCTGGTAACAGCTGTTTGGGCACTCTATGGACCGAAATAGCAGGTTTTTTAGTTTGGTTATTACCGCTCATTTGTTGCGGTTCTTGCTTTTTTCGTTCCATTAGGTTTTGTGTAGACGTTGTTTAAGTTTGTTCACCTTGAATAATAAAATGTTGCAAGTTAGTTTTTGTGTTGGAAATGTTTAACTGTTAACTTAAATATACTTAACATACTAACTAACTAATAATGCGCGTAACCTGTGCTATTAATAGGTAGTCACATCAGGTTTATAACATGGAAGATAAATGGTAGTGAAAGTCCAGTTAAGAGAAGAAAGGTCCTGTCATATCACAAGCATAAACAACTGCGTACTCTCTTTGTGATGGAAAGTCGTAAGAAACAATAAAGCGCTTAAATTCAAACCAAAACTGTGGGTGGGACAATGCTTTTCATGCTTTGTGAGAATCCACATTTTTAAGTCAATTTTCTAGGGTTCCTGTAATCTTTAATACCCCTTTAAGTTTAACTTAATTTGTCCTCAAGCTAGAGACCTGCACTTCCGCAGGAGCACGAGGGACTTGCAAGACCCGACTGTCACGTTTCCGCCCTCCCACCAGCAGAGGGCACAATCACTGGAGTATTAGCCGCCTCTGTGGACTTCCTGTCTGACTTCCTGTTTGGCTCGCTATATAAGCTAGCCTAATGTTAAGTTCAAGGCAAAGTATTGTTCGATTATGCGACATACCAAGGGTTCACCCGGTCTTCCTGTCTTCCTGTCTTCCTGTCTTCCCTGTCTTCCTGTCTTCCTGTCTTCCGTCTTCCCGGTATTTAAACTCTGTTCAGTTTTTGGTTTAATGATAACGATTGGTTTAGTGTTTTGGATTTGTTTGCTTTGATTTCTGTGTACCGACTTCTGTCCGTTTTATGACCACCAGAACAAGATTTGATGGTTAAATAAGGAAGCAGAAGGTAGAATCCCCATGTGTGTGGGTTGCAGAAGAAAGAATATTCTTGGAAAATACTTCCGCAAAATTGAATTTTTTTTTTTTTTTACATTAAATTAAAATAAAAACCAAATAACTATTTATCTACTGCTTAAAAGCAACACGGATGTAAAATGTTAATATGTTTAATGTATTGAATGAAAATAACTGGAAATAATTTGTATTGGAAATGCAATAAAGAAGAAAGCCCCTATTCACATATGCTTTGGAAATATTCTTTAGTTCACATGTTCTGGAATATTTTGGATAAGGATTTGGTTGGATAAGGATTGATTTTCCCCCGAAGGGAACCCAACATAGCAAATAATCCATTTATTCTTCTAAAGATTATATTATAGGTTGTGTTACAGCTGCCTGGAGGAGTTTATGTAACTGGAAATTCTCTAGAACACCAGAATTAAAGATGGTGATTAAGATGATTAAATATGAGTTTTATGAGTTTTATAAGAAATTGGGGATGTGGGAAGAATAAAGATATATTTTATGTTCTGGAAACTGAATTTTAAAAAAAATGAATAGAATGTGGGATCATTCCTTGCAACATGGGAAACAATGGGGAAAAATGAGCAGGACGGCACGAGAAGCGTCGGGATTTCCATGATGATAACAAATGGCTAAATATGTATAAGTGTTACAGTAAATATAGAATACAGTGATGTACAGTGCAATGTTGGTTTTCACGGATAAACAATAGAATAAGTTATTTTATTTTACAATAAAGACTAGTATTGTACTTGCCTGCAGTGAACAATGATGGGGCAGGATCGTCCTCTGTAGCATTTATTTACTTTTCTGTGGAAAAAAAAACACCACTGTGTCAGACATTTCGGGCTTATTTTAGTAAATAACAATCAATTAAAATGATATAAAATGTACTGTAGCTACAACCAGCATGGGGCACATAGTGCACACACACAAACACAACCACCCCCTAAATCTACAGTTCTACAGATTTATATAAACTTTAGTTAAAAGACATCACATCTGATTTGTAACAGGTATTAAAGACAGAATCATCAGCCAATTAAATTAGTTTAGTGACCGCACACCTTCGGGGTCCAGTGTCACCACCACAATAAAATACAATAAAAAGTAAATGATGGCTGTAGTTACCAGCGTGAAGTAAAGTACGCACAAACTAGTGTATGCTGTTTGTTCTTATTCGTCTCAATACATCTATTGTCTGTATAATCTTTATATAAAATGTATACAATTATGAAGGCGTATTTCTAACGTAATTTATATAAATAATGTACATTGTGGGACCTCTTTCAATGCTCTGTTTTGGTGTCCATTGCATTTGTTGCTGTGGCCACAAATAAGATATGATTTCAGGAGCCTTCATCTCCTCTATCTCAGTGTCTGAGATATCTCAGTGTCTGAGAAGTTTTGATTCTTTGCTCAAATGAATGTCAGGCTTATTAATATTCAGCATTATGAGGAGCATAATGGTTATGGCTCATGGTTAAAGTGTTGGCCTATCAACCCAAAGATCATGGGTTTGATTCCCAGCTCCACCAAGCCACCACTGATGGGCCCTGAGCAAGGCCCTTAACCTCAGTTGTATAAATGTAAGTCACTCTGGATAAGGACGTCTGCCAAATGCCATAAATGTAATGTAAATATTTATGGTTAAAAATGGGCGAGTACAGGGCCGGGTATAGGGCAGATTTACTTAAGCACACTTCCAGGTGATTTATAAGGGCAACATTGCTTACAGATGTGTAGGATTGTATAATTCATCTTACTAAAATTGTACAATTTTTGCAAGGATCCTACACACATGAGAGAAAACCTACACCCAAACTGGAATCACTTTTGTGTGCTATTTCAAACTATAAGTGCTATAAATGGCTAACAGCTAGCACTGTGCACAACAAGCTTTTTGTTACTTGTTTACTGTTTAATACGAGTAAATTGATGTAGAATAATTCTGCCTTGGACAGACTGAACAGCTTCACTAAGGCAGCTCTTAAACACCAAGCCTCCGTCGCACATAATTTGCGCATTATTAGCATATAGCTGCATTAGCTGTAACAGGAATGTGTGAGATGTGTGTGTGTGTGTGTAGTTTACAGTTGCTTACTGAAGGTACTAAATGAAACTGGTGTTAGAGCATTATAGTTTACACCAAGGAAACTATATAACAACTATATAATGTTTTTATAACATCCAAGTCTTCAGTCTTGTAAGCAAAATGCTGTGTAATGAGAACTGAATAACAGACATGATCAGTGGAGAATATTAGGACAAACAAAGACAGAAAATACAGTGATAAAAAAAGACCAAAGTATGGTTCATGGAGAAGGGAAAGAAGGAATGTCCCAAGGTGCACTTGGATGTGGAGTAACAGCTGTCAGTGATCACTTTTGTGACTATGCAACTGGGTCAGAGTGCACAAGCTGCATTAGCACAAAAATGACACTGGCAACTGTTCAAACAATGAGCCAGAGACAGGAAGATGGCAGGAATGTATGTAAAACAAACAATAGAGATGATAGAGAAGCTGGGCTAGGGGGTCTGGGGGGAATTTTTGTGTTCATTGTGTTAGTATTGACTTTTGGGTCAAGTTGACCAGAGCTCCAGGCCCAGTTGAAAAGAATTATCTCTATTTTAATAAGGTCTCTTTTTCCTACAAAATGGTGATGTTTGGGGATAAGCACATTTTTTTTTTACAAACAAGTCTAAAATTCTGGCCTATGCAACAAGTGAGTTGTTTCACATTTCTGCCCTGCTAAATCTGCCAACTGGTTGTACTGTTTTTTTTTACACACATATGAACAGCAACACAACAATATCAAAAAAATCTTTAATCTGTTAAATCAGTCACCACAGAATTTTATACTCCGTCCAGGAAATGACATGGATTTTTTTCTTCTTTCCAGACAAACAACAATAAAAAAAAAAGGCCGGTATGATTGTGTTACGAATATGCTGGGCTCCTCCATTCACCACTCTCACTTCCCCGAATACTAATAACATGCATCTGTCACTTGTTTCCTCATCATTCACACTACACTATAAATACAGAGATTTCACTCAGTCACCTTGTCTGGTTTTCCCTGAGGAAGAAGTATTCCAGGGATAACTCACACTTTCTGAAAAGCTCCTAGTTCTCAGTCGCTCTGCTTTAGTGATCTCCATCGTCCGGTTTCCTGCGTTTCCCAAGTCCTGCTTCCTGTTGTGTGTTCCGCTACCTTGGGTAATATCGTGTCTAGCTTTTTATATTTCCTTTGTTAGACCAAAGACTCTTATAGCGCTAATCTGCCGTTTTCTGTTTGTGTTTTCTGACTGCAACTTGTGACTTGAGTCTACTTCCCTTAGCAGAAGACCAGACCTCACCAACTATGAACCAGACAGACCCACTTAAAACAAGACTAAGCAAAAGCATGCTCTCCGCTTCCGTACTTTAGCAGCCTCTAGTGGGTGAAATGAATGCGCCTTAGCCACAGCAACTGACTCTAATGCTAAACGATGTTTCTTACGAAGACCAGTCAAAAACCGGCAAAGCCCTGACCTGATTGCCCTGAGGATTGATTCTATATCAAGCCGGACATGTCTGCCTATGAATTGGTCAGTTGCAACAAGAGAAAATTCAGTTGCTGGTTCTGGAGAATAGCATGGCAGAAATCATATTAGGACGACCCTGGCTTAACTCCCACGATCCCACTGTGTCCTGGGCCACCGGCAAAAATTTGAAGTGGGTGAACAACCCTCTTCCCAAGCTGCTTTCCAGAATTTCCAAAACCAACCCACCCCATGCCTGTGCTCCCAACAAACTTCCATAGAAAGCCTATTAGAAAATCACTCCATTGATATCCCTCCAGAATACTTCAAATTACACTACGACTTTTGCCCCACACAAACCTCCAACCTGCCCCCACACCAATCATGGGACTGTGCCACAAGAGTAGAATTAGTCCCTGTCCAACCCAGAACAGAAGGCTATGGAAAAGTACATCTCTGAAACACTCCAACGGGGTAATATCTGACTTTTCATGTTGCCCGCAGCAACGCAGCAAGAAGAAGAGACCCTTTATTGACTATTACTAGCTGAACAAGATCACTGTCAGGTACAGAGATTCCATTTCTTTTCCATTCCATGCTATAACAACTTTTCTGAGCCATGGCTTTTACCAAGTTAGTGCCTACAACTTGATCCAGATACATAATAACCCTAACCCTAACACCCACAGATCACTACGAGTATCTCGTAATGCCCTGTCAATGCCCCCCATGTTCTAAGGATTTATTAACAGTTTTCTGGGAGTACCTACACACATATCCTGGTGTACTCCCAAAACCAGAATGAGCATTACCAATGTGTCTTAGCAGTTCTACAACGGCTATGCGAAAACCAGCACTACCTCTAAGCAGAGATGTGTACTTTTCATCATCTATTTAATTTTTCAGTTACAACATCAGCGCCCACGGAGTAAAGATGAATGAGAGGAACGTGAAAGCTATCCGAAACATGGCCGCTTCCCCTTACGATCAAAGAGTCCCAAAGATTCCTGGGGTTCACTAATTTCTATTTTTGCTAACCTGGAACTCCAATGCTACCCAAGACATGACCTACCTCCAAAAAGCATTCACCATGGCTCCACTTCTAATGCATCCCGATCATCAGAGACCAATCCTTATTGAACACGACGGCTCAACATCTAGAGTGGGAGCAGTGCTATCCCAATGTCAACTTAACCGTCCATGTCTTTACCTTTACAACCTGCTCTGGAGGAATAGAGACACTGGCTAGAAGGTGCACATTACCTTTTTTCCAAAAACACCAACCACCAAAATCTGGAGTACCTTTGTGAGGCTAAAAGGCTCAACCCCAACAAACAAGGTAAGCACTATTTTTCAAATTCCGATTCCAAATATCCTATCGCTCAGGAACCAATAATTTGAAGGCCGATGCTCTATCCCGTCTCCATGCTTCGGCTGAGCCATCCACCAACCCAGATACTATTTACCCCTTTACCCCACCCCCATCTCATTGACCCCATCAATCAATCTCATCACCTCTGGATAAGAGGTGCCCACCTGATCACACTAATGTCCCGCGTACGCAGAGAAACCCCCTCATTCACACACCTCCCTCAGCACAGGTCATGCAGAAAACAACCAGACCCACTTTCTACTTAAAGATTGCTTCCAGGGATGGCTAACAATTTCAAAAGGTATGTGACGAGATGTCAGGAGTGTGCGAGGGTGAAAAGCCCTTGTCAACTACCTAATGGAGAGCTGCTTCCTCTTCTCTCCCCTGACGTCTATTGTCACACCTAAGACATTTAAGGAAACCCATTCCCAGCCTCCGACAACCACACGTACATCCTGGTCACTGTAGATAATTTTTTGAAGGCCTTCCATTTGGTCCCTATGAAAGGACTCCCTACAGCGATGGAGACAGCAGAGGTACTTTTCAATCAAGTTTTTTACTAAAGATAATCTCTGATCGAGGTCCGCAATTCATGTTATGGGTCTGGAAAGATTTCTGTTTACTCCTAGGTCTAACCGTAAACCTGTCTTTTGGATAGCATCCACAGAGTAACAGACAATTGGAGCGCAAGACTCAAGAGATTAGTCGTTAACTTATTATAGAATGACCGCCAGGACTCCTAAAACCGGTTCCTTGTCTGGGCCGAGTATGCACAGAACTCTTTCAAGCAATCCTCAACAAATCTTACTTTATTCCAGTGTGTATTTGGCTAACAACCACCTCTGATCCTCAGTTACCCACTGGCTCCAGGAGAGTGAAAGTGTCTGGGAATCCACTCACCAATGCCTCCAACGAGTGGTAAGGCGCCAGCAACAGCACGTTGACACACAAAGATACCCAACACCCACATTTCTCCTAGGGCAAAAGTTATGGCTCTTAACCCTAGACATCAGAATGCATCTGCCATGTAAGAAACTCTTCACCAAGTACATCGGTCCTTTCCTTTGTCAAAGAAATTTTGAGGTCCTGACGTCCTGACGTGGAGGTGGCCAGCTAGAATAACCTTGTCGACAAAGGAGGGATACAGCCCAGAGGAGAGATCATGGGTCCCCAGAGAAGACATCCTTGACCCCAACCTGTTGTCTGAGTTCCACAAGTCTCATCCTCACGACCCAGCCCCATGCAGCAAAGTCCAACCACCATGACGTTGGTATCCTCGGCCCTCTCGGAGTGGGCTATAGAGGGGGATTCTGCTACAAATATGCTGGGCTTTTCCTCCATTCCCCTCTCTCACTTCCCTGAATACAAATGACGTTGGTATCGTCGGCCCTCTGGGAGTGGGCTATGGTGAGGAGGGTTCTGTTACAGATATGTCGGGCTTTTCCTTCATTCACTGCTTTCACTCCCCTGAATACTAATCTCACGCACTTGTCAGTTATTTCCTTATCATTTATGCTACACTATAAATGCAAACATTTCACTTCGGCATCTTGTTTGGACTTCCCTGCAGAAGAAGAACTCTCTCCAGCAATAACTCATGTTTCCTGAAGAGCTCCTAGTTCTTCTTCGTTCTGCTCCAGCGATCTCCTTCGTCCCCAAGTAATTTCGTTTTAGCTGTTTATACTTCCTTTGTTTGAACAAAAACTCTGAGCGCTAATCCGCTGGTTTCTGTTTCTGTTTCCTAACTGCAATATAAACTGGTCTGTCTGTCTGTCTACTTGCCGAAACAGATTGCTGGTTATAATTTATCAACACTTTCACTTTAACTGACTGAAGAAACTATAGCCCAGCTTCTGCAGTATGGAGATGAAGCAGTGTGGAAGTGTATGAAATCAATGTCCTTTTGATTCAGAGCAAACCAGTTTTCAGCATACTTTTTTTCTGGCAGGAATGCAGCACAGGACAATAGCATGACACTAGGTTCTTCTCGCTTAAAAAAGAAAATTTAATTACAAGTAAGCAAAACACATGAAGACCAGTAAAAGAACAAGGCAAATAGCAAAACTAATGGAACATAAAAGTGTTAAAGAAGCACAGAGCTAGGGATCAAAACAAAAACATATTACAGTAGCAATGTTTTTTTTTATTTTCTGAGTGCTCTGATAAATGCAGAAAGCAACAACATGCAGCAAAGGGGCAAAACATGACATAGCCCCTCTTTAAGGTTTTGACTACTAGGCATTTGCAGTCACTACATAGACTTTATTCTCCAGACTGAAAATGTTTGAGATCTTTTTTAGTGCAGCAGAAAAGATGAATTTGTGTACAGACATGATTGGTCACTGGTGCAGCAGGTTAAGATTATCTGAGGGGGCACTGAATCTTGGTAAATAGACCCATTATAAATGGCAGACCTGGTCTAAATAGGGACCAGGACACCTATACCACATTGCCATAAATCATACATCATTAGCACTAAATAAACATAACGCATATGATGTTACTAGCTTAGTTTAATGACCTAAATGTCCTGGAGTAATATGCAAATAGCAACAGTAAAAGTTTGTAAACTCTTTAGTATTTTCTTCGATTCTCATAAATATGACTTAGGTGATAAGATACTAAAATACTTTTAAGTAGACAAATCAGGTATTTTATTATACTTGTTTGTTAAGAAAAAAACAATATTACATATTTGTGAGTAGCAATAGAATATTGAGCTTTTTTGTTTATTAATGCACATTTTTTTTTAATGCAACATCTTTAGATTTTTCTGCCGAGTCACTCCAGCTTAGTCTGCCAGATTTTTTTTTTTTTTGAGTCCAAATTTGCTTATTTAAAACGCTTCGCTTTTATAGTCTCAGTCACTGGCATGAATGTCTACTTTAACAGCTAGGACCTTTGTCATCTTTTATTTTAGTCGGTGCACAATCAGAAAGAGTGGAGTATTTAACCACCATGACCAGTTTATGCATCTGTGGATTTATTTTCCCATTTTTTTGCAAGCAAGGTAAGGTAAGTGATCAGGTCTAAATCAACAATGTCTGCTAATACATACCCAAACAGTTTGGGGTTCGAGATGGCCATGGTTTCTATAAGGATGCCTTGAAATACCATAGTCACAGTGTCTGTGCCCCGGCTGCCAGTGATTCAGACTTTATCTCCTCCCCGGACCTGTTGGACCCTACCCTGTTACCTGCTCCAGTTGATAATACATCACCAGGGTGACCAAGGATGTCCCACTCTGCCATAAAGACGTTCCAGCTGTTCTTTAAGGACTTATTTAAGTTGCTCACACACACAAAATGTAACCACAAAATTCCTGCTACCTGCCACTCTCGCCCCCGGCTTGCTCATCAGGGACAAACTGATTTCTGTTTCATTTTCATCTTATAATTTCTTTATTTGTGTAAAGCCTCTTTGTGACAATGACCATTGTAAAAAGTGCCAAACAAATAAAATTGAATTCAATTGAATTCAATAGCAAAAATGCTTCATTTAAGAGTACACATTGCAATTTTGCACATTGTCCACTTCTAGCTGTTGGAACAAGCACTTTCTGTGGACCATCTATTGGCAGGGACTAAAGCATTTCTGCAGCTCCATTTTGGTCCTTTTGACAACACCACTTAATTGCTTTTTCAAGCTCACAATTTGGGTCACAGAATGCATGTGGGATGTAAGGAAGTTTAGTCAGGACAAATTTACACACCATCTTCCTAAGCCAACAAGAGAATAACAGTTCTACAGATGCACGTTAACTATTCGTGGCTTTCCCTAAATACGTTTATGCACTTTGTTTCAGCAAACTTTATTTCAGCAAACTTTATTTCCCAGGACCTCTGCAACAGACTTGAGCTGAAGAGGAAAGTAAATATCACTGAATACAGCATTCAAATGATTAACAGACAAATTAGACAAAAAAAGGGTTTGTCACTGTGTAGGTCTACTGTTAGTTCTGGTGAACTCCATGGTTGGGATTGTTTTAGAAACTAGTGGCTCAACCCTCCCAGCTACCACCACATAGATGATTGGACTATTGACTTCCATACATGAGAAAAAAATTCCACAGAGGAGACTGCATTCATGATGCCTACTGGCGACTATGAGAACAAGGTTATACAGTATGGCTTGGTAAACACCTCCTCCAAAGGGTCATTAGTTAGGTGTTTCAGGAGAATTCCACCGTTTCCTTCTGATATTTATTGACAGCATTCTTGTGTCATTCCTAAAAGAGGCTAAACATTGCCAGCATGTATTTGAGGCACTAAAAGTCTTGGCGACCACCAGCTATGTCTAAAAGCAGAAACATGTGCCTTTTACTTAATGTCCATCCAAGTCCTAGGTTACATCATCAGCCCCAGAGGTATCTGTACGGACGAGAGGAAGAAATGGTGGAAGAAATAACCAGCTGGCCTACAGTAATAATCATCAAGGAGCTTTATAGATTTTTGGACTTTTCAAACTTCTGTTGTCTGTCCATAAGCACCTACAGTTAAGTTGTGGCTCTGCTTACCAACCATCTTAAAACCAAGCCTTATCTCTATCCTGGACAGCTGAGATGACTAAACTATTGACCCTCTAATAACACACTTGACCTAAACAAACCCTTTATCATAGAAGTCAATGCCTTCAACTTCAGAGTAGGGGCACTTTTCTTCCACTTTTACAGAACACAAGCTTATTCTGCCTCCCAAGTTATTTGTCTCTCCTATTCAGTGGTCCACCAGTGCCCAATCTCATGTACAGTATGTACACAGTTTCTTGGGCACTGGTCATCCTGGGACCAAACACACCCTCTTACTGAAACAAGATTGCTTTTACTGGCCAGGACATTTGGTCACACCTAGGAGTATGAAGACTGTTTGCTGAAGATTTTTGAAGGTGTTCAAAGGTCTGCCCCTCAATGATCTTGGAAACTGCTGAGGCCCTTTTTCTAGAAGGTTTTTTTCAGAAACTATGGCATACCTAAAAAAAATGTCTTGGACAGGGACCCCTAGTTGTCGGGTGTATGGAAGGCTTTCTTTTTGGGTACTAAATGTGACAGTCAACCTATCGTTTGGATTCCATCCCAATTTAATGGTCAAACCAGAAGAAAGATCCAGGTGGCTGCCACCCCTATACCTTCTGTCACAACCAACAGAACTCCTAAAAAAGTTTCATTGCATGGACAGAGTATGCACAAAACCTCCCTACGGCAGCCATTCATGAGTCTTACAGCCTTCCAGCACATAGATGGTTACCAATCCACTCTGTTCTCATGGTCCAGGAAACCATCTGAAATACTCTCCATAAACTATTGGTTTCAGGAGAGTGACAAAGTCTGTATAGTAATCAGGTACACCTGATTACTCTCGTATTTTGGTGCACACTCTCTCCTTTGTCATCATCTGGTCTCAACTATGTGACATGTACTTGTAAGAAATGTTACTCTAGGAGAAAACAAATGGATTCTCTCTGCAGCATTCTCAGGCTCTTCTGTGTTGTGTGACATGTACAGAAATTAATAAGTAAAAATAAAAATTTAAAAAAATAATAAATTGCAAATGCGTATGTATAAACACATTTGTGAAACACACACACATACACACAGTGCTCATGTGTACCTGCGGAAGTCCAGCAGAGCCTGGCTGGCCTCGGGTGTTTGCTGGTTGAGCCAGGTGTGGTAATGGAACTGGGTGACTGTGCGACTTTCATTGGTCTGCATGTTCTTCAGGTAAAAACTACGAACCAGGAAATCCTCACACCAAACATGTTCTGACACTAGATTAACCTACAAAGACATAAACACTATTAACACAAAATACACACTCTATAAAAAGGTTCTATTCTTTAAATCTAATTATTACTTCTGTCTCAGCTTAGAGTTTTAGGTGTGTGTGTGTGTGTGTGTGGCTTCCATTTCAATATGTAAATTACCTCATATATATGATAAAGGTTGGAGCCCTCATCTGGCCAGTAATGGTAACACTGTTTAACTCCATTTTCTGTTAGAGGAGTTAGCATGACGATCACCACACACCCGCTTTCCCACACCATCTAAAACATCACACACTGCTTACACGGCTGTAGCACTCGATGCAATTTAAATAGCAATAGAAACCTTTTTTTTAAATACAAGACTTAATGCAGGCAACTTTTAAAACACAAACACACACACTGATTTACCTGCCAGAAGTCTGAAACAGTTGATGGCAGAGGACCTTGAGTTGCAATGTAAGCTGGGTTCCTGGGGTCATGATCCATCTTTAAGACAAACACACAATCACACAATTTGTATAGTATTGTTTACTGTTTATTGAAACACGAGTGCAGTGTGTATGGTAGGATTTTAGTAGTTTGATCCTTACAATAGGACTAGCATTGATGTAGTCAGAGTTTCCGTGGCTGTTCTCCACTTTCAAATGAATCCTGGAATGATCATCTAAAACACATGGATGCACACAAATGTAGACTGAGCTATCAACTGGAAGATGGAGTGAATCGTAAATATACAGTATATACCAGCAATTTATCCTGTATAAATCATTGCTCTATTTCTTTATAAGGAGTTTTAGTCATGTGATGTAAACAGCAGGCTTTGGGTCAATGCTCACAGGGTATGAGAGTAGCGGTGCGGTTCTTCTTAGCGTTGGAGTCTCTCTGGCCAACACTGCAGCTGTTTGGTTCTGCCTGATATGCACACAGAGCTTCCCACTCCTTCTCCAGCCTGTTCTTATTCTTTAGGTGATCTTCCATATACGACTGTGAAGCATTCAAGGAAAAGAAATTTAAAAACCTGCATAATTTTTTACTAGAACAGCAAATTTTTATATTTATATATATATTTGGTTTATGTTTAATTGACTCACATTCCATTCTGTTCTTTTGCATTTGCTGCATAATAAAATTAAAGTAATTTTTTTCTACAGTATGTTTTGTCACAACTCTTATCTTTTCTCCACGTCTGTGGGATCAGGGTTATGTTTGGCAGGAATGCAGTTTTTACAGACTTTAATTGATTAACACTTAGTTAAAAGTTGGAAAAAGGTTAAAATCCATCCAATATTCAATCAATGTCGTCGTTGTATATATATATATATATATTTTAAAAAAAATGGATGTTCTAATACTTTCGGGAGGATCTGGTCATGTGAGGGGTTACCAGTATCATGTGTCCAGTGGAGATGTCCATGTTTGAGTGGACAGGCTCTTCACTCCAGGAAGAAGTGCTGGTGCGTGCTGATGGACTGAGAACTGGTCCATCACTCAGCTGAGAAGAAACACTGTTAATTCGAGACGACTGTCGAAGTTCTGCCCTTTCCACTGGAGGCTTTACAGCCATTCGCTGCCTACACAACTCCTGCACGTGTGGGGGAGCAGATGTTTAATAAAAAAAAAAAAAAGAAAAAAAGAATGCAAGCAAAACCCCCTTCCCACACACACATGTCAGCTGGCAATAATACAACATTTGTCTAATATCAACAGATTTTATGTCATTGAGAAACAGCCCAGTTTTTTTACATATCCATCTATTATTAATAACAGCAATTAATCTAACGGGTATACAATTATTAATGTCTTTAAAGAAGAATGTGTGAGCTTAGCTTTGTTAGCTTTGTTCACGCACTTCGTCCTGTCCCAGTCATTTGTACCTGGTATGTAGATGTAGCGTCGGTGGCAGGGTCTGTGCTGAGGTTGGTAAGTTTCTCTTTCAGTTTGTGATGTGACCGATGACGAAGACAGTAAATAATACTGGAGATCAGCAGGACTATGATGATGCACACGATGGATATAACCGTAAGGATGAAAAACTTCATCGATTCCGAGTGGCTATACTTAGTAGGAATTTGACTCAGTGTAGTTTTCTGCAGACACAAACACCGAAAAGCAGAACCGGAGATTCTATTCATTGAGTAATCAGCACTAGATAACCACTATAGGGCTAAGAATGTGGTCACCTGACCATCACGCCCATATTTAAAATACAGAACAGCATTTTACTTTTCAGCAACAAGTGTGTATCAGTGAGAGGGTAAAACAATAGGAGTTTCTTACATCAGTAAGTCCTGCCTCCAAAATGGTGACTCCTGCCTCCTTCTCTAGTGCCGCTTTCTGTCTGACTGAATGCACACAGAGCAGAAGTGTCATTTATGACATATAAACATTATTGAAGACTTAGGTATGTATGTGTGTGTGTGTGTGTGTGTGTGTGTGTGTGTAAAACTCTTACCAGCTAAGTTGGCAATGGTCGCTGTAGTGACATTCTGATCATTAGTGCGGACCTGGAATGTCACAGCTGGACCAACAACACTGCATACATTTATAAAAAGAAAAACAGACCTGGGATTTTGTATTTGTATTTAAGAGCGTTGGAATAATAATAACCTGAGAGCAGGACAGACAATAAAGGACTACACATACAAACACATACACACACTAAAGAACTCACGAAAGCTCCAGGAAATCCGTTATCTTGATCTTTGCTTTGCGGCACAACAACTCCATTAACCGTAACCCTTGATCAGTTTGAAGAACCCTGGTGAAAAAAAAACATGTTTAAGGTTTGTTTTTTTTTATTTTATTAAAAAAATGACTTTGAGACTTACTCGGTATCTGTTATGATGTAGCCATAGACATTATTATTATTATTATTATTGGTCTGTACATCAAGTTGCAGATCCTGCACTTTCACATTTTGGCGATGTGGTGTGATATCCTTCTCTAGGGCAGAAGACGGTGCTAGAGCAGCAGCTTCCACCCATCCCTCCACCTCCTCCACCTGTTCCATTGCCTTCTTCTCTACATTTACACCCAACTGGGTTGTCCTGCTGTGTACTCTCTCCACAGATATACCCTGCTCCTTAAAAGATCGGCTCGGTCCTGATGTGGAGGTCTTATCCAGATGCTCTAGTAATTTCCCCAACAATTCTACTTGCTGTAAAGATAAACGTAAAAGTTTTCAAGATGCAAATCTCAGATTGTAATAGTTTATGGTTTTAATCATGGTAAAGTTTGTGTTTAATTCAAGCAGTAGGGCTGTGCCTTAGTTTTGTGCGCACACAAACAAGAAAAAGTGCTTCAAATAAACATACATGTTTTTTGCCAACCAATGATCAATAATTTGAAGAGAGTTGTGGGTCCTAAAACTTTGACTATAAATATCATGGAACAAACTGTATTAGCACAGTGGACATGATTTAACCAAGTAGGATGTGATCCTGGATTAATATCCATTGGTAATCCTGAATCAACATTTTATTCATCCAATCATTATCATCTGATGTCATTAGTGTGTGCTGTCCAAACCGCCTCAAACCAATTATAAATCGTTCCCTTTAAGTTCAGAAAACAACATCAGTGAATTTAGACTGTATCGATTCTAATGATCCGAAATAAACATTAATGAACTGATTCAGTGAATCATAAATAATCACTAATGAACAATTGAGTGTAAAATGAGTGTGAAATGGTGACCCTGTAGAACCGAAATAGAGCAACATTCACACTATAAAACAGGCTTTAACTTTATTGCATTAAATCACAACTAAAGTCTCCGCCTTGAGTCTGCCTTCCCGTCTATGAGCTATAGCACCATCCGGTGTGGCAGAATTATCTTTTGCCACTATAATACTTCACCATGAGGATGTACACTGCTTCAAAAAAGGATTTATTTCCCTTGAACCTTTTCACATTTTGTCACTTTACAACCACGAAATGTATTTTATTAAAATTGAAAAAACTCTATATTATTTTCATTCCACTTCACAATTATGTGTTACTTTGTGTTGGTCTGTTATAGAAATCTCAATAAAATACATTTATGTTTGTGGTTGTAAAGTGACAAAATGTGAAAAGGTAAGTAATTTTAATTTAAATAATTTTTCAAGGCTCTGTAAGTACCATGTGATGAGCAGTACCTTTTTTTCGCATGGTGCTTAGAGTAAATTTGTGTCTCATTAGATCAGACATTATTTTTTATTGAGATCTCTGAGATGTTTATCTGCAGCACAATGGCAATGGCAATACTTTCACTACTAAACTTCCAGTTTGAGCATCACCTGGGTGTGACACTTAGGTGTTCACATACTGTTGACAGAGTGTAGCTCAATAGTTCAACCTCTTTTGTGGAATATATAGTGTATAAAGACTAATGGCAAATACAGGAAAACATACACACCGCATGGTCTGCACTCGATCTCTGCTCATTTTTGCTTTGTCCTCCTGAACAGAATGAGTAGCGCAACGTGAAGTTTACAAATAAATGAATATATTATAACAAGCATACTACATTTACTGTAAATTCCTTTAATACATTCCAGAGATTTACCTGACACAGATGCCATTTCACTGATTGGTGTTTCCTCACTTAGTCGTCCTCCTGACTCGGAGGTATTTTCGTTCCGTGAAGCCTGGTCTTCAGGTTGCAGATGTTTTGTTTGCAGGTCTCGGGGTTTGTATCCCTTTTCTGCTTGTTTTTCCACGACCTGTAGAGCATCGGCTATAAGAGAGGCCAGCTGGTCCAGATCTGCTGCACTTAGGCTCTCCACATCTACATTTTGCCTTCCAACATTGCGTAGAACATTTCGGATAAAGGTCTCTGCAACAGTACAATTTACAGGTTAACTGGTTTATTGTATGAGCTCAATAGAAACAACTAAAGAGAAATATTATATATATATAGAGAGTTTAAATTTGCCAAGTTTTACTCTGATAAACCAATACTCAATTTCTACATACAGAAGAAACAGATCGTACCATCTACTGCACTCAGGGGTTCTTTAACGAGCTGGGAGGTGCCACTCTTCTGGAACACTGGTTCTGGTTTTGGTCTACCTCTCTGCCCGTATGCCATTTTTTGAGACACATACTGTTTTAAAGCAGTGAAAGCGAAGTCTGGACTGTCCTGCTGTTGTTGTGTGTTATACACGGCGTCACTCTGATAATGTGTAAGGTCAGGAAAAGAAGCTGACTGATAGGGTGACTCGGGGGTGAACTCAGGAGGGTTCGAGCTGACTTTAATGTTTGGTTTTGCAGAATAATAACGTGCTAATGGTGGAGAAGGCTTTGATTTGGTGACCTGAAAACAGCAAATGAATACAAACACTTAAAATATATATAATGAGTTCAATGACGTTCAGGTACAAAATTTACACACACACACACACACACACACACACCCCCATATATTTCTTATTTGGATATGTACTGACAAGTAAAAGTTTCTCAAAAATTAAATTCAGTTGTTTATTTTGCAATAACTTGCAGCATAAAGTTTGTATTGTTTGTGTCTACGGTTTGTGGTCTTATGACTGAAATCTTATCATTTCTAAAAAAAAAAAGATCTATTAATTTATTCTAATAAAAATCTCTTTTGCGAAATTTATCTTGTTTATTTTACATCTAGTCTATTCTAACTTGAAAAGTATTTTTTTTAAAAATATCATTATATTTAAATGACCTTTTGCTTGTTTTGGTTTCCAAACATATTTATTAAAATTTTGTATAGATACGTCTTTTATATATATATATTGATAGATGTCTATATTGATAATGTTAATTAGTTAATATTAGTATCAGATTCTAAGTTCGTTACCTCAGTTACCAGGCCCACAATAAAGGCAGCATTTTTCTGTCCTCTGATTGGTTGATCAAAGTAAAATTGTTACAGCCCAGTTCGACTAGTAAAACACATCTGTGGCGACTGCACTGCATTAATATAGTTAAATTAGAATGTTAACGCCCACAATGGCTGACGGAGGAGGAGAAATGAACTTGGTCTCAGATAAAGGTTTCAGAAATACATTTTCAAGACTGATGTTTCCAGAAAAGTTGTAGATGGTGCTGAGAGTTCAGTTAATCTGAAAGATAACTAGCTTGTCTCAGCGCTATATATAATATTATATATATATATAATTCAATTCAATTTACTTTTATTTGTATAGCGCCTTTTTACAATAGTCTCTGCTCAAAGCAGCTTTACACAAGCAAAGATAATTATAAATACACAAAAATTAGTGAACCGTGATTATTAAACAATACAGTAAATATCCAAGAAAGAGAAAGAATAAAATGTAAAATAACAATGAAATACACAAAAATGGTTAATCCTTTTCTACATTTTTGGGAAATCGTATAAATATAATTTAACAGAGGTTTATTTTTTTTTTTTTTTCAGATATCGTTTTAATGAAAAATATTTTTTACTCCTAACTCTGAACACACAAAAATGAGAAGCATGAATCAGACTGGAAGCAACTAAACAAATTGGCCATTAACACACACACATAGTTTGTCTAAAAATTAAAACTGTAACTAATATAATATATAATATAATCATCCTACAGGCATCTGTTAAGGATAATTATACTGTAGTACATTAACTGTATATATTCAAACCTACTTTAATTTACTAATGCAAAAATTATATTACTTTATTACTTGTTACAATTTAAGAAATAAAGTCTAGTGATTAATTTTATTTCATTAATTCTATAGAGATTTATTAAACAATATGAAATAATTATGTATTCTGGATGTGAAGTATATGTATATTAACCGTATATACACAACCGCACAGCTGTACATGTAAAAAGTTCCTTACCTGCCCATTTAGTTTTGGCAGCAGACTCAGCAAATACGTCTGCAGTTTCTCCTCCAATGTCTTTAGACTTTTATCTTCCATAGCAGATATTTGTCTGCAAAGTAAAAACATTTTTTTATTTCGGACAGAATAATGTTGCATCATAAGTGTATCTGTATTTGATCTATTGATGATGTGCAGTAGAGCAGTATCATATGATGCCACAAACAGCTGGATTGAAAACTGAGACCCACAGCAAACTACAGAGAATTTTTACCACCACTGCAATGTAGTGAAATGTTTTTTCTTATATGTTAAAATACTAAACAGAATTTATTGCTAACGAGGACAGGCTAATAGATAAAAGCTATTGGCTTTGACAGTGAATGCCAGCTGACCATCACACCGACACTGTATACGGATTTCCCCGATTTGGAAGCTCATAATTACATATATAATTTTTCATAAATAAGATTCCCAAACATGTTCTAGCATGACAATAATCCATATATACATATAACAATAACATTTTCTGGAAGTACTGTAATGCCGACTATACTGTCAAAGCCCCAGTAACCGCATTAATGCTGCTGCAGCTGAATGGGCAAAAATATGGTAAATAAATAAAACCTTTCCAGAAGAGGTTTCCAGAAGTGGGTATGTGGGCTAAAATTATTGTTAAACTATTCTGTAGGTGTGTTTAGGTTTAAACAAATACTTAGCCATATAGTTTCAATTCAAAAATGTTATTCATTTGTAGACAAGCAAATATGTTGCTGTAGACATTTGATCATGAAAAGACAAAAGCAAAGTTTTCTTACTAAGAAACATTACATTTTATTTCTTACCTATAAAAATTAAAGCCACACAGATGTTATTACACCAGAGAGAATTTAACCAGACAAGAGTTAAAATGAACAATAATTATACAAATATATTATTATATTATATTATTTTTTTCAGTAAAACTGTCAGATTTCGTCCTTCCTTATGGCTGTGTGAGTACATTACCTTGATTCAGGTGGTGACAGGGGGATCCTGTGTAATTTAGAAAATTCTTTAGACAGGACCTGCTGGGTGATGTCATCATGCCATGACAATCCTGGAGCAGAATAATAAGATCAAACGGAAAAATTTAAAATAGTGTATGTGCACATTAGATTTCTAATTAACTAATGTAAAACCAGTTTTTGAAGATATTTTTTGCCTTTATTAATAGGACAGCGGGATGAAATTGGGGAGAGAGAGAGAGAGAGAGAGTTGGGACCGAAAAGGACCAAAGTCAGACCTGGGTCACCGGACAACTTTCACATGTGGGTGCTGACGTCGGGGTGTAGTGGGTTAAGGCGCCAGTTGTTGCGCTCTGGTTGCGCTTTTTCGGTCCCACCTCTCTCTCTCTATTTAAATGATTTATATTTACATTTGCAGCATTTGGCAGATGCCCTTATCCAGAGCGACTTACAATATTCCTTGTTATACAACTGAGCAATTGGGGGTTAATGTCACTGTTTGCTTCTGTACCCTTTGTGACATTACAGTGCAGACTTATAGCTGCTGTCTAAGCTACAGTACAGATTTCTCTATGATAAAGTACACATTTTTTCTTTCTTATTTCAGGAAGCTTTTATTTTTATGCTACATCGTTGGTCAGACATACATTTTTATAGTAATTTGAAAGTAATGGCACTCTGTTTTTTTATTATACCGCTTCAATCCCCTTGTTAACTGTAACTAAAACAAATGGCCTTTTGCACAATGAGACACTCTTTTATATAAATATCATATCACTGCATATTATTATTATTATTACTATTATTATTATTGTTGTTTACTACAGGAAGTAACTAGTTACCTGTACTATGTGTTACGTAATTCCAAAATAAATGTAACAGTAATTTGTTAGTTACTGAGAAAAAAAATTACTAATTAAATTACATGTTAAAGATGACAAATAGAGTTTATGGAGTCTGCTTATTTTCTTTAAACCCTAGGATATGTTAATCTATAATAATTTGTTGATCCATTTTGATTTGCGCGATGCCATTTTATTAATCCGTTATTAAAGCTGTGATATTCTGATGATTTGATTGGTCCACAGGTTTGAATTCCCAGCGCACCACGTCTGCCAATTAAATTAATCCACACTGCGGCTGAACGCTTTATGCTACTTCACCCTGACTACGTGATAAAAATGTAATTTTTTTTATCCTGAACTTCGATAAGGGCACTAATATAACAGTTCAGGGCAAAACTAGTTTGTAAAAAATATTGTAACATAACCTTTCTTTATTCTTCATAAACATATATCGTTTTTGTTAATGTGAATAAACATAAATAATAACAGACCCTTTAGCTTTAAATGATGTATTACTCGTTTCGGTATAATAAAATGTGACGGTGTAGTTTAGGTTAATTTAATTTCTATGTGGAAAAAAATCCACCAAAATTAATATTCAAAAGTAATTAAAAACTTAAGTAATTAAAAAAAAAGTAAGCAAAAGTAATCAGTTATTTTATAAAGTAATTGGAAAGTTAAGATACTTTCGTACTTTTAATCTGTAATCCAGGGGTGCTGCTAAGGGGTTAAACATAAGGACGATTCTAAGGGTCCATGCACTTTGGGGGCCCCCAGAGATCAGTTTCATTAGTGGTCACAGTGCGGAATGGCTGTGGTAGGGGGCCAAAACTTATATTCTTTCATAGGGCCAAAAATTGGTTAGAGCAGCACCCCCTGCTGTAACCTATTACACCTCCGAAGTAACTTTCTCAAATGTGCTTAACAGTGTGTTTCCAGCCTGAACCTACATACCTTGAAGTGAAAGTTTTAGGAGTAGTGTACGAAATCGCTGCAGGGTTGCTGGGGTAATATCATATGTGTAGACATCTGTTCTCCTCATCATCTGACAATGACCAAACATTCCATCTGCAAAGCAATAAGCAGCATTTCATTTTATAACATCTGACAAAAAGGAAGCTGGTTTTACAAATACTGATCAAATCACCTAAATCAGACCTCCGTCCTGGAGCAGTGCCGCCCTGCAAACTTTAGCTTTCTCGCTCGATTAACACATCTGATTAAAACTGTCTAATTTCTAATTAAATTACTAAAGCTAAACTACTACAGCTATAATAACACCCATTTCACCAAAAGAGAATGTGCATAAATATCATTTTTATTATTATAGTGTTTTTGTGTTGATATAATCAAATTCTATATAATTCTCAATAAAATAACTGAACTGATATTTGTTATTGTAAGGTAGAAAATATTATTAATAGTTATTATTTTACCAAAGTATGATTGCATTTTTAAAGACAAACATTATCTCTGTCGTTAAATCACTGTGATATACACTGAATATAATTTAGTGTATATTAAATATACTTTATACAAAAATAATGTAACTTCTAGAGGATTTTCCCAAAGAGTAAATGATCTAATAAACTCTGTAAACAGTTTATTGAATCATTGCTCTTCAGTATAAATTAATACTTACTGCGACTCTAATTTTAAAAATTCTGCATTAAACATTGCATTTGCATTTAACAAATAAACTTAAAGAAATGCATTTAAGTAAATGTTAAACTAAAAGTTTGTCTATATTCAGCAGTATATTACTGATTATCCATCAGACTTTCATTTAAAGTGTAATTTATATTTAATTTATCTTATTTAGTTATATTTTACAAATATTTTTTAATTAACTTAGTGTGCATCTAATAGTAAACTAGTGAAGATACTAAGAAATTAGAGCTTATAAAATGGAAGAACTCTAAGATAAAGTGTTTTTGTTTTTGTGTGAATTTCACTGTATGTATCTGCATTCGTCTTACCATTAACACAAACCTCATAGTTCATACACAGATTTTCCTCAAAAAGGCAACCTAATAAAAAAAAGAGTAAAGTGTAAATTTAAAACCGACATTTTTTTATACTTTTGTTGTTGCTTGTGTATCTATTGACCCATAGATGGTAAACATTATTTATATATGTATTATACATATAATCTTAAATATAGGTCTTTCTCGTATCAGTCTAACACCTTGAGCCACCACTTAAACACACCCCGATATATATATACAGCCCTCAATATTTGCCTTTTCTTTTGCTCAGTCTTGTTTCTGTGCCCAGTCTTGCCATGGTTTATAACAGAAATGACAAAATACTAACGAGTTACTCGAATAGAAAGCAGGTCAGTAAAGTAATGGAACTATAACATTTTAAAACTAACACTATAATTTGTAGGATCCATTTATTATCTTTCTTTTTAAAAAACCTTACAACTTTAAATACTGGTATTAACATAAAACATTTGGGGAAAACATGGGTTGAGGGTCAATTCCCCCTACACCCAGATACTATTTCATTAATTGGATCAATTATAATAGGTATGCTTTAATACATCAGCAAAATTCCCAACACAACATGTTACTACAACAGAAACGATTAATGACAAGGGAAAACTACACATTTAAACAGAAAACTTTTTATTAAAAACTATTTATCACGTTTTGCCTAATGGCTGCTAAAGACTATTTTGGGAAACGAGCGTCTGACTTCTATCACGTCTTCTCTCTTTATAAATTAAGGATGCTTAAGCTGTTGTTATGGTAATAGGATGCCCCATTGACAGGCTAACCTTTAGAACAGCTTGAATTTGAATCACTTTTTCACAAACACACACACACACACACACACACACACACACACACATCTCAATTAAAAAGGTTTCCCCGTGTTGTACTTACAGGGATTTTCATCTGAAGTCTGAATCACTACATTATAAAACAACATCATTAAACACAGCAGGATTCTGAACATATAAACACAAACAGCACCAGATTAATGGCCTGTGGTTTAACTCTCAGCTCTGAATGTGTGTATAGGATGTACCAGGTTGTGTTTAGGACGGACTGTTCCAGACTGCTTCCTGTCCAATATTTATCGCTTTCTGGTTTAAATGTTAAATCATTTGCTTCTATTGTAAACGCAGCACAAATGATTTTATTCCACTGAACCTGTTTTACATAAACCTTTATTTAAAAAAACACGTTTATAATAGAAAACAAAATCAGGATTAATCTGTAATTTATTAACCCAAATTCCAAATTATAGATCATTTGAAGGTTAGGGTTTTAGTCTGAACGTCAATTACAGAGCACATCATTCCTTCTCTCTGAATCCTGCGCTGTTTTTAACCCTGTGTGTGTGTGTGTGTGTGTGTGTGCGCGCGTAACTGTAGCTGGAAGACCGAATGGCGAGGATGAACATTTTCATGAAAATAATTATTTACAATAATCCCACATCCATCAAACCAAAAAAACACAGCCATCATCCTCCTTTCCATCTAATCACACACGCACGCACACACACACACACACACACAAATACATATACACACCCACCGAATTTTCTATCCGTCGAGACGAGCTGCACTTGAAGAGAGAGCAGAGACAGCAGCAGGTACACGGCATCCATTTCTTCTCTCACATCCATGACACAAATAACACACTAATTAAAACATCATTCAGGTTTCCCGCGTTTTCAGGTTAATTTATATAAAATATTCGATCTTTTTTGTGCAATAATATTATAATAGTTTTGCTTCCAGGACGATGAGAATTGATGGAGGAGTTGATGGAGCGACTGACGTACGAGGAGGAGGGAAAAGAAAAAAAAGGCAGACGCTCCCTGACTCACCGTGACGTCAAACACTTTCTGTTTCCTTATTGCCCTCAAACACAAACACGCACACACACACACACACACGCAGATACGCACGCACACGCAGACATGCGTAATGCAGCTAATTGACGCCATGTCCAGGAGCGCAGGAGACATTCAGGGGGACCAAACTGTAAACCAAAACCCGGATAGGTGGATCAGATTTTCAGATATCAGACCGAAACCTCCGATCATGTATTAAACTAAATTATTAAATTATATTATTAATAAATATTAAAATAAAAAGTAAGTGAAATAACCACATAATAATGATACATATGAGGTTGATTCTGGTATTTTACACTATCTGGATCATTAATTGTTCATAATTACATGGAATAATTAGATGTTATGAAGACTAAAAAAGAGCAAAAACAGGTTATTTTATGATTTTAATCAAAAACAGACACGATTAAATGGTTCAGCATATTTACATTTACAGCATTTGGCAGACGCCCTCATCCAGAGCGACTTACATTTATCTTATTTATACAACTGAGCCATTGGGGGTTAAGGGCCTTACTCAGGGGCCCAGCAGTTGTAGCTTGGTGGAGCTGGGAATCGAACCCACAATCTTTAGGTTGGTATTCCAAAACCTTAACCATGAGCCACCACTTCCTTAAATTATGCTAAAAAAAAAGCTAATCAAACACACACTCTTCACTATTTACACTTAACTTATTTATTATCATGCCATCTTTAAAAAATGTGAGAGGACTTTTGTTATGAAAAACTTTCGGATGAAATTACAGTGACTTTGCCTTTTCTTTTGTTTTGCATGCATGTTTATTTATTTCCTGCTTTTTTGGGATTGGTGTAACCGGAATTAGTTGTTGAACAAACTGATGTCCTCGTATGGGTGCATTTGATTTATTTTCCTGTATAACACAATAAAGTTTGTACAGTATGTCAAACTGTTCATTTCAATGCCAATTTCAATATTGCAAACAATGCACCGCAACTAAAAGCCCTGTTATTTATAGTCCAAACTAGGAATGTTAAATTTTCGATTAATAAATAATTGTAATCATGATGATTTATTGCCTGTTTTGGGGCTTTTTAACGAATAATGAATTGCAGTATACAGTTAACACACATCACACAAATTATTGTTAAAGTTATTTATTCATTCATTCATCTTCTATACCTGCTTATTCCATAATTTGGGTTCACACGGATCTGCTGGAGGACAGGGATCGGCCGTCTCTGAAAGGGTAAAAGACAGGAGGGGGACACCCTGGACAGGTCACCAGTCCTTCACAGGGCCACACACACACTCATGGGCAATTTAGAATCACCAATCAATCTAATATACATGTTTTTGGACTGTGGGAGGAAACCGGAGAACCCGGAGTAAACACACACACACACAGGGAGAACACACAGACAGACCCCTGCAGGGGAATCGAACCCAGGACCTTCTTGCTGTACAGTAAACCACCGTGCTGTCCGGGTTATTGATTCAGTAAATTATAAATAATGTAAACGTTATCTTTCGGTTATATAGTGAGCGGAGTGGAGGCATTTTATAACCGCTCCACTGCAGCACCGCTCCGGATTTTCATTTCCCGTCTCTTCGCTCACTCTGTACTTCCTCTTCACTTCCTCTTCACTCTATTTTCACTCCACGGAGAAATTTGTGCCTTTTTTTTTTTATAAGGCGTCACTGTAAATATTTTATTATAGATGAATAGAGAGAGACGACTTAAGCAAATCTATATTTTATTGTGTTCTGTTAGTGTTTAACTGTTCAGCAGTGTATGAATACGTTCTTGTTCCAGACACTTGGGTTACGGGGTCGTTAACATGAGTTGAACTGGTGATGGATCGTTAGTGAAGCACACGAAGCATCAAAAATCCACAACTTTCAACAATTCCCCTCCAAACTCCGGAAGGAAATCACGCCGCTTCACTCCGCTCTCACTCTCAGAAGGTTAAATACAGTCAACAGTGACATCACGAACGATTTCAACAGGAATTAAAAAAAAAACCTTTAGATGGAAAAGAAATATATTTAGAACGGAAATACTCTACTCTTAAATAAAATACTTCTTTATAAATTGTTTTTTAATATCAAAAATTGTATGTGAAATTATATAATACACATATTACCGAAAGAAAAGAAAGACAGGATCTCTTAATCTGATCCTAATCTCTTTCTTCCTGTCATCTGAAAATGATGACGATTAGCATTTAGTAAAGAGTGAGCATGTATAAAATCTATTCAATCTCACTTTATTTGCCTTTTTTTTTAAAAAAAAAGAGGAAATACAGTTCTGTTTCTCAGGTTTTGCAGACAGGCACACTTAAGACTAGAACATATCCTGTTAGGGCTGCTTTCAGAAACAGCATCAGAATAAAACTCTGTACCGTTCACTGTAAAAATATGTACAATAACACAAGAATCTTTTTCTCTCGTCACTAAATAATTTCTTTAAATAAACATTTAACACCGGAATTACATTGTGTTGGTTGTTGGAAGTTCTAGTTAGGATCAGGTCAGGATCATTTCCCCTATCAAAAGTGCAGGGGTCACGACCCCTCTGTGACCCAATGTCAATGTAAATGCCAATGCCAATGAATGTATTTCATTCAAAATGATTTTAAAAAAAAGGAATGAAAACAACTAAAACCATTTGCTTAAGAAGAACCAGACGTCCCCACAAGTTCAACATGGCCAGAGATTCTCATTCCTGTGGGGAAACTTTAACCATACACCATTAACCATAAACCAATAATCCATAAACCAATAACCAATAACCATAAACCAATAACCATAAACCAATAACCATAAACCATAAATAACCAATACCCTAAACATACCCAACACTAACCATACCATACCACTAACCAAACCATAAACCCATAACCATAACCATAACCAATAACCATCAATCCACCAATCACTAACCATAAACTAATAACCAATAACCATAAACCATCTAACCAATAACCATAAACATTAAACCATAACATAACCAATAACATACACCAATAACCATAAACCAATAACCATAAAACAATAACCATAAACCAATAACCATAAACATTAACCAATAACCATAAACCAATAACCATAAACCAATTAACCAATAAACCATACCACCATTAAAAACCATAACCAATAACCATAACCAATAACCATAAACATACACCACATACCAAAACCAATAACCCATAAACAATACACCAATAACCATAAACCATAACCATAAACCATAACCAATAACCAATAACCATAAACCATACCCATAACATAACCATAAACCCATAACCATAAACCCATAACCATAAACCAATACCATAACCATACCCATAACCTAACCATAACCATAAAACATTAACCATAAACCATAAACCAATAACCATAACCAATAACCAATAAACCAATGACCATAAACATTAACCAATAACCATAAACCAATACCATAAACCTACACCATAACCATAAACATACACCAATACCATAAACCAATAACCATAACCAGACCATAAATACCCATAACCAAACCATAACCATAACCATAAAACCATAACCATAACCATCAACACCAAAACCATAAACACCAATAACCATAAACCAATAACCATAAACATAAACATACCCATAACCATAACCAATAACCAATAACCATAAACCATAACCATAAACATACACCAATAACCATAAAAGACCACCAATACACCAATAAACATAACACCATGACCAAAACCAATAAACCATATAACATACAACCAATGACCATAAACAAACCAATGACCATTAAAAACCATAACCATAATTATCCACCAACAACCATAAACATTAACCAATAACCATAAAACATACACCAATGACCATAAACCAATAAACCATAAACATTAACCAATGACCATAACATACACAAATAACCATAACCATAACCATGAAACCCATAACCAATAAACCATATAACCATAAACCATAACATTAACCATAACCATAACCAATAACCATAACCATACACCAATAACCATACACCAATAACCATACAACATAAACCCAATAACCATACACCAATAACCATACACCAATAACCATAACCATTAACCAATAGATTTATCACTGAAATGACCTACAGGTGGTTTTTAACCTAACCGGTTTTTAACACATATTGTTATAACCAGTATGTACCAGAAAAATACCGACTATATTACTGCCTGGAACTTTTTCTATGCTGCTGTTGGTACAGATGTTTACAGATGTTTTCCTTTTTAACTGTGAGCTTAGTAGTATACTGAAAATCTCCCTCAAGTCATAAGAGACAAATGAAACCTTATTTATGATTAATTATTAACCCATTATAAAAGTGAAGCGCACTAAAGAAGAAAGAAGTGTCTGAAAATGAAGATAAAGCCCTCGTCTCATTTCCACACAAGTGTTTCTGCGCCATGACACGCCATAGAACACGTTTTAATACAGTTCAGAAATAGAGTTAAAGAGGGAAAGAATTCACGCAATGAAGGACGCTTTGTATTTGATCTTTTTATTAGCTTTTTATAGTGTTTTAATCATTAATTTTGCACTATTGTTTTTATTTGAATGAACATAAATTACCACCAAAGTTCACTTTCCTTCTCCTCAGATTCAGAGACGCTTTAACATTTACATTCACAGCATTTATCAGACGTCCTTATCCAGAGCGACTTACATTTAATCTCTTTTATACAACCGTTATGGTTAAGGGCCTTGCTCAGGGGCCCAACATTAGTGAATTGGTGGAGCTGGAAATCAAACCTACAATCTTTAGGTTGGTAATCCAACACCTTAACCATGAGCCACCACTTTCCCCAGTGCACCTAAAGCCATTCACATCGAATTATCTGATATATTAAGGGCCCAACAGCATCTCTACCACCTTACACAAGTAAGAGACTTTAAACAGCCCGCTCAGGGGCGCGGGACTTGTTAAACCTGCATCTCCAGATGAGGGTGTGGTCACCAGAGCGTACCATCCACACCGAATTCCCCGACCTGCACTGTATTTACAGTAAGCGGTGCTTAAGCAGGACCAGGAAGATCATAAAAGACCTCAACCATCCCAATAATGTACTCGTCTATCTGCTGTGCTTAGGAAAGCGTTTCTTCTCCTTAAAGACATTTACAGAGAGACGGGAGAGGAACTTTTAACCTTTTGTCCCTGAACACTTCGGAGGCTGGAGAGAACTTTCTCTTTCTTCTTCTTAGTTTCTGTTTAACAAAACCAGTAAAGACTTACAGGAAATTTTCTTGCACATCTATAATGTTCTCACACCTTCTACAGCAGATACAGGATTACAAACCTGTCAACATTTAACTGCCAGTTAACTACCAGTAAAATTTCATTACTACTAACTGTGAAGTGTATTTGGAGATACCTATGCACAGGGAAGGGTGTGAAAATTGTGTCATAAATGGGGAAAAAAGTACAGACAAGACAAATGTTTCAAATATTTTTGTCCTTTATTGAGTCTTTGTCTCAATCATGTTGTAATAAGAGTCGCCGTCTGCAGAATCTTACTAACAGTCGGGGTTTTTCCAGCTCGCTTTTAAATAGTTTTCTGCTGATCACTTGTGATAGTTTGGTAGGTATAAACAATAAAAGATAGTGTGACATTATTTGTCTACCAGTCCATGTATAGGTGACCTCGAGTGTTATTCAAGCTACAGCCTACTTAAGCGAAGCTAACAACATGACTGACAGCTGTATTTAGTGTAGAAACGTGTTGTAATGTCAGTAATTTGCACGGGGGACGCAGATGCCCCTAAAACAGCTGAACAGGGCTATAAGGCACATAGAAAAATATATACACTTAAAAAAAAAAACCCTAAAAGAGAAGCTGATCACACAGGAGCAGGTCGACAGTATCTCACTATTACTTTAGTCAGTTTAGTTACTCGTATTGATGAACCGCCTGGAAATAACAGGCAGGAAAGACCAGGCTTTGGTTTGTATCTGTACAGCCTTACATTATTCTCTAAAAGACATTAAAGCAGCGGTGTCCAATCTCGGTCCTGGAGGGACGGGGTGTCCTGCAGAGTTTAGCTCCAACTTGCCTCAACACACCAACCTGTAAGTTTTAAGTCTACTCAGCAAGATCTTGATTAGTTGGGTTTAGGTGTGTTTGATTAGAATTGGAGCTAAACTCTGCAGGACACCCCGACCCTCCAGGACCTCCAGGACGAAGACTGAACAATCCTGCATTACAGAATAACATATACACAGTGTTAAATAGTGAAAAAAAGACGAGTGAGAAAACAAAAAAAAAAAAAAAAAAACCCCCTTGTGTAACATATAAATTCCCGTCTGTCCAAAACCCAAAGCACATAAACACATTCGCAAGTGCAGAAAGTCGTACATGTTAGACATGTACAGAGAATAAGTTCATAATTTGTTTGGAAATAAACACACTTATGCATACACACACACACACACACACACCTGGGTGTGATCTCTGGTAAAAAAAAAAAAAAAAAAAAAAAAAAAGTCTTAAAAATGTCTTTGCATCTTGTTTGACTTGAAATTGCTCTTTTCCCTTTTATAAATCTCTCACACACACACACACACACACACATTGCACAAATTAACCAAAAGACCATACAGTAACCTCAGCAGATTTGTGTTAAATAAGATCCAAATCATTCCATTCTTTTTGCAGCTCCGAATAAAAACGAGCTTTGATTAAAACGAATATTTTACATATAGAGAAAAAGTCCATTTCCTAAAATT
This sequence comes from Bagarius yarrelli, assembly GCA_005784505.1. NCBI lineage: Eukaryota > Metazoa > Chordata > Actinopteri > Siluriformes > Sisoridae > Bagarius > Bagarius yarrelli. The sequence continues at coordinate 59,996 of VCAZ01000207.1, read as the reverse complement.
ACAACACTTACAAAACGAGAGAATGGCTGAGATTTGTTAGTCTGTGCAGGGATTCCACGCAGGAAGTCCTTGTTTTTGGCCAGCAGTAGGAAGAGTTTGGATTAAACGGATGGTTTTCGCAGTCCGTCATCACTCAGTTCATACCTACCAAAAGGAAAGTGAACTCAGCATCAGGATAAAACTTTTAGCATTTAGCATTTAGATAAACTAAAAAGTCAAGAATGTCTCACCATTGAGTCCAGCTCTTGGACACGTCCTCTGATGTCAAATCCACCAACACCTAAAGAAAAAAAAAATCAATAAATTAATAATGAAATACTTTTTTAAGCCTTAAAAATTGGCAATGCTTTTGTTTTTATTTGTCTTATAGATTTAGGACATTTCATTGGCTCTGCAGGGGACGTGTACAGAGCCAATGAAATGCAGTCAGTGCAGAAGTACATAAGTGGCTTATTTACAATAAACAGTATATATATATATATATATATATATATATATATATATATATACGGAATGTACAAAAGGTTGCAGTAGTATGTATATATGGTATCTATAAGGGTATATATAGTATGAGATATTAAACTACAGTATATATATATATATATATATATCTCATACTATATATACCCTTATAGATACCATATATACATACTGGGTAAATAATGTACAGAAGGTGCAGTAGTATGTATATATGGTATCTATAAGGATATATATATATAGTATGATACAGTTATAGCTGTGCAAGGAATGACATAATGGATATATACATCCGAGTGTTTGTTTGATACAATTGCTTTTTTTGATGTTAGTTTTCTCACCTTGCCCAGAAGACCTTTGTGTTTGGACAGAAGTCCTCCTCCGTTTTTTACTGCTACATCCAGGGTTCTTCGGGGTAACTCCGCCAGTGACACACTGAACTCAAACCTACACACAAATCCACAGGCAGAAATACTGAAATAAATATCTACATTTTTTTTTATCAAAAATTACCAAAAAAAAAATATCAGCTCACGTTTGGTCGTAAACTGGACTCAGGTTTTTCTTGATGGTGTGAGTTTTTCTACGTCCAGATCGTCGTTTATCCGGGAGCAGATATAAGCGTACGTAAGGGTCAGAACCGCTGTCTGAAAATGAGATCAGATTCCTACAGAAACACAAAAACAGGTCAACATAAGCAGTGCTAATAAAACCACATGGCTTTAATTTATTCACTCCTGAATGAGAAGAATGAGAAGAATGAGAAGAATGAGAAGAATGAGAAGAATGAGAAATGGAATTCTTAACAAGAGTGAAAAAATGCTCGTTGAAAAAGGTTTGGATTAGAAAAGTTTAACTATATTTTTGTGCTGGAATGTTGTGTGTGCGCGTGTGTGTGCGCGTGTCTGCTTATAAATTTGTGCACCCGAAAAAACGTTTACAGAGCCGATCAACGATACAATATGAACAGAAGTTTGTAGATGATTGAATCCAAACATGACTGATACACATTTACACGCCTGTGTTACTTTTCCAGCCTTTTGTTGTCCTGATGTTTTTAACACGTTTCTGCCATTAATTTTAACGTTACTGTACTTTCTTTCTCGGTTTACACATTTGAATATATACTGATATCCGGGCAAATATGTGTAAAATATCGATACCGATAACTATCGCAATATATTTTTTCACGATAGTTTATTAATGTTTTATTAATGTTTCACAAATCAATACATAATAAAATTACATTTTAAGCTGATTCACATTAATACATAATAAAAACTCTCAGTTCGGGTCAAACGACTTCCTCCTCCACTCCTGTAGTTGGCGCATGACACATGTGGCTGTTGCCAAAAAAACTAAAACATGGCAAACAAAAAGAAAAAAAACAAGGGTGCTTTCGGATTTGTATTAGTTGTAGTTTTAGATATTTCTTTTTCATTATTCACTTTTTAAAGTAATATTGCAATATATCGTGATGTTTGTATCGTGATCTGTATCGAACTGCCCCATGTTCTACTGTGAAAAACATGACTTTATTAAATTTGCAAATCATTGTAATCTTTTTTAATGTAGATTTTATTATTATTTGTCCTTATTTATAGGACAGACAGGGATGAAATGGGGGAGATAGAGAGAGGGGGGGGGGGGGGGGGAAACTGGAAAGGACCCGAGCCGGAATCGAACCTACACCTTAGGCGCCGGTCATTTATGTAAATTTTACATTAACAATTTTTTCTGAAGTTTGGTTATATTATGAACTTTGTGTGTACATGTTTGCGTGTGGATTGTTGTGTTACCTGCAGCGGTGCACCACTACTATAAGTTTATTTCGATGGGAACTGTGTCTTATTGTCAGCTCAATCTCCCCCAGGTGTAAATGACCAGAGGTGGAACCGCTGTAAAGACAGAAATATTATAATGATTTACTGTATTAATTCATGGTGCATTATAGTGTGTGTGTGTGTGTGTGTGTGTGTGTGTGCAGGTCCTTTACTTCTGCAGCTCTTTAATTCTCTGCTGGAGCTCATGGGAAGCGTATGGATGTGAGATATCAGAAGCAATACTTGGTGTTGGCTCTTTGTTGTTCAGGTTCATCTGGGATCCTGAAATGGCCAGGTTCGACGTACTCCTGCCTTTATCTGCTAGACGAACTGGTGAGTCCTCCAGTGTGGTGTTGTTGATGGACTCACTCAGTTCTTGGAGGTCAGAGACAGACTTTTGTTCAGAAACATGTGGAAGTTGTGAATCGTTTTTGGAGCTCACACCAGAACCTGAGGTTTTAGAGGTGTTTTTCGAACTCGAGGCATTTTGGGGAAGATTAGAGTTTGATGGATTTGGAATGACACTGGAACTTCGACTGCGAACCTGCACAGATGACGGCTGGTCTGAAACTGACATCTTCTCCAAGCTAAGAACCGACCCACACACCCCATATCACGAACACTCTCCCCACACAACCACAGGTGTTCCGCCCCTCCCCGAATACTCTAGCCCCCTCCCCCGGGGTTTCCCCGCGCTCATCAGCGTACCTGACACACAGCCGGCTCCAAATACATATAGCGGCAGCGGGCTCGCCACCACGCCGCACCACCACGGCGGTTCCGACACGTACCATAGGGGCTCGACCTACATCCCCCCCCCCGCGGACAACATCACAGGCATACGCCCAACACGGGGTCCCGACACTACAACCCACTGGCGTACAGCCACTTAAATCACCAGCCACCCTACCGCACTACCCCATCAGAACACTACCCGCCACCACCCGCCTCAAGACACTACACCACGGCGATTGCGCCCACTCTCCAGCACCCGGTACACCCGCCACACGCTACACATGGCGTTGCGGAAATACCCACTGGGCGGCGGACCCTAACCGCGCCGCACTACGGCGTACACCGCCTACACCCGGGGACCGACACTCACCAAGGCAGCATTACCACCACAGGGGCCCGGACACACACCACCAGGGAGCCCGAACACTACAACAGGGCGCCCGGCGCCCCCCGGACCGACCCCCCCCGACACTAAACCCAGCGCGTCCACACCACGGCGTACCCGACACTCACAGGCGCCTCCCCGCGCCGCACTAATCGGCGCCCGACACTACTACGGGGGTACGCCCCCGCGCGACACTAATCCACGGGCCCACACGCTCACGGATACCGACACTTAACATCACGCACGACCACAGACGTGGCGGACACTACACCACGGCGCGCACTAATCACACCGTCGAACTACCTCAGCGCCCCCCCTACATCACAGCGCGTTCCCGACAACTACACCAACCATCCCGGTAACACAGTACGAACACATCACAGCCACTACATCACCTACATCCAGATTTTCCGCACTACAGTCACCAGGGTGTACCAGACTCAAAACCCACACATCACAGTGTACCCGACGCGTGAAAACTAACAGGGCGTCCGACCCCCGACGTAACCCATAACCAGGGCGTACCCGACATACATAACAGGGGTACCGACATAATCACAGGGGTCGCACCCATCACGTGACAAACACAGCGTTACCCGACACTACACACACAGCAGGTACGGTACCCGACACTACATTAGGTTGTGTTGTGTAAATGTGTGTTAATGTGTATACATGACTGGGTTTTTTTTTTTTATACCCTTAAAGCGATCTTTCATTTTGAGAGTAGCACTGGGTCCCGCACTCTTCAGTGGAAATCTTTGATCCAGAGTCATCTGATCAGCCTGCAGCAGCTGAGACATGGGAAGAGTAAAATTCCCTAAAGTACACTCATGCTTCTCATCTTTTACCTAAAAAACACAAAATAAAAACAGATATTATGTAATGTATATACGTATATATTATATATATAATATAAATAACAGTAATATTAAGACATTATTATTATTGAATTACAGTATAATTTACAGTTACTTTCACATTCCAAAACTGTCCCATTAGATTTGAGTCCTGTGTAAGACTGAACGTCACCACCCTCACGCTCATGAAATCAGACAATCGTTGCTCTGTGACATGGTTTATTCTCGTGCTGGCAGAAGACGATACATTTTGGCTATGATGAGATGCACATGACCAGCAACAAAACTCTGCGGAATTACAGAAACATTTCCTACCCCAGTACCTCCCTACAGCGACTCCACCAGCCTGCACTACTGACGCGAAGCAGGCTGTGTGGACGGTATGTGGGGTGCTGAATTCCAGCTCTGCCGTCCAGGTGTTTTTTCTGCACACATACTGTCCGGTTCTGTCCTAAAGCTTTTTTTACACTGAGCTCTACGTCTGCAGAACTATTACTCACGCCGAGAGCTGTTTATTTATAGCACCAGCATCCTGAGGAAACTCGGGAGAGAAAACAGTTGTTTTTTCTTTTTGAAGATTCCAAAAGACAAAAATGTGGACAGACGTGTAGGTGTGGAAAAGGACTGGACGATATATCAAAAAATGTAATCGCAATATCTTTTTTCAATATTGATCGATATCCATAAACGTATATTCCGATATATAAAGCGTTTAGGCTTTAAATAAGAATCCCGTATACCGCCAAGACAAATCATTTCTATGAACTATGTTAATGATGATGTCATTTAAAAAGCCAACACAATGTATGTATGCACGTGTGTGTGTGTGTGTGTGTGGTTACCTCCACCTCCAGGTCCTGACTTTTTGGGGTTATGTATTAGAAATGTGAAAGCCTCCTCCCAAACAGGCTCGGAGGTGGGTTTTATATCGTGTCTACAGTCCAAATAAATAAATAAAAAAAAAAAAAAAGAAGAAACACCAAAATATAACTCTCAACTGACATTCAGGACATTCAGGTAGAAACAGGTGGAACTTATTCTGTAGAAACAGGTTGTGAGATTAATGATCTGCTTTGAGAAATGTAATAATCTTATAAAAAGCAAATTAAAATTGTGAGAAAATTCCAATCGTCAACATGTCATATTTAATATCGCAAACTAAACCTGTTAAAAGTTTAAACGATACAACAATGAAACATCATTTCATTATCTAAAAAATACCCGTCACATACACATCAGTTCTAAAATCCTGTCTTCTTACGTGAATTGAATCCTGTTCACGTCTCAGTCAGAAAACAACAGAAAGTCTGTCGATTGCTTATGGGAGTGATGAATAATATGTGTGAATGGTGTCTTAACTGGACAAGTTGGGATCGCTTGGTTGGTAGAGTGATTTCAGTCTTTTAGAATGTGCAAATGACATACAATATTCATCATCAATGTCAAAAACTGATAAAATATTGAAAAGATGAGTCTTTTACAATATTTGCACAACGTGATTACAGTCACATGACCTGTTATGTAAAACGTTTATGTAGCTAAAAAGTGTTAGGAAAAAAATTACAAAATTTAGAAAACAACAAAAATGTACTTAAAATGAAAAATAAAAAAAAAAATCCAAACAAAGTGCCAAACCCACTAGAGGGAGCCTTGTACATGATGATTTTTTTTTATTTCCACTGGTCAATAAACTCATCATATCATATTAGATGACAAAATGGCCACTGGGTCACGCCGCCACACGCCCGTTTGAATGACTTTTTCCATCATTTGATTACTGGACGGTAAAATGGCGGATGTCTGTACAAACGCCCACAGATAAAAATGGGCGTATTTGGATATTAAAGATTTTCCTGACTGTAACCGGTCATCAGTCGGACTACAGTGCGTTCCGTCTATTTTTTTTTTTTAAATTTTATGATAAATGATACATGTGTATTTCTTGATTTCCATTTTTTTTTAATGGGTTTTTTTTTTATTTTTTTTTTGTACTGATCTCAAGCACAGAAAAGTTCAAACTGAGACGAGTTTAAACAGAGAAAAGCCTTTTACTAAAGCCAGAAAACTTCATTTAATCTCTAACGGGAATTGATTTTTTTAGCTTAGAATAAAAAAAAATATCTGGAATACCGACTGGAAGCTGGAATAAAAAAGCGCTGCTATCAGTTAAACACACACGTCGTCTCAGTTTCATACTGACGTTTCATCCAGCTTTTCTTTTTAGTTGCATTTTTTCCCGGACAAATATGGCCGACATGTTCACGTATCACAGCAACAGACCGAAGCGGCCAATGAGACGTCTAGTTATGACATGACTATAATTACACTCCACTGTTTTCTGCCTGATTTAAAAGTTTAGTTTTGCTTCAGTTTTCTGTTTACTAATCTAGTCATTTTACTTCCAATGTGAATAAACCGATTCCACAATTACATCATCCTCTTTAAATAAGTGTCATTTTAACAGTGATGATGTTCTTTTATCAATTATTATTTAACACACAGTCTTACGATCTTCCGAGAATAAAACCCGTCCGCTTGTATTTATTTTATAGTTTAAAAGTTTGGTTGCATACTACAGCTGCGGCTCCGTGTGGCTTTGGAAATAAACAACAGGAGTGAATGATGAGTAATTTCATCTACATTTAGTTTAGTTTTTTTTAATAATTCTGAATTGAAAGACATTAAAATAAAACATGTTTAATTTGTTGATGTTGGATAATACAAGCCGGCGGGAGAGAAACAAGGGAACCCTGGACACATAAAACAGTCTGAATTTAGGAGTTCTGTCTATCTTCAGACGTAAGCAGGTCGTCTGCAGTATCAACTTTCTAAAAAAACCGACGCGGTTCCCGTCTCACAGTCGACGGTTCACAGTCCTGTGTGAAAATGAAGGTGACGTCTTCTAAACCCGACGTGGAGACGCTGTGCGCTGAAGTTCAGGAGTTAAAAAATCACACTAACCATCTAAAATAATATTTTAATGAGTTATTATTTTAAAAAGAAATATTATAATCTGCATTTATTTTATTATTTTAATACTTATAAATATTTGACATATATTCAGGTTGACGGTCATTTGCGCGCATGATGAACAGATGACGGCACCACTGGGAGCGGAGAGTTGATTGTGGTTTTAAATACGACGATTGACTTAAATTAACTAAGATTGATAAATTATACGAGACAGTAAACTTCATTCCAGCGTTTCTCCAGAGTTTAAAATATCTTTTCTTTCACAAGTTTCCTGATTTTATACGTAGAATAAAGGGTAAAAGATCGATATATATGCAGTGTATCTTTGAGTTTTTTTGGCTCCCAATGTTCTATTTTACTCTGGGAATCTGGTCCAAATGTCTCGTTGAGTGCTGAAGGTCCCCGAGACGATATGTGTAGGCAGCAGGTAGTAGTTACCGGTTTCTGTGGGTATTAATTAATATATTAGGAAAATCAAAATGCAGAGAAAAGAACAGGAAAGCACACAACAACATGCTGATTTGTTGCATGCAGTTTGCGGTCTTTAGACTGTTATTCTGCATGATGTGAGTTGACGAAGGAGTGACACACACCGGACCAGCACACACCGGTTCTGTGGCAGGCTTTAATTAACACAGGCACACACACAGAGAGGCGAAGGAAAAAGACCACAGAACAGCCTCTGTAAATGGTAGCTGTGTGTTTTCCAGAACACAATCAAGCAGCTGGACGCTCCTCGACATTCTGGATGAGTGATAGTGATCACACTCAAACACACACCACCACACAAACACCGAGCGAAATCGAGGCGAAAGCAAAGGGAGTTTGGGAGAGAGAAGGACAAATCCAGAAGCATCAGGCGTGCAGCGCCGAGCGACAGTCCTCAAAATGGATCAGCCAGGAGAAGACGATAGGAGACGAAAAAAAAAAGAGAGAAAGGAAAAACCACGAGCAGTGAAGAAGTTCTTGGCACAGTCATGTGTAAAGAGCAGAGTGTGTGTGGTAATGAAAAAGAGAATGAACGCAGTCATGGGTTGGACTTGTACGCGTGTAGTGCAAGCAGACGGGAGAATCAGAAAGTTGGCATTGCGGGACAAAAACCTGCCACAGAGAAAACAACGAAACTGACCACATAACTAAACATGAATATACTAAAGACATACACAACTAACTTAATCACTACAATAAACACACAGACAAACTCACAGACACTCCTCTCTCTCTCTCTATTTCTCTCATTCACTCTCGCTCTTTCTCTCTCTCACTTTCTATTTACATTTACAGCATTTAGCAGAGACGACCCTTGTCCATAGCGACTATTTCCTCTCTCTCGCTCTCATTCTTTTCTCTCTCTTTTCTCTCTCACTCTTCTTGTCTCTCAACTCTTCTTATTCTCTCTCTCTTCTCTTATTCTCTAGTTCTCTCTCTCTTTTTTTCCTCTCTTTTCGTCTCTCTCTTCTCCTATCTCGCGCATTTCTTTTCTCTCCTCTCTCTCTCCTTCTCGTCTCAACTACTCTTTCTTTCTCTCACTCTCTCTCTCTACTTTCTTCTCGTGTCTGCTTACACTCTTCTCTCTCTCTTTCTCTCTTCTTTCTCTCTCTCACTCTCTCTACTCCTCTCGCTCATTCTATTCTTTTGTCTAGCCCCCCCCCCCCCCCTCTCTCTTCTTTCTTTTTCTTTTTCTTTCAATTCTCTCTTTCTCTCATCCAATACCCCTTTTCCCCGATGATGTCCATTGCCTCTGTTTAGAACTGGGGTTAATATAAGAGGTGGTATTATAATGTTTAATCATTAGCAGTCTAATATTTTCATAAAAAAAATGGGCGTGACCATCAACGAAAATCCATCACCCCACACCCCCACCCCGGGTGGCAGGTGTCCCTGGCTAACGGACAAAAATGAAAGGTAAGATTGTTGTAATGAAATGGTGGAACGCATTGCAGGTACAGTGCGATTAAATCCGGAAATGTATCGCGCTATTATGCACAGTGTAAAACTTCGGGTCGGGTGCAATTGTTAATGCACACATGTAAACGTCGCCATGGGAAATGTGAAAAAGAAAGGTTAAATGTAAAGATTCGGTAAACGTTTTAAGTATTTGCAGTATTTGCGTTGAAGAGTTCGTCGGTTTGGATACAGCTGAAACGTGCCATGGAACGCTGAAAAAGAGAATTCGGGGCTTTACGAATACTTTAGGAAAGTGGAACCGCCTGAACCACATAACAAGATCAAGAAATGATCAATCTTCTGCAATCAGGCCCACATCAAACAAAACACTCATCTCGCCTTTGTGTTCTTTTTTTTCATTGCTTTATTTTTAACAACCGGGGATGGACCTGAAATCCAGCCAAGCATTAGGAGTGAAGTGGGAAAACACAACCCCGTGGTTTGGGGTGGGATGGGGTGGGGATCGGGAATCGGTGGTGGGACGCATCTTCATTCCATCGTGATTCTTTCTTTAGTGATTCGAATCGGTAAAAATTAAATAGCACTGATAGACGCGAGTAAGCAAAGGAGTCAGACTGCGCTGCAACGTTTGTGGCACCAAATTCAAAGAAATATTTTGGGAAAACTGACTAACATCAGGAAACATGTGATTCCACTGCGAGCTGCCAGAAACAAACTTCTTCTCCAGTTCCACCACCAGTTTCACTCAAACGAACCTCACCGCAAATAGCCAAAGCTTCCACCAGATTCAATTACCAGAGAGGCGGAGGTAGTCACACAACACTCACATACACTCACACCATCCTGCTGGGATGGAACGATGTAGATGAACATTTGGTTCTTTTTATTCATCATTTTTATGTCTCCAGTGAACGAGATTCTCCACCTGGTCCAGTTTTCTCTGGTGGGTGAGAAGCGGACAGCCACTCCAGCTTTAAGTGTAGTTTCCCTGATGCCACTTCATCCAGCACAAACCACTTTAAACACACAACACACACACACACATTAGTAAACATTTCATTTTGTTTTAAAGCCATTTTATTTTCGATGGATTTGCCAGCTTTTAAACGTAATTAATTTCTAAAATTTTTAAGAAAACCTAATAAATAATTGTTAAAACTGTAAAAAAAAAAAATAAGTTTAACCTCATCAACTTTCTTTCCTTTCTAAACTCATTCAGATCGATCGCAAGTCTGAAAGTGGAAAAGACGTCTCCTTCATTTACAAGTTAACAGACTTCAATCTAAGGTTTCATTTCAGTCAGTTCACGCCACACGGATCATGTGACTCCAGCGATCAGCTGAAATATTCGCTTTAAACTGTTTGTTTTTTAGATCATTAATGTTTCTTATAAAACTGCAAACACACACACACACACACACACCTTTCACACTACACACACACTGTCATTTAGAGGAATAACCTGATGACCTGATGCTGTACTGTGATATTTCTTATTTCAGGTTTGAGATGATTTGAGCTACATAGAAAATATCAAGAGACGTACCGGCCGAGGAAGTCATCTCATCAGGGTCTTCATCAAACAACTCAATTTCCAGAGACTGTCCTGGATTATCATAAACCAGCGCCGCTCACACACACACACACACACACACACAACACACACACACACCACACAGCCGTTGGTTCATTTCTTCAGATCGGATTGGAGAACACAGCACTAATAACTGTCTATACAGACTTCATGTAAGGCTGTGAACCGTAACGGAACTCAGTCATTAACAGTTATAACACACACACGACATGACGGCACAAACTCATAAACTTCGTTCCACTTGGGATTCAGGCAGTCCTTAATGACTTTACTCTGAAAGATGCTGATTGCCGATTTTAATCACTCCGTACGGATCGGACTTCCCTTTGATCAGACACCCAGAAATCTGTCTTTAGCCAAACAGATCCTGACCTTCCAGAAAATGTACCGCAAAATACCCTGAAATGTGCACACACACACACACACACACACACACACACACACACACACACACACAACACACAAAGTCAGGGTAGCCATAACACGTACATCACAGTGAAAGATTATCTCCTTTTTTCCTTATGTAAATAACAACAGTAAATGGTTTAATATATAAATATTAATGCTGCCACCATTTTAATGAAAGTATAGTTTATTAACAAAATCAGGTTTTATATAATATATATAAACATGGACAATATAGATATATATATATAAACATGGACAAATATATATATATAAACATGGACAATATTATATATAATATAAACATGGACATATATATATATATATATATATAAACATGGATGTCTGATACCTTTGGCATTGGGAAGCGTAAAGGGCCAGCTTCGCTCACCACCAGTGGAATAGTGATTCTCTGTGGAGCACCAAGTACTGCAAATAATATCCTCAATCCACCCATCACACAGACCCTGAGAAGAGTGAGAGGTGATGAGAGAGAGAGAAGAGAGAGAAATTACTGACAACGTTTACACTAGTGATAAATGATCAAACATTATCAGTATGTATTGCGGGTGCCTTGTCATTAGCCATATATGAGAGCAACGAGTATACATCACTACTGACAGCAGGTGGAAAAGTGAGAGCTACGAGTATACATCAACTACTGACAGAGGGCTGAATATAGTGAGACTACAGAGTCTACATCAACTACTGACAGCGGGCTTGAATATAGTGAGAGCTATTGAGTATACATTATACTGACAGCAGGGTGGAACTTGGTGAGAGCTACCAGTATACATACTACTGAGACAGCGGCTTGAATATAGGGAGAGCTCCGAGTATACATTACTATGAGCGGGGTGAATATAGTGAAGCTATAGAGTATACATACTACTGACAGCGGGGTGAATATGAGTGAGAGCTACAGAGATACATCACTACTGACAGCGGCTTGAATATAGTGAGAGCTATTGAATTATACATACTACTGCCACAGGGTGAATATGTGAGAGCTACGAGTATACATTCTACTGACAGCGGCTTGATGTATGGAGCTACGGTAACATTACGACTGACGAGGCAGGGTGAATATATGAGAGCTATCGTGAGAGCATACATTACTACTGACAGCGGGTGTGAATTAGAGTGAGAGCTAGGAATATACATTACATTACTACTGACAGCGGGGTGGGAATATAGTGAGAGCTACGAGTATACATACTACCGAGAGCGGCTTGAATACGAGAGCTATCGAGTTAGGTTTAGTGGTTTGGCTACGAGTATACATTACTACTGACAGCAGGGTGAATATTGATAGCTATCGAGATACATCTACTACTGAACAGGGTGAATATAGTGATAGCTACCGAGTATACATTACTACGACAGCGGGTGATATAGTGAGAAGCTACCGAGTATACATTACTACTGACAGCGGGAATATAGTGAGAGCTATAGTGAGACTGACACGCGGGGTGGGAATATAGTATACAGTTACTTACTGACGCGGTGGGAATATAGGGGAGGAAAGCTATAGAGATTACATCACTACTGACGCGGGGGGAATAGAGTGAGAACGCTACCGAGATTACATACTGACCACGGCGGCTGAATATAGTGAGAGCTACCGACCGTATACATACTATCTTACAGCGGGGTGGGAATTATAGTGAGAGCTACCGAGTATACATTACTGACAGCGGGGTGGTAATATAGTGAGAGCTACCGAGTATACATTATATGGCAGAGCGGGTGGGTACGATGAGAGCTACTGACAGCTACGAGTATGACACGGGGTGGGATATAGTTAGGAGCTACCGAGTAACTACTGACAGCGGGGTGAATATAGTGAGAGCTACCGAGTATACATTACTACTGTATACACTATTGATGTGTGTGTATTCCTCTCCTGTAGCAGCAGTTTTATTTCTTCTTTTCTTTTTCCCAGAATGGCTACCAGGGGCTTTGGAATTACTGTTTCAGGGGTAGGAATTAGCTTACCATTTAAGTACTGTTTTTTTTTTAATGTGTGTGTGTTGTGTGTGTGTGTGTGTGTGTGTGTGTGTGTGTGTTGACAGACAAGCATAGTTAAAATGAAAACAGCATACATGGAACACATCCATAACCTTATATGGAAAATTAAAATCTAAACATGTAACTGGGAGAAAATGTCAGCAAAATACCAAAAACCCAGCCAGAGTGTGTGTGTGGTGTGTGTGTGTGTGTGTGTGTGTGTGTGTGTGTGTGTTAAAAAACCCTGTAAACTCTAAACACTGTGTTGTTTCTTGAGTGTTGACTAGTAACGACCAGAAAAGAAATACCCATTACATCAATTTACATATAACAAGTACAAACTAACGGAAAATTACTCACTTAAGTCCTGGGATGTCCAGCATGTTAGTCAGACTGTCCATTATATCCAACAGCTGAACCACACACACACACACACACACACACACACATTCATACTCATTAGTTGTAAAGTGATTAGTTTTACTGACAGAAATACAACACAAACCAAACATCAAACCACTCCACACTAACAAATCATATTAAACATCAAACACACCGACATGCGATATACAAATCATTCTAACAAATAAAGTCGAATTAAAACCTTTTTAAAATAAAACTATTTTTACTTTTAAAGTGT
>VCAZ01000207.1:42500-44191 GCA_005784505.1 Bagarius yarrelli | reverse complement strand
TGTGTGTGTGTGTGTGTGTGTGGTGTGTGAGGTATCGAGAGGTGGAAATTGGTGATAACCCGTGAGATGATGGTGGAGATTGTGTGTGTGTGTGTGTGTGTGTGTGGGTGTGTGGTGTGTGTGTGGTGTGTGTGTGTGAGGGTATCGAGCAGGTGGAAATCTGGGATAACCCGTGAGATGATGGTGGAGATGTGTGTGTTGTGGGTGAGAGGTATCGAAGCAGGTGGTGCGTGATGTGAGTGAGGGTGGGTGGTGTGTGTGTTTTGGTGTGGGTGTGTGTGTGTGTGTGTGAGAGGTATCGAGCAGGTGGAAATCTGGGTGATAACCCGTGAGATGATGGTGGAGATATATCAGTGTGAGAGTGTGTGTGTGTGTGTGTGTGTGGTGTGTGTGAGAGGTATCGAGCAGGTGGAAATCTGGTGATAACCCGTGAGAATGATGGTGGAGAATAATCCGAGTGTGTGTGTGTGTCTGTGTGTGTGTGTGTGTGTGTGTGTGTGTGTGTGTGAGAGGTATCGAGCAGGTGGAAATCTGGTGATAACCCGTGAGATGATGGTGGAGAATAATCAGAGTGTGTGTGTGTGTGTGTGTGTGTGTGAGAGGTATCGAGCAGGTGGAAATCTGGTGATACCCGATGAGATGGATGTGTTGTGTGTGTGTGTGGGGGGGTGTGTGTGTGAGAGGTATCAGAGCAGTGATTGGGATAACCCGTGGAGAATAATCAGAGTGTGTGTATGTGTGTGTGTGTGTGTGTGTGGAGAGGTGCTCTCAAGTATCGAGCAGGTGGAAATCTGGTGATAACCCGTGAGATGATGGTGGAGAATAATCAGAGTGTGTGTGTGTGTGTGTGTGTGTGAGAGGTATCGAGCAGGTGGAAATCTGGTGATAACCCGTGAGATGATGGTGGAGAATAATCAGAGTGTGTGGCTGCTGAATCGTAAACAGGCGAGTCAGCGGTTGGTGGAGGAGGCGGTGAAGGAGCTCCAGATTCAGGTTGGGAATCTGTGTCAGTTCCTTCCACAGGTCAGTGCCACTGTTTTTATATACACACACACACACACACACACACAATGTGTGATATCAAAATGTGATGAGACTTTAAACCAGAAATACAAAAAATCCACCAGTCTGAAGGAAACGCTGTGTATGAAGTTTGATGTAATGTTTTAATTAATAGAATCTTACAGTGTGAATAGAATAATTACCAGCTTAAAGAGTAATAAATACCAGATTTACTGCACACATTACTGTTATTACACTTCTATACAAAACATTGGGGGTTTTTCCTTCTTAGTGTGTGTGAGGTCATGTGCCAGTGGTGCGGTGGTCATGGTGACTGTTACAGCCCAAAGTATAGTGTGATTAATTTGTGACTCTCACCTGTGAGATCTTTTTTCTCTCTCTCTCTCTCTCTTTCTCTCTTTGTCTGTCTCTCTGTCTCTCTCTGTGTCTCTCTCTCTGCAGGAGAAGGTTGGTGAGTTTGCTAAGATGAGTAAGATTGAGCTCCTGGAGGCCACTGAGAAATCTGTAGGACCACCAGAAATGTATAGCTTCCACTGTGACCTGAAGAACTGCCGCAGTAAAGAGAGGGATTTGGAGGTAACGTCATTTACCTCGTTTGATTGCAGCTTCTTACTTATAATACGTCACGTCTGCTAAATGCTGTAAATGTAAATGACAGTTGACTTTGT
>VCAZ01000207.1:10000-37500 GCA_005784505.1 Bagarius yarrelli | reverse complement strand
TTAATAGAATAAACTTCAGTAAAGCAGAACCCGGTTAGGTAACTGTAGATTCTGCTATATACACTCTTATTCAATTCAATTCAATTCAGTTTTATTTTTGTTTGGAGCTTTTTACAATGGTGATTGTCACAAAGCAGCTTTACAATTGAAGAAATTATAAAAACAGAATTAAACAGAAATCAGTTTGTCCCTGATGAGCAGCCGGGGGGCGACGGTGGCAACTCGGGTGGCAAGGAAAAACTCCCTGAGAGATGAGATAGGAAGAAACCTTGAGAGGAACCAGACTCAACAGAGAACCCATCCTCATTTGGGTGAAAAACAGGTAGCAGGAATCATGAGGTTACATCGTGTGTGTGTAAACAACTATAATCATTAGTCCTTAGCGCGAGCAGCCGGAACGTCTTTATGGCGAAGTGGGTCGTCCTAGATCGCCCGGTGATGCCTCATCCGCTGGGCAGGTCGCAGGGAAGGGACCCACAGGACGGGCCGGTGGTGGTGGGGTCTGGATCACCGACAGCTCCGTTGTGCGTATGTAACTCAACAGTGAGAGAGTGAGAGACCAGAGAGACCAGAGAGCGAGAGAGACCAGAGAGAGAGTGACCAGAGAGAGTGAGAGACCAGAGAGTGAGTGAGAGACCAGAGAGTGAGAGACCAGAGAGTGAGAGACAGAGAGTGAGAGAGACCAAGAGAGTGAGAGACCAGAGAGTGAGAGAGACCGAGAGAAGAGTGAGAGTGAGAGACCTGAGAGTGAAGGACCGAGAGTGAGAGACCGAGAGTGAGACCGAGAGTAGAGAGAGACCGAGAGTGAGAGACCGAGAGTGAGAGACCGAGAGTGAGACGAGAGTGAGGAGGGAGAGAGAGAGTGAGAGACCGAGAGTGAGAGACCGAGAGTGAGAGGACAGAGAGTGAGAGACAAGAGTGAGAGACAGAGAAAGGAAGTCAAAAAGAAGGAAAACAGTTTAAGTGACATTGTAATCACACGGTTTGGAGTGATTAAGTGTATAATGTAGAGTAAAGCTGGGACTCCGGTGAGACTAACTAGGTCAGCATAACTAAAGGAGAACCAGAGGGAAACACAGACATGAGGGCTCCCTGATATGTTAAGCAACCAGCCGCTCTCATCATCAACACACCGTGATCAATAAGAGAGGGGAAGACATCTAACATCCCATAATACTCAACACCCATCAGTCCCCCAGAGATCTGCTCCTTTATCTAAGGGGAATCAATACAAAATGCTTGATTAAATAAAATAGTTTTTAAACCTGGACTTAAACACTGAGACTGTGTCTGATTCCCGAACATTCATAGGGAGGTTATAACATAGCATTGGGGCTCTGTAAGAAAAGGCTCCGCCCCCTGCTGTAGTCTTTATAATGCGAGCGGCGGGTACTGACAGGCAGCCTGCATCCTTTGATGGAAGTAGGCGTGGTGGAACGTAAGACACTAGAAGTTCTCTTAAGTCCTGCGGCGTGAGACCATTTAGAGCTTTATAAGTTAACAGTAGTGTTTAAAATCGATGCGGTGTCTCACTGGGAGACAATGCAGTGTGTATAAGACCGGCGTGATGTGCTCGTATCTGTTAGTTTTAGTGAGGACTCTCGCTGCTGCGTTCTGGACTAACTGAAGGTTATTAATGCACCTAGTTGAACATCCAGACAGTAAAGCGTTACAGTAGTCCAGCCTGGATGTGATAAACGCATGAACTCATTTTTTCAGCATCAGTAAGCGACAGGATATTTCTTATTTTAGCGATATTTCTGAGATGATAGAACCATTAGCTATCCTGCTTATATTATCGACATGGGCTTTAAATGAGAGATTGGAGTCTAAAATCACACCCAGATCTTTAACTGTTGCACTCGGTGAAACAGAAAGACTGTCTAGGGTTAAGGTGTGATCAGGAAGCTTACTTTTAGCTACCTGTGGTCCTAGAACCAGAACCTCCGTCTTGAGCAAGAGGAAACTGCATAACATCCAATCTCTTATTTCCTTCACACATTGCTCAATGTTATTAAACTGGCCTTTCGCATCAGGCCTTGATGAGACGACGTATAACTGTGTGTCATCAGCGTAACAGTGGAAACTGATATCATGCTTACGGATTATGTTTCCCAGAGGCAGTTGAGGGTTAAGGGTAGGTGGCAGCCTGGTGGTGCTGAGATTTAAACCTACAATCTTCCGATCAGCAGTCCAAATAATAAAAATAATCAACTAATGAATGTGATTGCGTAAGTTTTCACACCCTCTGCAGAATTAACCAATCACACTGATGTTCGATAGTTTCACCCTGCTGTCATTTACAGTCCGACCGATTGAACACCAATAAAGTCCAGCTGCTGGAACGGCTTTTTCCTGACACTTCCTGACGCTGTAAACGAGAAGAAAAGCAGATGGATTGCCATATTTTCAGATGGGGTTCAGGCTTTAACTCCTGCAGTGTAAATGCAGCCTCGTTTTATTTATTGATGAATCTGAACGCAGTGTTTACATGAAGAATTAAGAAAGGAGTGTGTTGATCTGTGCAGGTCTGAACAGACTGTAACTGCCATTACAAAAATCTGTACATCACAAATGTGCACAACTTTCTAGTTTCCTTTTTTTTTAGGTTAGAAATGGGTTAAACCACCTGATTGATTGTTTCCATGCAGCTTTTTGGCTCTGATTGCGTGCATAATCCGGTTACAATCAGATCATTAGTGTCCGTGTCCTTAAAAGAGGTCTTTAGATAAAAACAACAGAACAAATGTTTACTACTGTAATGCTCATACTCTTACTCTGAGGAATATCTTAGGTTGTCAAACAGATGTAAGTGCAGCGTATGCATTATTAGTGTGTGTGTGTGTGTGTGTGTGTGTGTGTGTGTGCACACTTACAGGCACTTTGGGTTTTTCTCATACCTGCGAGAGCTGTTTGATGCTCCGGAGGAGGTGATGAGTTATCTGTGTTTTCAGTATCGAGTTCAGGAAGTTCCTGTGGGGACTGAGAGAACCAGGAACATGATCGACACAGTAAGAGACACTCATTAACACACCACGTCTGTTATTTCACTCATAAACTCATTCCTGTTCTCCTTCTTTATTTCTACACCTCAATTCCAATAACAACGCCAGGAAAATTATGCCAAAAACACCAGTGCCCCCTAGTGGACACAGAGCAAATCTCACCTTCACACAGGCTTTAAAGGTTTAAAACAAAAACAAAATAAAATGTGAAAGGATTTTAAAGATTTCCACTAGACTTTCATACAGTCTTTAATAAAATAAAGTTCTGTATTAAACATCTACGAGATGAATCATTATAACAAAACAAGAAAATGAATGAGTGTAATTACCTTTTAATCATTCAGTGAATGAGGGTGTAGAATAAATTCATCCCCAGAGTTTCATTTCCACCATAAACAGAATAAAATTAACATCCAGAAGGATTGGTGGTGTGTTCAGGGGTGTTGGATAAATCCCACACACTCATTCACATGCTGTGTAGATTGTGGTCACATTGTGGCATTCTGGGTAATGCAGTACTGAAATGTGTGTGTGTGTGTGTGTGTGTGTGTGTGTGTGTGTGTGTGTGTGTGTGTGTGTGTGTGTCAGGTGATCAGGGAGTCTCAACTGAGAACCATCTACACTGCTGATGAGAGATATACAGTAAAAAGGTCCATTTACTCCAACAAAACCATTTCCAGTAACTCGGCCCTGCGACCCTCTCAGTTTCTCAGCATGACCATCGACGCTGACGAGAGACGACAGCTGGAGGATCAGCTCAGGGTAAGAGAGGTCATACACCTGCCCCAGTCTTCTGTCTAATGGACAGCCGATTCAGAGGATCGAGAATGTAGTGAGGTTTCCAGTTCGAGCGCTTTATTTAAATCTTCTACAGTTTCCCTGCTGTCCATCCATCCATTTATCCATCCATTAACCTGGTGAGAGTAAAGGGTTAATTAATAGTCTGTCTGTGGGTCAGACATAAACCCTGGACTGTTCACAGGTGTGTGTGTGTGTGTGTGTGTGTGTGTGTGTGTGTGTGTGTGTGTGTGCGTGCGCGCGCGTGTGTGTGACTGTTCAGTATGTGTACATCGTTGTTGAATTAGTTCTGTAGTCCGCATACAGTGGACACAGAAAGTCCACGACTCATATTCCAAAATGAAAAAAAAAACTGCGCCGTGGTGACTTTACAAGAGTTTAAAGTAACTTTAATACTTCAGGATAAAAACATTTATACTCGTTTATAAATACTCACACAAAATTCGCCCCCTGAATGAGTAACACCTTAAATACGCTAATGTTTCAGTTATACTGCATTTTTATCTGATTTTTAATCATTATTTTTACTTTTTAGTGCAATATTGTTGTTGTGAGCAACTATAGTATTATTGTACTTCCCTCTGTGCAGTAACAATAAAGACATTATTATTATTATTATTGTTGTTGTTCTGGATTATCCAAGTTTAAACATTGTGTCGTCGCCTGTCGCGTGTGTTTGTATGGCGGATGTAGAACATCCATATTTCATTGATAATCAGATGATAGGACAGACTTCACTGACGGACATCATTAACTTAAATGTGGGACAGGAAGTTTGGAAGTTTTGTTTACACACTCGCAGCTGAAGCAGCTTCAGACTGCCGTTTTACAACATCTACCAAATTACCACGTGATGTCATTAATGGAAATAATCTCAACCTTAATGTTTCTGCCTCTTGGACATGTCCAACCTCCTGTCTGGACCAGAGCTCATCTTTAAAATCAAACAGAAGTGTTCATTCTGTGACCTTTGACCTCTGTAGGCGGCTCAGCAGCAGATCCAAAGTGTTGGCACTCGTATGAACACTAATCAGGAGCAGCAGGTCCGACTGGATCGCCGTGACAACGAGCTGCGGGCTGAGAAGAAACAACTATCAGAGCTAAAGGGGAAAAAGAGACAACTGGAGCAGAAGATTAGCACCAAGCAAGAGAGGTCAAACACACACACACACACACACACACACACAGAGAGCGGAGACACACCACTTCAGGCATTAACCTTTCTTTTTACATTTACATTCTTTCTTTCTGTCTTTCTTTTTTTCTCTTACTGTCTCTCTATCGTCTGTCTCGTCTTTCTCCTCTTTGTCTCACAGTTTGCAGCAGATGCAGCAGGTCAGGATTGATCTTCAGAAAGTCGAGAATGAAGCAAATGCCAGGATCTCAGCTGTAAATGAGCAGAAGGTGACCATAGTGAAGGACCTTCTGCACTTTATGAAGGTGAGTGTGAACTGCAGCTGCCACAGTGTGTCTGTGTCTGTGTGTGGGCTTTAACTATTTAATTGTGTGTGTGTAGAACAGAGCCAGACTGAGCATGGAGAAGGTGTACCTGGCGCTGGACACGGCAGGACTCAGTGCTGAGAAGACTAAACTGGAGAGTGACTGCAGGGAGGGGTCTGCTGAACTCCGGAGAGCAGAGGTCAGAGGTCACTGTGTGTGTGTGTGTGTGTGTGTGTGTGTGTGTGTGTGTGTGTGTGTGTGTGTGTCTGCTCAGGTGTTTTGTAATTCAGTTCCATGTGAAATGATTTAACGGTATTTATTGGCGATGATGTGATGAAATTTATTTAATTGATTATAGATTTAATTCTTCTTTATTAAAGTTCAGTGACGGCCTGTCAGTATGTGCCAGTCATATTTACAACATATAAAGTGAGGAGTGTGAATTATATACATCGGTGACCGAGGATAATATTGTGTGTGTGTGTGTGTGTGTGTGTGTGTGTGTGTGTGTGTGTGTGTGTGTGTGTGTGTGTGTGTGTGTGTGTGTGTGTGTGTGTGTGTGTTACAGCACATGTTTACTGAGTTGGATCAGAGGAAGGTGAGTCTGTTGGAGACGTGTAAGAGACTGATGAGAAGAGCAAGTGAGATCTGTAACATGAACCCAGGAGAGACTGTAGTACCAGACATCCTGCACACGGTCAGAAAACACACACACAAACTCATACTCATTTAAATTAACTGACCAGAGAGTGTGTGTGTTACACCTGTTTTTCTGTCTCAGGCGTTCAGTGAGCTGCCTAACACTTTAGATGAGATTGATGAGATGCTGGGTGAAGAGAAGGCCAGAGCAGAAGGGTTTGCAGACCTCAGTGAAAGAGTACTACACACACACACACACACACACACACGATTCTCTGCCATTATTTTTTTGGGGGGTATTTCTCACTTGCACACACTGGAGCTTCTTAGTTATTTCTTTCAATAACACACACCTCTGCATTTTATACATGATGATAATAATAATGATGGTGGATGATGCTGACTTGTGTGTGTGTGTGTGTGTGTGTGTGTTCAGGTGGTGGAGGAATATAATCAGAGAGAAAAAGAGATAAAAGAGATGGAGAAAGAGCTGGAGGAGAAAACCAAAGCTCTAAATACATACAGACAAAACATCTCTGAGGTACTGATCTCTCTCTCTCTCTCTCACACAACACACACACACACACACACACACACACACACACACACACACACACACACACACACACACACACACAAGAGTGTAGAAAGTACACTATAGTGTGTGTGTGTGCCTACACTTTAGGCGAAGGAGCGCTGGTTGATTCCCCTGAAACGGTTGGTGGATCAAATTAATGAGAAGTTCAGTGACTTTTTTCGCTCTATGAACTGTGCTGGAGAAATCGATCTTCACTCTGAGAACGAGGTCAGTTACGCGCACACACACACGCGCGCGCACACACCTCTGAGCGGTGCAGTCTGTAAGTGTGTGTGTGTGTGTGTTTCAGGAGGAATATGATAAATATGGGATCCGTATCCGTGTGCAGTTTCGCAGCAGTTCTCAGTTACATGAACTCACCCCTCATCATCAGAGCGGCGGTGAACGCAGTGTCTCCACGATGCTCTACCTGATGGCGCTACAGGAGCTCAACCGCTGCCCCTTTAGAGTCGTCGACGAGATCAACCAGGTCTGTCTCGTTCTCTCACCCCACTCACACACACACACACCACACACACACACACACACACACACACACACGTATACGCAACAGGACCTCAAAACTATCACACACTATTGCGCTTTACTGCTGGTTTCCCACTGAAGGAGTTCAAATCCCTGAAACTTTTCTCCTGTCAGTAAAGATCAAATCTTTCATATGTGAATCACTGGAGAAGAAACGACATCCGAGTTATATAAGCTCCTCCTACTGGAGGGTCACACACACCACACACACACACACACACACCACTCCTACAGCATTTAACACACGTTTCTTATCCAGCGCCACTTAGTTATCTCATTTATACAACTCAACAATTGGCGGTTTTAAGGGCCTTGCTTAGGGGCCCAACAGTGGTAACTTGGTTGTGGTGGGAATCGAACCCACAATCTTCTGGCTAGCAGACTAATACATTACCCACTGCGTCACCACTTCCCTTCCCACGCTGACAGTTGAAAGAACTCAACTCTCTGGACAACGGGGCGTGTGTGTGTTGGTGGGGTGGGGGGGTGGGGGTTGTTGGGTAGATTAACAGTACAGCTAAAATCATTTGTTTCTGATTGGTTGGGAAGGAAAGTGTGGGTTAGACTGAATCTCTGTGCTGCTCCATCATTAGTCCAATGTTCTACCTGTTTTACCTGGACAAACACACCTGCTGTTTATTTCTGTATGTAAATAGGGGATGGATCCGGCCAATGAGAGGCGAGTGTTCGACATTGTGGTGAAAACAGCGTGCGGTGGAAAAACCTCACAGTATTTCTTCATCACACCAAAGGTAAAGAATCGCAACCGCTTACTGGCGCGTTGGTACCTCCATATCAATAAATACCTGCAAGCTAACACACACACACACACACACACACACACACACACACACACACAATGGAAGTGCATCATATTGGGGTGGGGGTGGGGGTGGGGGGGACCTAAACCTCAATACACACAGACTCAGGAGGTCCCCATGAGATTTTTTTTAAAAAAGTAAAAATGCAGAAAGTTTTTCCGGTTAGGGGATAGGGGATAGGGGTTGGGGGTTAGGGGATGTACAGTATAAAAACCATTTCACCTATAGAGTCCCCACCAGGCTCACTAACCGTGTGTGTGTGTGGTGTGTGTAGCTCCTTCAGAATCTAAAATATGCAGAGGAGATGACGGTTCTTTGCGTCCACAACGGCCCTCACATGCTTCCAACTAATAAATGGGATGACAAAGCTTTCATCAGACGAGCGAAACGACAGAGCAACCAGTAACACACTGTTCTCTCACACACACACACACACACACACAATCCAACAGTGCCTACTGTTCTGTTCAGTTGTCAGTATCTGTTTATACGTTTAAAGTATTAAAGAATTATTAGAAAAATAAAGGCGTGTGTGTCCAAATGATTCATCACTTCATTTTAAACTTCACATGAACATTATTAGATTTCTGTACATAATTTTATTTACATCATATTTTGTAATGTTGGGTAACAATTAGATGCAGAATACATAATAAATATAATGTGTTTGTTTAAACAAACCACAAAACTAAAACAGCAAGTCACAAATGTTAGCACGCGCACACACACACACACACACCTGGATATTTCAAGCATCCCTTCGCATCACAGTGGAAACACCACATGACACTCGGCACCATGTGACACACACACACAGGGGTTGTGTTAATGAAGCTGAAGGTGTGTAGCTTTAGGAATGGTTTCCTTACATGCGGCTCGTCTCCTCCTGCCTGTGACTGAAACACACTGCTGAGGTTCCTAATACAAAACATTACCATTGAATCCGTTTGAAAAAAAGAAAAAGCCTCGTGTAGGAACTGCAAATCAAGAGAACTGAAACTGAAGTGGGTCTGTGGCAGATCAGCAGCAGATCCGTTGGGATCTATCGGGATCCGTCACCGCTGTGAAAGCTGATCAGAGATTTTGGGAGGCGTGGCACGAGCCGGAGGGACAAGTGAATCTTTTAAAAGGAGGGCAGAAGAGCGTCCATTGTGTTTTCTTGTTTGTGCTACATGAGCCAGCCATGCACTGCTGCCCTGACGGCGCTCGAGTCAGAGCTGTAACAGTCGTCTGAAGTCCCACAGGGCTACCACACGAGACGAGACGCACAAAATTACCATTCAACAAATCACAGACAACCTGCCTTTAACCCCCTTCCCCCAAACACACACACACACACACACATGCATACAAAAATCCCCACACCCACCCCACACATGCATCAGCTGAAAAAAACGAGATCAATGTCATTAAAAATAAAGATAGTCCTTTAGATCGCAGGGCAGGCGCGAGTCCTTTCTGTTTTTTTAAACACACGTTATTCTCTCCCGGAAATGAGGGTCGAAGGTCAAAGCCAAAGAGAAAAGCAGGTGATCTATATTCTCTGGATCTTGTCCGCCACCACCACCGGGTTCTCCTTGCGGATTTTAGCTGCAGCCTCGGCTTTGTAGTCATAAGGACAGTTGTGCTTGTCTGAGTAACGGTGAAGTCCACAAAACAGGTTCCCACAGCGACAGTCGAACCCTGAGCACATCATCAGGACAGTCATTTACCACAGGGGGGTTTGGAACAGGTGTAACTGCGTTAGAGACGTGAGGGGTCTCACCTGTAAGGCCGACTTTCTTACGGCACATGAAGCAGCGATTTTTCTTGGGTTTTGGAACCTCTGCGGTTTTGGTCTCTGCACTGAGCACCGCTTTCACTGAAGACGAGGATGAAGCTGTGGGTTGAGTTACAACTAAACAAACAACCATAAATGTATTACAAGCATCATCGTCATCATCATCATCATCATCATCATCATCAGACAAACAAACATCAGCCTCTTTCCGTCACATCAGTTCACTCATAAAAACCTCTAAAATAAATCCTCCTAAACACTGACCTGGTTCAGGAGTTTCTACTTTAGGTTCCGCCACTTCCTCTTCACAGGAAATGCTCATCTCGGTCATCTGCTGCGTAACAGGAAGTGCTGCTACAGCGCAACCAGGTGTCTCGGCTTCAACTGTTGAATTGTTTAAAGTGGCCTCAATGATTTGGATCGCAGACGCCTCGGCAGTGGGACTGCTGCTAGAACCTGAAGAGCAACAAAATCCTCATCAGATAATTAAAACAAACAGAAGGATACGAGAGAGAGACGGAGAGAGAGAGAGAGAGAGAGAACTATACACTTACCCATGCTACTAATAGGACTCACACCTCCACTGTTCTGCCTGGATAGATGTTCCTTATAACACACTGAACACATGCCATTAGTACGTGGGTTCCCGTAGAACCCACAGCCGGTGGTGCAGAGCATGGGCACGGGGCTCTGGTTGGTCTCCTGGGCCATCGCTAGATCTGATAATAAAACACAGCAACATTGAGTGACAAGTGTGTAACACTGTCCAACAAACACACACTTCCTGTATGGGCGATAAAATGTTCCAGAACAAACTAAAACTGACACCACCTACAAACAGGTAAACAAGCGAGTGAGGAAAGACAGGAACTGCAGTAATCTGAAAACGCTCCCTCACACACACACACATTCCTACTGATATAAACACAATCAATCTGTGTATAAAACTGATCCACAGACACCACAAATACACACACACACACACACATTCAGTCAGACCCAACCGATCCCTGAACTCCAAAAACATCAATGTAAACTCGCTGGGATCACTGGGAATCTGGTGGTTCAGGGGTTAATAAGTTGCTCTGCTAATTGGAAGATGGGAAGGTGCAGAAACACAAACTTAAAGAGTGAAGAGGTTTTACTAACAGTACACAAACCCTAAACACCAATGAGAGGAATTTATATTTCACCTGCCACAAAGGGTCTTACACACACCATCACTGGAGCTATTTATATCCTGGCTAATGCCCTCATCGTCACTTGGTTACATCAGTGTGTGTGTGTGTGTGAGAGTGAGAGTGAGAGAGAGAGAGAGAGAGAGTGAGAGAGTGAGAGTGAGAGAGAGAGAGAGAGAGGACCCCTCCCATCCCACTTCTGGCAAGAATGTGGGGCAGTGGTGGCTCAAATGGTTAAGGTGCTGAGTTGTTAATCTGAAGACCAGAAACACCTGGGTTCAAGCACCCACCACCGGCAAGTCAACCACTGTTGGGTCCTTGAGCAAGACCCTTAACCCCTCCTGCTCCAGGGGGCGCTGTATCATAGCTGACCCTGTGCTCTGTACACGTACCCTCCACAATGACAATGACTTGAATATACTTATACTAAACAGAGCCCTGCTGTTTGTTAGGGTTTCACAAACACACAACCTCTAAACACACGTGGGTTTCACAAAACTTTAAACACTGAACATTCACTCACACACACACACACACACACACACACACACACACAGCATTAAACCCGCCAGTCCAAACAGCGCATCATCATTAAACCACTCATTCGTTTAATTTGAAGATCAGATGATTTACTGACCATTTCAGCTCCTTCATCTGGACATGACGTGCGGTCAGAACACTGAAAGTCTCTTTCTTATAAATAACAATCGCAAACGCTAAACCCGAGTGAATCTGATCACACACACGCTGTTTACCAACGGAGCAACTCGCGCACCAATAAACACCTGCGTGTGTGTGTGTGTGTGAGAGGACAATCTGGCAACCCAGCGCAGGCCCGAGCCTCTTTAAATCCACTGAGTCATGCTAATCACAGCGCTAACACACAGCGCGCTCACCAAATAAACACAAATAACACACTAAAAACCACAACACTTTTAATTAGTGCGTGTGAGAGGAATTAGTCTGTTTTATTAATTTATAACGCAAACACTTTTAATTAGCTGTAAATTCGCCGAGATGTAGATCTGCTTTTGTCTTTTCTTTGTTTCAGAATCTGCAGTTTGTCTCGATTCGCTTTTACATTTAAACAAAAATAAACACTGCAGAATCCCGTGCTGTGTCATTTTAACACTGGATCGAATTATTATTATTATTATTATTATTTCTTGACGGTCTGTGAAGAAAATTTTACCATAGTAAAAGCTCGAGCCGAGACTGTAAGCTAACGCTGCTAAAACACCGCTGGACAAAAACACTTTTACAGACAAATCAAACATTTACATTATTACATTAATATTTTAATCTCAATTCTGTTAAACAATCTTTAAAAAAACTTCAGAGCCGCTAAACGAGCGTTACGGCCTGCGCGAGCCTGTGTTCACTTATAATGACTGCGGCTAATGAAGTTATTAGTATTATTATTCCTGAGGTAAATTTCTCTTATTTAACGACTGTAACGGAAAATAACAGTTAAACATTAACACCGCTGTTATTTTATAATAATCCAAGTCAAATTATACATTGTGTTTTTACGATTTTAGAATTTTCTGCTGAATAAACAGCTAGCGTTAGCGTTAGCTTTACCATATTTGGTTACCCAAAAGAGGAACTAGCCGTGGCTAATTTTAACTTAGCCAGAAATCGTTCTCATAATAACTCATTTTATTTATTGTGACAAAATCATTATTTAAGGTTAATCCACGGTTTAAAAAGAGAACATGACAAAAATGTCGAATTATAATGAAGCTAAAGGAACAGTTAGCTATGCTAACAAGAACCTATCGGATGTACTTGTATATTTAATAAATAAAATCATAAAGGACTAAAATTCAGGTTTAAATTACCTTTAATGATCAACGCGTCGATACCGTAGAAGAGTGTGTGTGTGTGTGTGTGTGTGTGTGTGTGTGTTTTTTGGGATATAGAGAAATGAAGAAAACCGGAAGCTCTCGCCGCCGAGCTCAGACCGTCTGATTCCCGTCGCGAGCTGTTTGTTGCTTTCTTTAGTAAAAAAGGCGTGGTATGATGACGTAACGATAGAAACTGGGCTGATTGGGTGAATGATGTGTTGTGTGACGTGGATGGGTTAAGATTTACTGTACATAACATTAGCGCTGTTGCTCCACACTGTGACCTGCATCACCGTGACCCTGATTTAATTACAGCGAGATCACAGGAACAGCTCAGAACAACCGGTTGCACAATGTGTGTGGGGGTGGGGTGGGGGGGGGACTCGGTGTCCTCTCTCACATGTCAAGATCAGATGAGTTCACAGCAGAGCTTCCACGAATTTCAAGGCCAAATAGCAAAAATATAAAATATTAATACAATTTTCTCTTTTAAAACTCTAAATAACGAATACTTATACCATGCTGACACTACACTGACACCATACTGACATACTACACTGACACCATACTGACACCATACACCATAATGACACTATTACTTACACCCATACTGACACCATACACCATACTGACACCACCATACCCATACTGACACTATACTGACACTACACTGACACTATACTGACACCATACTGACACTACACTGACACTACTGACACCATACTGACACTATACTGACACCATACTGACACCATACTGACCACATGAACCATACTGACACTACACTGCACCATACTGACACTACACTGACACCATACTGACCACTACACTGACACTATACTGCCACTGACACTACACATGACACCATACTGACACTACACTGACACTGACCCTACACTGACACACTACACTGACACACCATACTGACACTACACTGACACCATACTGACACTGACACTACTGACACTACACTGACATACACTGACCATAACTGACACCTACACTGACACTATACTGACACCACACACGACACTACACTGACACCATACTGACACTAACTGACACTACTGACACTGACACACTGACACCACACTGACAGTACACTGACACATACTGACACTACACTGACATACTGACATACACTGACACCACACTGACATACACTGACACTACACTGACACTGCACACCACACTGTACACACCATACTGGACACTTACACTGACACTACTACTGACACATACACATACGACACTAACACTGACAATACACTGACACCACTATGACACACTTATACTGACACTGACACCACTGACACTACACTGACACCACACTGACAGTACACTGACACCATACTGACACTACACTGACACTATACTGACACCATACTGACACTACACTGACACTACACTGACACATACATACTGACACTACACTACTGACACCATACTACACTGACACCATACTGACATACTACACTGACACACTACTGACACTATACTTACACCATACTGAACACATACACTGACACTATACTTACACCATATACTGACACTACACTGACTACACTTACAACACAACTTAAACCATACTTACACCACATGACACTACTTACTTACACTATAATTACTACTACATGCTGACACTACACTGACACTATACTTACCCATACTTACTGACACATACACTGACACCATACTGACACTATACTTACACATACTTATACACTGACACTATACTGACACCATACTGACACTACACTGACACCATACTGACACTACACAACCTACCCTACTTACACCATACTGACACTATACTACACTGACTACACTGTACCACGACACTACTGACACTATACTTACTTGACACACCATACTGACATACACTGACACTATACTTACACATACTGACATGACCTATATACACCATACTGACACCATACCACATACTGACCTATACTGACACTATACTGACACTACACTGACACCATACTGACACTACACTGACACCATACTGACACTACACTGACACTATACTTACACCATACTGACACCATACACCATACTGACACCATACACCATACTGACACTATACTGACATACACTGACACATACACATACTGACTGAACATACTGACACATACACCATACTACTGACACATACTGACACTGACACTACACTGACACTATACTTACACCATACTGCCATACACCATACTGACACTATACTTACACCATACTGACACTATACTGACACTATACTGACACCATACACCACACTTACACTATACTTACACTTACTTGTTGAGGAGCTGTTGAAGAATCTATGAAGGCACAAACTGTTCTAATCTACCAAAAAAAACCTATCGAGTCCCAGCAGATCCCTAAACATCTGAAACATTTAGATTAATTAGAGAACTATTAATCTAAGGGAAACTTAGATTACAGTAACTGATGTGTTTAGTGTTACTCAAGAATGTCATAATATTTACAATATGTCAATTCAACAAAGGTTAAAATTAAAGTTTGAACTATGAACTAAAGAAAGTGGTGATATTTTCTGAAAAACATTAAGTGAATTTGTTCCAGTAAACACCTTATTAAAACCCATTCCATTTTATTGTCCATTAAATCTTTATTGAATGTTTTTAAAGAATAATCCTGTTCTCCAGTGGTTCTGCTGAAGAACCTCTGCTGAAGAACTTCTGGCCTTCGATTATTAATAAAAAAGTGTTTTTTAATTTTTTTAATCTGAACTCATGGGTAAATTCTCGACATTACATTTCCGGTAGGAGGGACTCTTCCGAAACATGATGACGCAACAACGCGGTTGTGCTTTGCGTCACTGCCGGTTTTTCTTCCACGAGGTCCTGGCGCGTTTGGTTCAAAATCTTTATTATTTACTAAAAATAATTAATTAATTGTAATGATTTGTTCCGATTTTTTATTAAATAAAAACACACACACACACACACACACAGAGGCGGCTGTTGTGTAAAAGAGTGTGAGTTTATTGTGGATGCTGTAAGTCTGTACACACACACACACACACACACACACACACACACACACACACACACACACACACACACACACTGGAATGTAGAATAAATGCATAGCGCTGCACTTGAGCTGCTTGCGGAGGGAGGAGAGACCGCCTGACCGCCGGGGGGCGCGCGCGCTCCGCTGGGATTTATTGCTGGTGTTACTGCAGGAAATCAAACAGTAATTACAGTTTCATCATCAATAATCAGTAATGAATTAAACCGGAAAGAAACATTCTAAAGCGCTAAATAAATACACACACACACACACACACACACACACACACACACACACACACCACACACCACACACACAGCCGCTCTGATCACGTGACTAAGATTTAAATTTCATCTCCAGATTGTCAGAATTGTGTGTCAGGATTTTTGTGTGATAAAATATTTAACAATCAGTCGAGTTTTAATATTTCTGAGGAACAGACCAGTGTTAATCAGCAGAGAGAGACAGAGAGAGAGACATAGAGAGACATAGGGATAGAGAAAGAGAGACAGACAACTAGGATAGAGAAAGAGGAGAGACAGAGAGAATAGGGATGGAGAGACTGAGGAGTGGAGAGAGAGACATAGGGATGGAGACAGAGAGAGACATAGGGATAGAGAAAGAGAGAGACATAGGGATAGAGAAAGAGAGAGACAGAGAGACGAAGAGACATAAGGGATAAGAGAGAGACAGGAGAGACAGAGACAGAGGAGACATAGAGAGACAGAGAAAGAGGACATAGGGATAGAGGGAGAGATCAGAAAAGAGACATAGGGATAGAGACAGAGAGAGACACAGGGATGGAGACAGAGAGAGACACATAGGGATATAGAGAAGAGAGAGAGACAGAATAGAGAGGCCACATAGATAGACAGAGAGAGAGACGAGAGACGAGAGAGACATAGAGAGACATAGGGATAGAGACAGAGAGAGAGACATAGGGATAGAGACAGAGAAAGAGACATAGGATAGAGAGAGAGAGACATAGGATAGAAGACTAGAGAGGATGGAGAGAGACAGAGAGAGACCAGGGAGATAGAGACAGAGAGAGAAGAGACACAGACAGAGATAGAGACAGGATAGAGAAAGAGAGAGACAGAGGATAATAGAGAGAGACAGAGAGAGACATAGGAGATAGAGGACAGAGAGAGAGGAGAGACCGAGAGAGACATAGGGATGGAGGACATAGAGAGACACATAGGGAGAGACAGAGAGAGACAGATAGGGATAGAGACGAGAGAGACAGAAGAAAGAGGAGACCAGACGAGAGAGACTAGGGATAGAGATAGAGACAGAGGGATGTAGAGACAGAGAGAGAGAGACATAGGGATAGATACAGAGAGAGACAGAGAGACAGGAGAAGAGACATAGGGATAGAGACAGAGAAGAGAGACATAGGGATGAGACAGAGAGGATAGGAGAGGACAGAGAAAGAGACATAGAGACAGAGACGATAGAGAGATAGAGACAGAGAGAGACATAGAGAGGATAGAGAGACATAGAGAGAGAGAGACAGAGAGACACCTAGAGACAGAGGGATAGAGACAGAGAAAGAGACATAGGGATAGGACCGAGAGAGAGACATAGGGATAGAGACAGGATAGAGACAGAGAGACATAGGGATAGAGGGACAGAAGAGAGAGGACATAGGGATAGAGGACAGAGAAAGAGACATAGGGATAGAGACAGGAGAAAGATGACATAGGATATAGATAGAGAAGAGAAAGAGACATAGCGATAGAGAAGAGAGAGAGACATAGGGATAGAGACAGAGAGAGACATAGGGATAGACAGAGAAAGAGATAGCGATCGATATAGAGCAGAGAGAGAGAACAGAGGACATAGGGATAGAGACAGAGAGAGAGACATAGGGATAGACAGACGAGAGAGACATGGGATAGAGACGAGGAAAGAGACATAGAGAAGAGAAAGAGCATAGGGATAGAGACAGAGAAAGAGACATAGGGATAGAGACAGAGAGAGAGGGAGAGAGACAGAGAAGAGCGATAGAGACAGAGACAGAGAGAGAACATAGGGATAGAGACAGAGAGAGACATAGAGGATAGAACAGAGAAAGAGACATAGGGATAGACGAGAGAGGGACTAGCGGGATAGAGACCAGGAGGAGAGAGAGAGACATAGGGAGAGGACATAGAGACAGGGAAGAGAGAGACATAGGGATAGAGAAAGAGAGAGACATAGGGATAGAGAAAGAGAGAGACATAGGGATAGAGACAGAGAGAGACATAGGGATAGAGACAGAGAAAGAGACATACGAGAAGAGACAGCGATAGAGACAAGAGAGAGAATAGAGACAGAGAGAGACGATAGAGAAGAGACATAGGGAGAGACGAAGAGAGACATAGGGATAGAGAAAGAGAGAGACATAGGGATAGAGAAAGAGAGAGACATAGGGATAGAGACAGAGAGAGACATAGGGATAGAGACAGAGAGAGACATAGGGATGGAGACAGAGAGAGACATAGGGATAGAGACAGAGAGAAAGAGACATAGGGATAGAGACGAATAGAGATAGAGATAGAGACAGAGAAAGGGATAGGGATAGAGACATAGAGAGACAGAGAGAGGACATAGGGATAGGAGACAGAGAGAGAGGTAGGGATGAGACAGAGAGAGACATAGGGATAGAGACAGAGAGAGACATAGGGATAGAGACAGAGAGAGACATAGGGATAGAGACAGAGAAAGAGACATAGGGAAATTTGAATCAGAAGTTGGTGTTGACACACACACACACACACACACACACACACACACACACGAGGTGGAACGATGTGGGCCGTAATTCATGTCGATTTTTAGAAACACACGTCTGATTTACATCCAGAGTAAAAATCCGTGAGGAGACGACTGCATGCAGGAATTTCACACAGTACAACATTCACATTTTGTTTACATACAGAGCACGAAAACAACAGAGGAACAGGAGTGTGTAGGTTCAGATCCCAGGAGTCCAACCCTCAGCTCAGTGAGGAACCAGTCCAGGGTCTCTGATGACGTGGGGATTAAACCACACACCGGCTGATGGGCAGCGCTGACAGGAGGCAAAAACACCATTTCTACAATATAAAACAATCAATCAATAAAACTGCAGCACTAAAAGAGGCTCTAAGATAAAAAAAAATGCACTCAGTCAAGTCTGCTTCTGAAAGGGACGTCCTACTATTGCCCTGAATTAGGGTCAAAAAGGGTCACGACCTTTCACCCTAAATTACACAGGTCAGAGTTTAATCCAGAGAGAGATCCAACAGTCAAATAACTGACCAGAATCGAGTTAAAAACATCAGCGGGTGAGGGTCAGAGCGGCGGGTGAGGGTCAGAGCGGCGGGTGAGGGTCAGAGCGGCGGGGAGGGTCAGAGCGGCGGGTGTGTTTAAAGTTGAGATTCAGGGTAAGAAGATCCACTCGTCTCCAGATGACCTGTAAATTTGGGATCTACTGTAAAAAAATTCCCAGGATTCATTTTGAGAACTTTTGTCCATGTGCATCGCAGTCCTCACTCATGTCCAAAAACTTCTGTTTCTCCTAAGTGTGTCTTCACCACACACGTCTTAGGTGGAGGCTCTTTACAGAACAGCTCAGCTCTGAAGGAGACGGGTTGGGGTGTCCTGATGGAGACGTGTGAATGCGACTACAACTTCTTCGAAACATCAGTTCTACATTCTGAATCTGTTTCAGCACGTAGCAAAGACCTCCAGATCAACACACACACACACACACACACACACACACACACACACACACACACACACACACACACACCTCTTAAAGAAAAAGAAAATAAAGGAAATGATGTGATAAAAAAACTACAGATATAAATGAAGCGTGATGATGTCATCGGACAGAGAGCTCCGCCCCTTGCTGTGTTACTGTGAGGGGAAGAATTAAAAAATAAAATAAAAACAGTTTATTCATGTGTGTTGTTTCTCCCACAGTAGAGGCTGCTTCAGAGACTCCGCCCACACGCCACAGCAGAGACTCCGCCCATACACAGCAGCAGAGACTCCGCCCACACGCCGCAGTGGTTTCTCCCCGTTTCACCACAACTCTCACGTCCTTCTATTAAAAACAGTTCAGCTGTATGGGACTCCTCCTCTGTGTACAAAAATAAAAGTGCACATTCTGTCGTCTGGGCTCCTGTGATGTGTCTACGCTGCCATGTCTCTGATGATGATCAGCTCCACCGTGCTGGGGAAGTTCTTCAGGAGGGACACTGCGTTCACGTGATCAATGTTAACAAAGTTGTAACCGTTCGCCTGCGACAGAGACAAAAGTCATTAAGTGACGGATTATTTACTCTGAAAATCTACAACAAAATACTGAAGAGGAAGAAAGGGAGGAGGAAGAGGAGGAAAAGGAGAGGGAGGAGGAGGAGGAGGAGGAGGAAAAGGAGAGGGAGGAGGAGGAGGAGGACGACGTACCTGTATGATCTTGTCTCCTGGTTGGAGGAGTTTGGAAGCCGGCCCATCAGCCTGAACTCTCGTCACAAATATTCCCTTTGAAATTAATGATTTAAGTTATTAATCAACAGTGTGAGAAAAAAAGTAACAAACAAAACACTAAATGATGAATTAATAACAAAAACAATGATGTCATACTGTAGAAACGGGTTTTCCTTTAATAATGTAACGTCTCTGCAGAACACTTAATTAATGGCACCTCTACTTTAACAGAAATGAAGACACCTAGACATGACAGAATGAAGGGGGTGTGTGTGTGTGTGTGTGTGTATTAACACACAGCACAGGGTTCAATTAAATGTGTCCGTAACTCTGTCTGTAAGTGCGGTTTGTGTACATTATCTTCAGGGCGGAAGGGATTCCCTCGTCCTCCCACTCCTCCAGATATACTGAAACCCAGCTCTGGATTCTTCTCAATCTTCACATACATCTGAACACACACACACACACACACACACACACACACACACAGTACACAGATAAACACACTACAGAAACGAAATCTGATCATTTATAGTAGAGGCAAAAAGAGACTTTGTGTACTGAACAAAACATTAACACCCAGCAGTGTTACATAGCTGTACTATACAGCTGGGCTTGTGTTAGTTGGTGTGGTCTTTAGTACCTCGTGTGGCAGGGTGTCATGGGGGTGACGGGGGGCACACGGAGGCTGCTGGGACACTTTAAGCATCAGATAGTCAATGAGCTGCTCTCTGGAGGGGTGACGAGCCATCGGAACCTGAGAGCGGAGAGGAGGAGCAGCAGCAGGAGGAAGAGGAGGAGGAGGAGAGCACATCTGACCGTTCATCAGAGGAACCTGGACACAACACAACACATCAACAACCATCTTCACATCTAAACCTAAGACAAATTCAGCTAAACACAAGACTAATTCAGCTTAAACACAAGACTAATTCAGCTTAAAAACACAAGACTAATTCAGCTTAAACACAAGACTAAATTCAGCTTAAACACAAGACTAATTCAGCTTAAACTAATTCACAGAACCCAGAAATTTCCTTACACACAATAACATATTGCAGCATCCACTTTTAACATAAAACTGGTACTGACACTGGTACTGATACTGGTACTGATAAATACTGACACTGGTACTGATACTGGTACTGATACTGATACTGGTACTGATAACTGACACTGGTACTGACACTGGTACTGATACTAATACTGACACTGATACTGACACTGGTACTGATACTAATACTGACACTGGTACTGATACTGGTACTGATACTAATACTGGTACTACACTGTATACACGGGTACTAATACTGACTACTGGTGGACACTACTGACACTGGTACTGATACTAATACTGAACTGATACTGACACTGGTACTGATACTAATACTGACACTGGTACTGATACTAATACTGATACTAATACTGAACTGGTACTGACAATGCCATATACTGAACTACTACTGGTACTGATACTAATACTGACACTGGTACTGATACTAATACTGACACTGTAAACACTGGTACTGATACTAATACTGTACTGATACTACATATGACACTGGTACTAACTGACACTGACATACTATACTGCACCACTGACTGACAATGACTACTAATACTGACATTACTGTACTGTTACTGACAATACTATACTGACACTGGTACTGATACAATACTGGTACACACTGGTACTAATACGACACTGTACTGATACTAATACTGACTGTACATACTGGTACTGACACTGGTATACAATACTGACATGGTACTGACACTGGTACTGATACTAATACTGATACTAACTATGACACTGACGATACTAATACTTACTGACACTGGTACTGACACTGGTACTGATACTTACGTATACTGATACTAATACTGACACTGGTACTGACACTAATACTGATACTAATACTGACAACTGGTACTGATACTAATACTGACACTGGTTACTGACACTAACTACTGACTAACTAATACTGACACTGGTACTGACATACTAATACTGACACTGGTACTGACACTACTAATACTGATACTAATACTGACACTGACACTATACTGTACTGACAAATACTAACTGGTACTGACTGGTACTAATACTGACACTGTACTGTACTGACATACTAATACTGACACTGGTACTGACACTAATACTGATACTATACTGACTGAACTGTACTGACACTATATACTGATACTGACACTGGTACTGATACTGACACTGGTACTGACACTGGTACTGATACTAATACTGACACTGGTACGTACTAAATACTGACACTGTACTGATACTAATACTGACAATGACTGATACTGGACTGATACTAACTACGACTACTGGTACTGACTACTAATGACAACTGATACTAATACTGATACTAATACTGACACTGGTACTGATACTGGTACTAATACTGACACTACTGACACTGGTACTGATACTAATACTGACACTGGTACTGACACTGTATACTAATACTGAACTAATACTGACACTGGTACTGATACTGTACTAATACTGACACTGGTACTGTACTGATACTAATACTGACTAATACTGTACTGATTACTTATATGATATATACTGACACTGATACTAATACTGTACTGACTAATACTGACACTGGTACTGACTACTGATACTAATACTGACACTGGTACTGACACTATATGACACTGATACTAATACTGACACTAATACTGATACTAATACTGACCACTGGTACTGGACACTAATACTGATACTAATACTGACACTAATACTGATATAATACTGACACTGGTACTGATACTTATACTGATACTGATAATACTGATCTAATCACTGACACTGGTACTGATACTGATACTAATACTGACACTGGTACTGATACTACTGATACTAATACTGATACTATACTGACGACTGGTACTGATACACTAATACTGATACTACTAATACTGACACTACTGACACTAATACTGACACTGGATACTAACTGGTACTGACACTGATATACTACTAACTGGTACTGATACTAATACTGACACTGGACAATGACACTAATACTGACACTGGTACTAATACTGACACTGATACTGATACTATATACTAATACTGAACTACTGACACTGACTGATACTAATACTGATACTAATACTGACACTGGTACTGACACTAATACTGATACTAATACTGACACTGATACTATACACTGCCACAATACTGACTTACTACTGATACTAATACTGTATACTAATACTGCAATACTGGACTGGTACTGTTACTGATACAAATATGACACTGGTACTGATACTAATACTATAGACACTGGTACTGATACAAATACTGACAACTGGTACTGACACTGGTACTGATACTAATACTGACACTGGTACTGAATACTAATACTGACACTGGTATGATTACTAACTAATGACTACTGATACTGACACTGGTACTGACACTAATACTGACTGGTACTGACAATGATACTGGTACTGATACTAATACTGACACTGGTACTGACACTAATACTGACACTGGTACTGATACTAATACTGACACGGGTACTGATACTAATACTGACACGGTACTGACACTGGTACTGACACTGGACACTAATACTGATACTAATACTGACACTGGTACTGATACTGAATACTGACACTGTACTGACAATGACATACTGTATAATACTGATACTAATATGACTAATACTGACACTGGTACTACTGACGTACTATATACTGACATTACTGAACTAATACTGACACTGGTACTGACACTAATACTGACACTGGTACTGACAATGATACTGGTACTGATACTAATACTGACACTGGTACTGATACTAATACTGACACTGGTACTGACAATGATACTGGTACTGACACTAATACTGAAACTGGAACACAACATTTTATTCTGTTTGGTATTTCCCTTATAATGTTTATGTGAGTAAAAAGTAAGGGGTGCAGGGTGGTGGTAGCTCAGTGGTTAAGGTGCTGGTCTGCTAAAACAAAGATTGTGGGTTCAATTCCCAGAACCACTGGGTCCAAGCTCAGAGACGATGCTTTCCTCACTGTCTAGATGAACAGGCAGAATTCTGATTGAAACAGGCATTAATGCTGTTATTATTTTTCCCTTCATTATAACTTCCACCATTTCCTGCGTCCCACTTCCTTTTTCCTTTTAACTTCCTGAGAGTTTAGTCTTCAGTGTTTAACACTGTTATGGTGTAATTTTAATGTCTGACACCAGGGGGCAAGAGGAACCACAAAAACACTTGAGAGAAGACTGAGAACATCAATTACAGCATGGTATCCTAGATAAAGCACAAAGACGCAACCTGTCTGAAGCTGTGCTGTAAATACAGATCACTGAAATTACAGATGTGTGTGTGTGTGTGTGTGTGTGTGTGTGAGATTGTCTAAACTCTACCTGGTAAGTGTTAATTTCAGTAAATTTCAGACACTCGCATACACTATTATTTATCTTAGGCTGAACGTTCTCTGTCCCTCTGTCTCAGTGCGTTAGTGTCCCTCTGTCTCAGTGCGTTACTGTCCCCCTGTCTCAGTGCGTTACAGTCCCCCCCTCAGTGCGTTAGTGTCCCTCTGTCTCAGTGCGTTACTGTCCCCCTGTCTCAGTGCGTTACAGTCCCCCTGTCTCAGTGCGTTACTGTCCCTCTGTCTCAGTGCGTTACTGTCCCCCTGTCTCAGTGCGTTAGTGTCCCTCTGTCTCAGTGCGTTACAGTCCCCCTGCCTCAGTGCGTTACAGTCCCCCCTGCCTCAGTGCGTTACAGTCCCCCTGTCCAGTCCCCCTGCCTCAGTGCGTTACAGTCCCCCCCCTGTTCTCAGTGCGTTACTGTCCCTCTGTCTCAGTGCGTTACAGTCCCCCTGTCTCTCAGTCCCCCTGCCTCAGTGCGTTACAGTCCCCCTGCCTCAGTGCGTTACAGTGCGTCCCCTGCCTCAGTGCGTACGTCTTACAGTGTCCCCACCCTGTCTCAGTGCGTTACTGTCCCCTGTCTCAGTGCGTTACTGTCCCTCTGTCTCAGTGCGTTACTGTCCCCCTGTCTCAGTGCGTTACTGTCCCTCTGTCTCAGTGCGTTACTGTCCCCCTGTCTCAGTGCGTTACTGTCCCCCTGCCTCAGTGCGTTACAGTCCCCCTGCCTCAGTGCGTTACTGTCCCTCTGTCTCAGTCTCAGTGCGTTACAGTCCCCCTGCCTCAGTGCGTTACAGTCCCCCTGTCTCAGTGCGTTACTGTCCCCCTGCCTCAGTGCGTTACTGTCCCCGTCTCAGTGCGTTACTGTCCCTCTGTCTCAGTGCGTTACTGTCCCCCTGTCTCAGTGCGTTACTGTCCCTCTGTCTCAGTGCGTTACTGTCTCTCTGTCTCAGTGCGTTACTGTCCCTCTGTCTCAGTGCGTTACTGTCCCCCTGTCTCAGTGCGTTACTGTCCCTCTGTCTCAGTGCGTTACTGTCCCCCTGTCTTTTCTTGTGAGGAGATTAAACTTACTTTTCTGTGGGGGTCGGGGGGGTAACCCTGCTGTCCATAAGGACCAAAACTTTCATCCTGCAACCACAACATGAAAAACATCAGCATTAGAGCAGCAGACCTGTCTCACTCCTCCTGACAGACTCCATTCAGTGATTGGGATTTAAACAGAAAACCCATCAGGTTATTGAACAGAACCACAAAGGAGGAGGAGCAGGAGCAGAAAGAGCCGAGTGTAACACACACACACACACACCACATCATTACACACACAATACAGCAAATTAGCTC
Organism: Bagarius yarrelli; assembly: GCA_005784505.1. Taxonomy (NCBI): domain Eukaryota; kingdom Metazoa; phylum Chordata; class Actinopteri; order Siluriformes; family Sisoridae; genus Bagarius; species Bagarius yarrelli. The sequence continues at coordinate 11,593 of VCAZ01000207.1, read as the reverse complement.
AAAGCTCATGCAGTGATTAAAGCACCAGAACACACACAGTGTGTGTGTCTCACAGTTCTCTAGCGGAAACATTAACACACACACTGTCACACTGACGTCACCGGAGAGATGCTACATTTACAACCCTACTGAATATTTGACTGAGCTACCACTGTCTATACCCTTTTACTAAAGACACAACTGATTTTATTACAGACAGACAGACAGAAAGAGAGACAGCTCTGATTTCACACACACACACACACACAGCTCACTGCTGCACTCAAACTCATTCAGTTCATTAGCTGCTCTCAGTAATCACCTCATATAAATCTATCAACATTCCACTCATTCCTGAGATCAAAAGATATCAGACAGCCACACGTTCACGATACCCCCAGCACCCCACCACCCCACCAGAACGAGAGAAACTCTCACACATGTAGTGTAGCTCAGTTTGTCTCCATCATCACTAAGAGCTGATGATGAATAGCACAGGTTTGATCATGAAACTGAGTGTGTTTAACAGAAGGTTATGAGGTTTAATCCTCACTCGTTCTGTACTCACGCAGAGCCTGTGGACTCCAAACCGCCGTCCATCTACAGCGTTTAGGATCAGAGAACTCTGACTGAGCGTGGTCAAAGAGCGAGACAGCATGGTCTGAGAGCACACACACACACACACACACACACACACAATGGAGACTACAGTGAACATGCATTAGTGTAAAGCTGAAAACATGCAGTTTTGTTAGTAAATTGGAGGTGTTAGTGTGTTAGAGAGCGAACCAAACATGCAGAACAATTAACACGCACACACACACACACACTCCTGAACATGCAGTTATATAAAATCAGCTTCCTGCTAAGGGAACAATCTTTAGCCTTTTTAAGATGTTGAAGCCCTTGCTGTCTCACTCACCATCTTCTCCATCTTTTTGGCCTCGATGTGTCTCATGACCTGATTTCTCCAATCAGCTGGCACCCTGCCCGCTCCACCTGGAGCTCCATCCAGCAGCGAGTGCTCAGACTTCACGCGGACGTTGGGCCTCTTGCTCGGGCTGCCCGGATGGTAGCTGAAGTCACAGACAGACATGGTTCTCTCGGGGAACTCGTTTGGAGGAGGGCGGGTGGTGTGTGCGTGTGACCCATTCCCTTCGTCCACGCTGTAGGTGCGGGCTGACAGGGGTCTCTGAAGGTTCAGCTGTAGAGGAGCTCGGGGCATGCTGTGAATATCTCTGTAGCTCACGTAGTCTCCATCAGGACCAGGCATGCGGCGAGGTTCCACCAAGACCATGGAGGCGTTGGAGGAGGTGCTGCCCTGCCGCTGCAGGGGGTTTCTGTGCACACCGGCGGGTAGAACGCGATCCTTTGCCCACACATCTGGAGTTTTGGGTGGACCACGCTGCTGATGGGGGGGGTAGGATGGTGCGTTGTTGCGGTTGGAAAAGTTGGTGTTGGCGAAGGAGTGCTGAGGAGGAAGATAGAGCTGATCAGGGGGAACCGGAGTACGCTGGCACCACAGGTTCTCTTTAGGAACGGTGCTGCTCGCATACTGAACGTTATATTGAGGTGGGGGGGCGACAGGGTAACGGGCTGGAACTCTGGAGCTCA
>VCAZ01000177.1:660909-705747 GCA_005784505.1 Bagarius yarrelli | reverse complement strand
TTTGAGGGCATGCCAGAGCAGTTTAAACATACGCATGCATGAAAAAAACCACTTTCCTGACGTCCTAGAGAGCTGCTGAGACTTGCGGGGAGGGGGAAACGCTTAGTTAGATCACTGAAACAGCAAGCACTTTTCTGCAGCCACATAGAGAACACATGAAAAACACAAAGTATAAGTGCTTATATGATGAAAAATAGTCATTCCACACATGAATTTCGACTTTTATGACTTGATATCAGCAAATTATGAATTTTTTTATGAAAAAATATGAAAAATCATAATTTTCATATTTTTTCATAAAATTACTGTAAAAAATATTAATTTTGGGTTTTTTGTTTTTTTCATGAAAAAATGCATGTGTCCCATCATCTTGTGTCGAAAAGCATGTGAAAAACCCCTTTTTTGAGGGCATGCCAGAGCAGTTTAAACATACGCATGCATGCATGAAAAACCACTTTCCTGACGTCCTAGAGAGCTGAGACTTGCGGAAACGCTTAGTTAGATCACTGAAGCAGTGCACTTTTTCTGCACGAAAGCCACATAGAGAACACATGAAAACACAAAGTATAAGTGCTTATATGATGAAAATAGTCATTCCACACATGAATTTCGACTTTTATGACTTGATATCAGCAAAAAATTATGAATTTTTTATGAAAAAATATGAAAAATCATAATTTTCATATTTTTTCATAAAATTGACTGTAAAAATATTAATTTTTTTGGGTTTTTTTTCATGAAAAATGCATGTGTCCCATCATCTTGCTTGTGTGTCGAAAGCATGTGAAAACCCCTTTTTGAGGGCATGCCAGAGCACTTTAAACATACGCATGCATGAAAAACCACTTTCCTGACGTCCTAGAGAGCTGAGAGTTGGGGAAACGCTTAGTTAGATCATGAAAGCAGCAGCACTTTTGCTGCAGCCACATAGAGAACACATGAAAACACAAAGTATAAGTGCTTATATGATGAAAAAATAGTCATTCCACACATGAATTTCGACTTTTATGACTTGATATCAGCAAAAATTATGAATTTTTTTTATGAAAAAAATATGAAAAATCATAATTTTCATATTTTTTCATAAAATTACTGTAAAAATATTAATTTTGGGTTTTTTTTTCATGAAAAATGCATGTGTCCCATCATCATCTTGTGTCAAAAGCATGTGAAAACCCCTTTTTGAGGGCATGCCAGAGCAGTTTAAACATACGCATGCATGAAAAAACCACTTTCCTGACGTCCTAGAGAGCTGAGACTTGCGGAAACGCTTAGTTAGATCATGAAACAAGCACTTTTCTGCAGCCACATAGAAGAACACATGAAAACACAAAGTATAAGTGCTTATATGATGAAAATAGTCATTCCACACATGAATTTCGACTTTTATGACTTGATATCAGCAAAAAATTATGAATTTTTTTTTTATGAAAAAATATGAAAAAATCATAATTTTCATATTTTTTCATAAAATTGACTGTAAAAAATATTAATTTTGGGTTTTTTTCATGAAAAATGCATGTGTCCCATCATCTTGTGTCGAAAAGCATGTGAAAACCCCCTTTTTTGGAGGGCATGCCAGAGCAGTTTAAACATACGCATGCATGAAAAACCACTTTCCTGACGTCCTAGAGAGCTGAGACTTGCGGAAACGCTTAGTTAGATCATGAAACAGCAGCACTTTTGCTGCAGCCACATAGAGAACACATGAAAACACAAAGTATAAGTGCTTATATGATGAAAATAGTCATTCCACACATGAATTTCGACTTTTATGACTTGATATCAGCAAAATTATGAATTTTTTTTTATGAAAAAAATATGAAAAATCATAATTTTCATATTTTTTCATAAAATTGACTGTAAAAATATTAATTTTGGGTTTTTTTTCATGAAAAAATGCATGTGTGTCCCATCATCTTGTGTCGAAAAGCATGTGAAAACCCCCTTTTTGAGGGCATGCCAGAGCAGTTTAAACATACGCATGCATGAAAAACCACTTTCCTGACGTCCTAGAGAGAGCTGAGACTTGCGGAAACGCTTAGTTAGATCATGAAAGCAGCAGCACTTTTGCTGCAGCAGCCACATAGAGAACACATGAAAACACAAAGTATAAGTGCTTATATGATGAAAATAGTCATTCCACACATGAATTTCGACTTTTATGACTTGATATCAGCAAAAATTATGAATTTTTTATGAAAAAATATGAAAAATCATAATTTTCATATTTTTTCATAAAATTGACTGTAAAAATATTAATTTTGGGTTTTTCATTTTTCATGAAAAATGCATGTGTCACATCATCTTGTGTCAAAAGCATGTGAAAACCCTTTTTGAGGGCATGCCAGAGCAGTTTAAACATACGCATGCATGAAAAACCACTTTCCTGACGTCCTAGAGAGCTGAGACTTGCGGAAACGCTTAGTTAGATCACTGAAACAGCAGCACTTTTGCTGCAGCCCACATAGAGAAACACATGAAAACACAAAGTATAAGTGCTTATATGATGAAAATAGTCATTCCACACATGAATTTCGACTTTTATGACTTGATATCAGCAAAATTATGAATTTTTTATGAAAAAATATGAAAAATCATAATTTTCATATTTTTTCATAAAATTACTGTAAAAATATTAATTTTGGGATTTTTCATAAAAAATGCATGTGTCACATCATCTTGTGTCAAAAGCATGTGAAAACCCTTTTTGAGGGCATGCCAGAGCAGTTTAAACATACGCATGCATGAAAAACCACTTTCCTGACGTCCTAGAGAGCTGAGACTTGCGGAAACGCTTAGTTAGATCATGAAACGAGCAGTGCTTTTGCTGCAGCCACATAGAGAAACACATGAAAACACAAAGTATAAGTGCTTATATGATGAAAATAGTCATTCCACACACATGAATTTCGACTCGACGACTTTTATGACTTGATATCAGCAAAATTATGAATTTTTTTTTATGAAAAAATATGAAAAATCATAATTTTCATATTTTTTCATAAAATTACTGTAAAAATATTAATTTTGGGATTTTTCATAAAAAATGCATGTGTCACATCATCTTGTGTCGAAAAGCATGTGAAAACCCCCTTTTTTTTGAGGGCATGCCAGAGCAGTTTAAACATACGCATGCATGAAAAACCACTTTCCTGACGTCCTAGAGAGCTGAGACTTGCGGAAACGCTTAGTTAGATCATGAAAGCAGAAGCACTTTTGCTGCAGCCACATAGAGAACACATGAAAACACAAAGTATAAGTGCTTATATGATGAAAATAGTCATTCCACACATGAATTTCGACTTTTATGACTTGATATCAGCAAAATTATGAATTTTTTTTTTTTATGAAAAAATATGAAAAATCATAATTTTCATATTTTTTCATAAAATTGACTGTAAAAATATTAATTTTGGGTTTTTTCATGAAAAATGCATGTGTCCCATCATCTTGTGTCGAAAGCATGTGAAAACCCCCTTTTTGAGGGCATGCCAGAGCAGTTTTAAACATACGCATGCATGAAAAAACCACTTTCCTGACGTCCTAGAGAGCTGAGACTTGCGGAAACGCTTAGTTAGATCACTGAAAGCAGCACTTTTGCTGCAGCCACATAGAGAACACATGAAAACACAAAGTATAAGTGCTTATATGATGAAAATAGTCATTCCACACATGAATTTCGACTTTTATGATGACTTGATATCAGCAAAATTATGAATTTTTTTTTATGAAAAAATATGAAAAAATCATAATTTTCATATTTTTTCATAAAATTGACTGTAAAAATATTAATTTTGGGTTTTTTCATGAAAAATGCATGTGTCCCATCATCTTGTGTCGAAAAGCATGTGAAAACCCCCTTTTTGAGGGCATGCCAGAGCAGTTTAAACATACGCATGCATGAAAAAACCACTTTCCTGACGTCCTAGAGAGCTGAGACTTGCGGAAACGCTTAGTTAGATCATGAAACAGCAGCACTTTTGCTGCAGCCACATAGAAAAGAACACATGAAAACACAAAGTATAAGTGCTTATATGATGAAAATAGTCATTCCACACATGAATTTCGACTTTTATGACTTGATATCAGCAAAAATTATGAATTTTTTTATGAAAAAATATGAAAAATCATAATTTTCATATTTTTTCATAAAATTGACTGTAAAAATATTAATTTTGGGTTTTTTTTCATGAAAAAAATGCATGTGTCCCATCATCTTGTCGAAAAGCATGTGAAAACCCCCTTTTTGAGGGCATGCCAGAGCAGTTTAAACATACGCATGCATGAAAAAACCACTTTCCTGACGTCCTAGAGAGCTGAGACTTGCGGAAACGCTTAGTTAGATGCATCATGAAACGAGCAGTGCTTTTGCTGCAGCCACATAGAGAACACATGAAAACACAAAGTATAAGTGCTTATATGATGAAAATAGTCATTCCACACATGAATTTCGACTTTTATGACTTGATATCAGCAAAATTATGAATGATTTTTTTTTATGAAAAAAATATGAAAAATCATAATTTTCATATTTTTTCATAAAATTGACTGTAAAAATATTAATTTTGGGTTTTTTTTCATGAAAAAATGCATGTGTCCCATCATCTTGTGTCGAAAAGCATGTGAAAACCCCCTTTTTGAGGGCATGCCAGAGCAGTTTTAAACATACGCATGCATGAAAAAACCACTTTCCTGACGTCCTAGAGAGCTGAGACTTGCGGAAACGCTTAGTTAGATGCACATGAAACGAGCACTTTTCTGCAGAAAGCCACATAGAGAACACATGAAAACACAAAGTATAAGTGCTTATATGATGAAAATAGTCATTCCCACACATGAATTTCGACTTTTATGACTTGATATCAGCAAAAATTATGAATTTTTTATGAAAAAAATATGAAAAATCATAATTTTCATATTTTTTCATAAAATTGACTGTAAAAATATTAATTTTGGGGTTTTTTCATGAAAAATGCATGTGTCCCATCATCTTGTGTCGAAAAGCATGTGAAAACCCCCTTTTTTGAGGGCATGCCAGAGCAGTTTAAACATACGCATGCATGAAAAACCACTTTCCTGACGTCCTAGAGAGCTGAGACTTGCGGAAACGCTTAGTTAGATCATGAAACAGCAGCACTTTTGCTGCAGCCACATAGAGAAACACATGAAAACACAAAGTATAAGTGCTTATATGATGAAAATAGTCATTCCACACATGAATTTCGACTTTTATGACTTGATATCAGCAAAATTATGAATTTTTTTATGAAAAAATATGAAAAATCATAATTTTCATATTTTTTCATAAAATTGACTGTAAAAATATTAATTTTGGGTTTTTTCATGAAAAATGCATGTGTCCCATCATCTTGTGTCGAAAAGCATGTGAAAACCCCCTTTTTTGAGGGCATGCCAGAGCAGTTTAAACATACGCATGCATGAAAAACCACTTTCCTGACGTCCTAGAGAGCTGAGACTTGCGGAGGAAACGCTTAGTTAGATGGCTCATGAAACAGCAGCACTTTTGCTGCAGAAAGCACACATAGAGAACACATGAAAACACAAAGTATAAGTGCTTATATGATGAAAATAGTCATTCCACACATGAATTTCGACTTTTATGACTTGATATCAGCAAAAATTATGAATTTTTTTTTTTTTTTTTTTTATGAAAAAATATGAAAAATCATAATTTTTCATATTTTTTCATAAAATTGACTGTAAAAATATTAATTTTTGGGTTTTTTCATGAAAAATGCATGTGTCCCATCATCTTGTGTCGAAAAGCATGTGAAAACCCCCCTTTTGGAGGGCATGCCAGAGCAGTTTTTAAACATACGCATGCATGAAAAACCACTTTCCTGACGTCCTAGAGAGCTGAGACTTGCGGAAACGCTTAGTTAGATCATGAAACAGCAGCACTTTTGCTGCAGCACATACAGAGAGAACACATGAAAACACAAAGTATAAGTGCTTATATGATGAAAAAATAGTCATTCCACACATGAATTTCGACTTTTATGACTTGATATCAGCAAAATTATGAATTTTTTTTTATGAAAAAATATGAAAAAATCATAATTTTCATATTTTTTCATAAAATTGGACTGTAAAAATATTAATTTTGGGTTTTTTCATGAAAAAATGCATGTGTCCCATCATCTTGTGTCGAAAAGCATGTGAAAACCCCTTTTTTGAGGGCATGCCAGAGCAGTTTAAACATACGCATGCATGAAAAACCACTTTCCTGACGTCCTAGAGAGCTGAGACTTGCGGAAACGCTTAGTTAGATCATGAAACGAGCACTTTGCATTTTCTTTTGCAGCCACATAGAGAACACATGAAAACACAAAGTATAAGTGCTTATATGATGAAAATAGTCATTCCACACATGAATTTCGACTTTTATGACTTGATATCAGCAAAATTATGAATTTTTTTATGAAAAAATATGAAAAATCATAATTTTCATATTTTTTCATAAAATTGACTGTAAAAAATATTAATTTTGGGTTTTTTCATGAAAAATGCATGTGTCCCATCATCTTGTGTCGAAAAGCATGTGAAAACCCCCCTTTTTTGAGGGCATGCCAGAGCAGTTTTAAACATACGCATGCATGAAAAAACCACTTTCCTGACGTCCTAGAGAGCTGAGACTTGTGTTGCGGAAACGCTTAGTTAGATCATGAAACGAGCACTTTTGCTGCAGCCACATAGAGAAACACATGAAAACACAAAGTATAAGTGCTTATATGATGAAAATAGTCATTCCACACATGAATTTCGACTTTTATGACTTGATATCAGCAAAAATTATGAATTTTTTTATGAAAAAAATATGAAAAATCATAATTTTTCATATTTTTTCATAAAATTGACTGTAAAAATATTAATTTTGGGTTTTTTTCATGAAAAATGCATGTGTCCCATCATCTTGTGTCGAAAAGCATGTGAAAACCCCTTTTTTGAGGGCATGCCAGAGCAGTTTAAACATACGCATGCATGAAAAAAACCACTTTCCTGACGTCCTAGAGAGAGCTGAGACTTGCGGAAACGCTTAGTTAGATCATGAAACAGCAGCACTTTTGCTGCAGCCACATAGAGAAACACATGAAAACACAAAGTATAAGTGCTTATATGATGAAAATAGTCATTCCACACATGAATTTCGACTTTTATGACTTGATATCAGAAAATTTATGAATTTTTTATGAAAAAATATGAAAAATCATAATTTTCATATTTTTTCATAAAATTGACTGTAAAAAATATTAATTTTGGGTTTTTTTTTTTCATGAAAAATGCATGTGTCCCATCATCTTGTGTGTCGAAAGCATGTGAAAACCCCCTTTTTGAGGGCATGCCATGCCAGAGCAGTTTAAACATACGCATGCATGAAAAAACCACTTTCCTGACGTCCTAGAGAGCTGAGACTTGCGGAAACGCTTAGTTAGATCATGAAACAGCAGCACTTTTGCTGCAGCCCACATAGAGAACACATGAAAACACAAAGTATAAGTGCTTATATGATGAAAAATAGTCATTCCACACATGAATTTCGACTTTTATGACTTGATATCAGCAAAATTATGAATTTTTTTATGAAAAAATATGAAAAATCATAATTTTCATATTTTTTCATAAAATTGACTGTAAAAATATTAATTTTGGGTTTTTTTTTCATGAAAAATGCATGTGTCCCATCATCTTGTGTCGAAAAGCATGTGAAAACCCCCTTTTTTGAGGGCATGCCAGAGCAGTTTAAACATACGCATGCATGAAAAACCACTTTCCTGACGTCCTAGAGAGCTGAGACTTGCGGAAACGCTTAGTTAGATCATGAAACAGAAGCACTTTTGCTGCAAAAGCCACATAGAGAACACATGAAAACACAAAGTATAAGTGCTTATATGATGAAAAAATAGTCATTCCACACACATGAATTTCGACTTTTATGACTTGATGATATCAGCAAAAATTATGAATTTTTTTTTATGAAAAAATATGAAAAAATCATAATTTTCATATTTTTTCATAAAATTGACTGTAAAAATATTAATTTTGGGTTTTTTTCATGAAAAATGCATGTGTCCCATCATCTTGTGTCGAAAAGCATGTGAAAACCCCCTTTTTTGAGGGCATGCCAGAGCAGTTTTAAACATACGCATGCATGAAAAACCACTTTCCTGACGTCCTAGAGAGCTGAGACTTGCGGAAACGCTTAGTTAGATCATGAAACAGCAGCACTTTTGCTGCAGCCACATAGAGAAAAAACACATGAAAACACAAAGTATATAAGTGCTTATATGATGAAAATAGTCATTCCACACATGAATTTCGACTTTTATGACTTGATATCAGCAAAAATTATGATAATTTTTTATGAAAAAATATGAAAAATCATAATTTTCATATTTTTTCATTTTTTTCATAAAATTGACTGTAAAAATATTAATTTTGGGTTTTTTCATGAAAAAATGCATGTGTCCCATCATCTTGTGTCGAAAAGCATGTGAAAACCCCCTTTTTTGAGGGCATGCCAGAGCAGTTTGTTTAAACATACGCATGCATGAAAAACCACTTTCCTGACGTCCTAGAGAGCTGAGACTTGCGGAAACGCTTAGTTAGGCATCATGAAACAGAGCAGTGCTTTTGCTGCAGCCACATAGAGAACACATGAAAACACAAAGTATAAGTGCTTATATGATGAAAATAGTCATTCCACACACATGAATTTCGACTTTTATGACTTGATATCAGCAAAAATTATGAATTTTTTTATGAAAAAATATGAAAAATCATAATTTTCATATTTTTTCATAAAAAAAAATTGACTGTAAAAAATATTAATTTTGGGTTTTTTTTTTCATGAAAAATGCATGTGTCCCATCATCTTGTGTCGAAAAGCATGTGAAAACCCCCTTTTTGAGGGCATGCCAGAGCAGTTTAAACATACGCATGCATGAAAAACCACTTTCCTGACGTCCTAGAGAGCTGAGACTTGCGGAAACGCTTAGTTAGATCATGAAACAGCAGCACTTTTGCTGCAGCCACATAGAGAACACATGAAAACACAAAGTATAAGTGCTTATATGATGAAAATAGTCATTCCACACATGAATTTCGACTTTTATGACTTGATATCAGCAAAAAAAATTATGAATGTTTTTTTTTTTTATGAAAAAAATATGAAAAATCATAATTTTCATATTTTTTCATAAAATTGACTGTAAAAATATTAATTTTGGGTTTTTTCATGAAAAAATGCATGTGTCCCATCATCTTGTGTCGAAAAGCATGTGAAAACCCCCTTTTTTTGAGGGCATGCCAGAGCACAGTTTAAACATACGCATGCATGAAAAACCACTTTCCTGACGTCCTAGAGAGCTGAGACTTGCGGAAACGCTTAGTTAGATCATCGAACAGTGAAAAGCACTTTTGCATTCTGCAGCCACATAGAAGAACACATGAAAACACAAAGTATAAGTGCTTATATGATGAAAATAGTCATTCCACACATGAATTTCGACTTTTATGACTTGATATCAGCAAAAATTATGAATTTTTTTTTATGAAAAAATATGAAAAATCATAATTTTCATATTTTTTCATAAAATTGACTGTAAAAATATTAATTTTGGGTTTTTTCATGAAAAATGCATGTGTCCCATCATCTTGTGTCGAAAAGCATGTGAAAAAACCCCCTTTTTTGAGGGCATGCCAGAGCAGTTTAAACATACGCATGCATGAAAAACCACTTTCCTGACGTCCTAGAGAGCTGAGACTTGCGGAAACGCTTAGTTAGATGCACATGAAACAGAGCACTTTTGCTGCAGCCACATAGAGAACACATGAAAACACAAAGTATAAGTGCTTATATGATGAAAATAGTCATTCCACACATGAATTTCGACTTTTATGACTTGATATCAGCAAAAATTATGAATTTTTTTTTATGAAAAAATATGAAAAATCATAATTTTCATATTTTTTCATAAAATTGACTGTAAAAATATTAATTTTGGGTTTTTTCATGAAAAATGCATGTGTCCCCATCATCTTGTGTCGAAAAGCATGTGAAAAAACCCCTTTTTTGAGGGCATGCCAGAGCAGTTTAAACATACGCATGCATGAAAAACCACTTTCCTGACGTCCTAGAGAGCTGAGACTTGCGGAAACGCTTAGTTAGATCATGAAACAGCAGCACTTTTGCTGCAGCCACATAGAGAACACATGAAAACACAAAGTATAAGTGCTTATATGATGAAAATAGTCATTCCACACATGAATTTCGACTTTTATGACTTGATATCAGCAAAATTATGAATTTTTTATGAAAAAATATGAAAAATCATAATTTTCATATTTTTTCATAAAATTGACTGTAAAAATATTAATTTTGGGTTTTTTTTCATGAAAAATGCATGTGTCCCATCATCATCTTGTGTCGAAAAGCATGTGAAAACCCCCTTTTTTGAGGGCATGCCAGAGCAGTTTAAACATCATACGCATGCATGAAAAACCACTTTCCTGACGTCCTAGAGAGCTGAGACTTGCGGAAACGCTTAGTTAGATCATGAAACAGCAGTGCTTTTGCTGCAGCCACATAGAGAAAAACACATGAAAACACAAAGTATAAGTGCTTATATGATGAAAATAGTCATTCCACACATGAATTTCGACTTTTATGACTTGATATCAGCAAAAATTATGAACTTTTTTTTTATGAAAAAATATGAAAAATCATCATAATTTTCATATTTTTTCATAAAATTGACTGTAAAAATATTAATTTTGGGTTTTTTCATGAAAAATGCATGTGTCCCATCATCTTGTGTCGAAAAGCATGTGAAAAAACCCCCTTTTTTTGAGGGCATGCCAGAGCAGTTTAAACATACGCATGCATGAAAAAAACCACTTTCCTGACGTCCTAGAGAGCTGAGACTTGCGGAAACGCTTAGTTAGATCGCGCACATGAAAGCAGCAGCACTTTTGCTGCAGCCACATAGAGAAACACATGAAAACACAAAGTATAAGTGCTTATATGATGAAAAATAGTCATTCCACACATGAATTTCGACTTTTATGACTTGATATCAGCAAAAATTATGAATTTTTTTATGAAAAAATATGAAAAATCATAATTTTCATATTTTTTCATAAAATTGACTGTAAAAATATTAATTTTGGGTTTTTTCATGAAAAATGCATGTGTGTCCCATCATCTTGTGTCGAAAAGCATGTGAAAAACCCCTTTTTTGAGGGCATGCCAGAGCAGTTTAAACATACGCATGCATGATGAAAAACCACTTTCCTGACGTCCTAGAGAGCTGAGACTTGCGGAAACGCTTAGTTAGATCATGAAAGCAGTGCACGCTTTTTGCTGCAGCCACATAGAAGAACACATGAAAACACAAAGTATAAGTGCTTATATGATGAAAATAGTCATTCCACACATGAATTTCGACTTTTATGACTTGATATCAGCAAAAATTATGAATTTTTTATGAAAAAATATGAAAAATCATAATTTTCATATTTTTTCATAAAATGTTTTTTTTACTGTAAAAAATATTAATTTTGGGTTTTTTCATGAAAAATGCATGTGTCCCATCATCTTGCGCCGAAAGCATGTAAAAACCCCCCTTTTTTGAGGGCATGCCAGAGCAGTTTAAACATACGCATGCATGAAAAACCACTTTCCTGACGTCCTAGAGAGCTGAGACTTGCGGAAACGCTTAGTTAGATGCACATGAAAGCAGCACTTTTGCTGCAGCCACATAGAGAAACACATGAAAAACACAAAGTATAAGTGCTTATATGATGAAAATAGTCATTCCACACATGAATTTCGACTTTTATGACTTGATATCAGCAAAATTATGAATTTTTTTTTATGAAAAAATATGAAAAATCATAATTTTCATATTTTTTCATAAAATGACTATAAAAATATTAATTTTGGGTTTTTCCATGAAAAATGCATGTGTCCCATCATCTTGCGTCGAAAGCATGTGAAAAACCCCCTTTTTTTGAGGGCATGCCAGAGCAGCTGTTTAAACATACGCATGCATGAAAAACCACTTTCCTGACGTCCTAGAGAGCTGAGACTTGCGGAAACGCTTAGTTAGATGGCACATGAAACGAGCAGTGCTTTTCTGCAGCCACATAGAGAAAACACATGAAAACACAAAGTATAAGTGCTTATATGATGAAAATAGTCATTCCACACATGAATTTCGACTTTTATGACTTGATATCAGCAAAAAATTATGAATTTTTTTTATGAAAAAAAATATGAAAAATCATAATTTTCATATTTTTTCATAAAATTGACTGTAAAAATATTAATTTTGGGTTTTTTCATGAAAAAATGCATGTGTCCCATCATCTTGTGTCGAAAGCATGTGAAAACCCCCTTTTTTGAGGGCATGCCAGAGCAGTGTTTTTTAAACATACGCATGCATGAAAAACCACTTTCCTGACGTCCTAGAGAGCTGAGACTTGCGGAAACGCTTAGTTAGATCATGAAAGCAGCAGCACTTTTGCTGCACGCAGCCACATAGAGAACACATGAAAACACAAAGTATAAGTGCTTATATGATGAAAATAGTCATTCCACACATGAATTTCGACTTTTATGACTTGATATCAGCAAAAAATTATGAATTTTTTATGAAAAAATATGAAAAATCATAATTTTCATATTTTTTCATAAAATGACTGTAAAAATATTAATTTTGTGTTTTTTCATGAAAAATGCATATGTCCCATCATCTCGCGTGAAAAGCATGTGAAAACCCCCTTTGAGGGCATTCCAGTGCACTTTAAACATACGCATGCATGAAAAACCACTTTCCTGACGTCCTAGAGAGCTGAGACTTGCGGAAACGCTTAGTTAGATGCACATGAAACAGAGCACTTTTGCTTTTCTGCAAGCCACATAGAGAAACACATGAAAACACAAAGTATAAGTGCTCATATGATGAAAATAGTCATTCCACACATGAATTTCGACTTTTATGACTTGATATCAAAAAAAATTATGAATTTTTTTTTTTATGAAAAAATATGAAAAATCATAATTTTCATATTTTTTCATAAAATGACTGTAAAAATATTAATTTTGTGTTTTTTCATGAAAAATGCATATGTCCCATCATCTCGCGTGAAAAGCATGTGAAAACCCCCTTCGAGGGCATTCCAGTGCACTTTAAACATACGCATGCATGAAAAACCACTTTCCTGACGTCCTAGAGAGCTGAGACTTGCGGAAACGCTTAGTTAGATCATGAAAGCAGAAAGCACTTTTCTGCAGAAAGCAGTCACATAGAGAACACATGAAAACACAAAGTATAAGTGCTCATATGATGAAAATAGTCATTCCACACATGAATTTCGACTTTTATGACTTGATATCAAAAAATATGCATTTTTTTATGAAAAAATATGAAAAATCATAATTTTCATATTTTTTCATAAAATTGACTGTAAAAATATATTAATTTTGGGTTTTTTCATGAAAAATGCATGTGTCCCATCATCTTGTGTCGAAAGCATGTGAAAACCCCCTTTTTTGAGGGCATGCCAGAGCAGTTGTTTAAACATACGCATGCATGAAAAACCACTTTCCTGACGTCCTAGAGAGCTGAGACTTGCGGAAACGCTTAGTTGGCTCATGAAAGCAGCAAAGCACTTTTCTGCAGCCACATAGAAAGCACATGAAAACACAAAGTATAAGTGCTCATATGATGAAAATAGTCATTCCACACATGAATTTCGACTTTTATGACTTGATATCAAAAAATATGAATTTTTTATGAAAAAATATGAAAAATCATAATTTTCATATTTTTTCATAAAATGACTGTAAAAATATTAATTTTGTGTTTTTTCATGAAAAATGCATATGTCCCATCATCTCGCGTGAAAAGCATGTGAAAACCCCCTTCGAGGGCATTCCAGTGCACTTTAAACATACGCATGCATGAAAAACCACTTTCCTGACGTCCTAGAGAGCTGAGACTTGCGGAAACGCTTAGTTAGATCATGAAAGCAGCAGCACTTTTGCTGCAGCGCACATAGAGAAACACATGAAAACACAAAGTATAAGTGCTCATATGATGAAAATAGTCATTCCACACATGAATTTCGACTTTTATGACTTGATATCAAAAAAAATTATGAATTTTTTTTTATGAAAAAATATGAAAAATCATAATTTTCATATTTTTTCATAAAATGACTGTAAAAATATTAATTTTGTGTTTTTTTTTTCATGAAAAATGCATGTGTCCCATCATCTTGTGTCGAAAAGCATGTGAAAAAAACCCCTTTTTGAGGGCATGCCAGAGCAGTTTAAACATACGCATGCATGAAAAAACCACTTTCCTGACGTCCTAGAGAGCTGAGACTTGCGGGAAACGCTTAGTTAGATCATGAAACGAGCACGTGCACTTTTGCTGCAGCCACATAGAGAAACACATGAAAACACAAAGTATAAGTGCTTATATGATGAAAATAGTCATTCCACACATGAATTTCGACTTTTATGACTTGATATCAGCAAAAAATTATGAATTTTTTTTTATGAAAAAATATGAAAAATCATAATTTTCATATTTTTTCATAAAATTGACTGTAAAAATATTAATTTTGGGTTTTTTCATGAAAAATGCATGTGTCCCATCATCTTGTGTCGAAAGCATGTGAAAACCCCCTTTTGAGGGCATGCCAGAGCAGTTTAAACATACGCATGCATGAAAAACCACTTTCCTGACGTCCTAGAGAGCTGAGACTTGCGGGAAACGCTTAGTTAGATCATGAAAGCAGCAGCACTTTTCTGCAGCGAAAGCACACATAGAGAACACATGAAAACACAAAGTATAAGTGCTTATATGATGAAAATAGTCATTCCACACATGAATTTCGACTTTTATGACTTGATATCAGCAAAAATTATGACAAATTTTTTTATGAAAAAATATGAAAAATCATCATAATTTTCATATTTTTTCATAAAATTGACTGTAAAAATATTAATTTTGGGTTTTTTCATGAAAAATGCATGTGTCCCATCATCTTGTGTCGAAAGCATGTGAAAAACCCCCTTTTTTGAGGGCATGCCAGAGCAGTTTAAACATACGCATGCATGAAAAAACCACTTTCCTGACGTCCTAGAGAGCTGAGACTTGCGGAAACGCTTAGTTAGATCATGAAAGCAGAGCACTTTGCTTTTCTGCAGCCACATAGAGAAACACATGAAAACACAAAGTATAAGTGCTTATATGATGAAAATAGTCATTCCACACATGAATTTCGACTTTTATGACTTGATATCAGCAAAAAATTATGAATTTTTTATGAAAAAAAAAATATGAAAAAATCATAATTTTCATATTTTTTTCATAAAATTGACTGTAAAAATATTAATTTTGGGTTTTTTCATGAAAAATGCATGTGTCCCATCATCTTGTGTCGAAAGCATGTGAAAACCCCCCTTTTTTGAGGGCATGCCAGAGCAGTTTAAACATACGCATGCATGAAAAACCACTTTCCTGACGTCCTAGAGAGCTGAGACTTGCGGAAACGCTTAGTTAGATCACTGAAAGCAGCAGCACTTTTGCTGCAGCCACATAGAGAACACATGAATGAAAACACAAAGTATAAGTGCTTATATGATGAAAATAGTCATTCCACACATGAATTTCGACTTTTATGACTTGATATCAGCAAAAAATTATGAATTTTTTATGAAAAAATATGAAAAATCATAATTTTCATATTTTTTCATAAAATTGACTGTAAAAATATTAATTTTGGGGTTTTTTTTTCATGAAAAATGCATGTGTCCCATCATCTTGTGTCGAAAAGCATGTGAAAACCCCCTTTGTTTTTTGAGGGCATGCCAGAGCAGTTTAAACATACGCATGCATGAAAAACCACTTTCCTGACGTCCTAGAGAGCTGAGACTTGCGGAAACGCTTAGTTAGATCACTGAAAGCAGCAGCACTTTTGCTGCAGCCACATAGAGAACACATGAAAACACAAAGTATAAGTGCTTATATGATGAAAATAGTCATTCCACACATGAATTTCGACTTTTATGACTTGATATCAGCAATAAAAATTATGAATTTTTTTTATGAAAAAATATGAAAAATCATAATTTTCATATTTTTTCATAAAATTGACTGTAAAAATATTAATTTTGGGTTTTTTTCATGAAAAATGCATGTGTCCCATCATCTTGTGTCGAAAGCATGCATGTGAAAACCCCCTTTTTGAGGGCATGCCAGAGCAGTTTTAAACATACGCATGCATGAAAAACCACTTTCCTGACGTCCTAGAGAGCTGAGACTTGCGGAAACGCTTAGTTAGATCACATGAAAGCAGTGCACTTTTGCTGCAGCCACATAGAGAAACACATGAAAACACAAAGTATAAGTGCTTATATGATGAAAATAGTCATTCCACACATGAATTTCGACTCCTTTTATGACTTGATATCAGCAAAATTATGAATTTTTTTTTATGAAAAAATATGAAAAATCATAATTTTCATATTTTTTCATAAAATTGACTGTAAAAATATTAATTTTGGGTTTTTTTCATGAAAAAATGCATGTGTCCCATCATCTTGTGTCGAAAAGCATGTGAAAACCCCTTTTTTGAGGGCATGCCAGAGCAGTTTAAACATACGCATGCATGAAAAACCACTTTCCTGACGTCCTAGAGAGCTGAGACTTGCGGAAACGCTTAGTTAGATCACTGAAACAGCAGCACTTTTGCTGCAGCCACATAGAGAACACATGAAAACACAAAGTATAAGTGCTTATATGATGAAAATAGTCATTCCACACATGAATTTCGACTTTTATGACTTGATATCAGCAAAAAATTATGAATTTTTTTTTATGAAAAAATATGAAAAATCATAATTTTCATATTTTTTCATAAAATTGACTGTAAAAATATTAATTTTGGGTTTTTTTTTCATGAAAAAAAATGCATGTGTCCCATCATCTTGTGTCGAAAGCATGTGAAAACCCCTTTTGAGGGCATGCCAGAGCAGTTTTTAAACATACGCATGCATGAAAAACCACTTTCCTGACGTCCTAGAGAGCTGAGACTTGCGGAAACGCTTAGTTAGATCACTGAAACAGCAGCACTTTTCTGCAGCCACATAGAGAAACACATGAAAACACAAAGTATAAGTGCTTATATGATGAAAATAGTCATTCCACACATGAATTTCGACTTTTATGACTTGATATCAGCAAAATTATGAATTTTTTTTTTTTATGAAAAAATATGAAAAATCATAATTTTCATATTTTTTCATAAAATTGACTGTAAAAAATATTAATTTTGGGTTTTTTCATGAAAAAAATGCATGTGTGTCCCATCATCTTGTGTCGAAAGCATGTGAAAACCCCTTTTTGAGGGCATGCCAGAGCAGTTTTAAACATACGCATGCATGAAAAAACCACTTTCCTGACGTCCTAGAGAGCTGAGACTTGCGGAAACGCTTAGTTAGATCACGAAAGCAGCAGCACTTTTCTGCAGCCAGCACATAGAGAACACATGAAAACACAAAGTATAAGTGCTTATATGATGAAAATAGTCATTCCACACATGAATTTCGACTTTTATGACTTGATATCAGCAAAAATTATGAACTTTTTTTTTTATGAAAAAAATATGAAAAATTCATAATTTTCATATTTTTTCATAAAATTGACTGTAAAAATATTAATTTTGGGTTTTTTCATGAAAAAAAATGCATGTGTCCCATCATCTTGTGTCGAAAGCATGTGAAAACCCCCTTTTTTGAGGGCATGCCAGAGCAGTTTAAACATACGCATGCATGAAAAACCACTTTCCTGACGTCCTAGAGAGCTGAGACTTGCGGAAACGCTTAGTTAGATCATGAAGCAGAAGCACTTTTCTGCAGCCACATAGAGAACACATGAAAACACAAAGTATAAGTGCTTATATGATGAAAATAGTCATTCCACACATGAATTTCGACTTTTATGACTTGATATCAGCAAAAATTATGAATTTTTTTTTATGAAAAAATATGAAAAATCATAATTTTCATATTTTTTCATAAAATTGACTGTAAAAATATTAATTTTGGGGTTTTTTTTCATGAAAAAATGCATGTGTCCCATCATCTTGTGTCGAAAGCATGTGAAAACCCCCTTTTTTGAGGGCATGCCAGAGCAGTTTAAACATACGCATGCATGAAAAACCACTTTCCTGACGTCCTAGAGAGCTGAGACTTGCGGAAACGCTTAGTTAGATCACTGAAACGAGCAGCACTTTTCTGCAGCCACATAGAGAACACATGAAAAACACAAAGTATAAGTGCTTATATGATGAAAATAGTCATTCCACACATGAATTTCGACTTTTATGACTTGATATCAGCAAAAAATTATGAATTTTTTTTATGAAAAAATATGAAAAATCATAATTTTCATATTTTTTCATAAAATTACTTTAAAAAATATTAATTTTGTGTTTTTTCATGAAAAATGCATGTGTCCCATGATCTTGTGTCGAAAGCATGTGAAAACCCCTTTTGAGGGCATGCCAGAGCAGTTTTAAACATACGCATGCATGAAAAACCACTTTCCTGACGTCCTAGAGAGCTGAGACTTGCGGAAACGCTTAGTTAGATCATGAAAGCAGCAGTGCTTTTCTGCAGCCACATAGAGAACACATGAAAACACAAAAGTATAAGTGCTTATATGATGAAAATAGTCATTCCACACATGAATTTCGACTTTTATGACTTGATATCAGCAAAAATTATGATTTTTTATGAAAAAATATGAAAAATCATAATTTTCATATTTTTTTCATAAAATTGACTGTAAAAATATTAATTTTGGGTTTTTTTCATGAAAAATGCATGTGTCCCATCATCTTGTGTCGAAAGCATGTGAAAACCCCTTTTGAGGGCATGCCAGAGCAGTTTTAAACATACGCATGCATGCATGCATGAAAAAACCACTTTCCTGACGTCCTAGAGAGAGCTGAGACTTGCGGAAACGCTTAGTTAGATCACGAAACAGAAAAGCACTTTTCTGCAGCCACATAGAGAACACATGAAAACACAAAGTATAAGTGCTCATATGATGAAAATAGTCATTCCACACATGAATTTCGACTTTTATGACTTGATATCAGCAAAAATTATGAATTTTTTATGAAAAAATATGAAAAATCATAATTTTTTCATATTTTTTCATAAAATTACTGTAAAAATATTAATTTTGGGTTTTTTCATGAAAAATGCATGTGTCCCATCATCTTGTGTCGAAAGCATGTGAAAACCCCCTTTTTTGAGGGCATGCCAGAGCAGTTTAAACATACGCATGCATGAAAAACCACTTTCCTGACGTCCTAGAGAGCTGAGACTTGCGGAAACGCTTAGTTAGATCACGAAAGCAGAAGCACTTTTCTGCAGCCACATAGAGAACACATGAAAAACACAAAGTATAAGTGCTTATATGATGAAAATAGTCATTCCACACACATGAATTTCGACTTTTATGACTTGATATCAGCAAAATTATGAATTTTTTTTTATGAAAAAATATGAAAAATCATAATTTTCATATTTTTTCATAAAATTGACTGTAAAAATATTAATTTTGGGTTTTTTTCATGAAAAAATGCATGTGTCACATCATCTTGTGTCAAAAGCATGTGAAAACCCTTTTTGAGGGCATGCCAGAGCAGTTTAAACATACGCATGCATGAAAAACCACTTTCCTGACGTCCTAGAGAGCTGAGACTTGCGGAAACGCTTAGTTAGATCACTGAAGCAGAAAAGCAGTGCTTTTCTGCAGCCACATAGAGAACACATGAAAACACAAAGTATAAGTGCTTATATGATGAAAAATAAGTCAGTCTTTCATTCCACACATGAATTTCGACTTTTATGACTTGATATCAGCAAAAATTATGAATTTTTTTTATGAAAAAATATGAAAAATTATCATAATTTTCATATTTTTTCATTCATAAAAAAATTGACTGTAAAAATATTAATTTTGGGATTTTTTCATAAAAAATGCATGTGTCACATCATCTTGTGTCAAAAGCATGTGAAAACCCTTTTTGAGGGCATGCCAGAGCAGTTTAAACATACGCATGCATGAAAAACCACTTTCCTGACGTCCTAGAGAGCTGAGACTTGCGGAAGGAAACGCTTAGTTAGATCACGAGAAAACAGTGCACTTTTCTGCAGCCACATAGAGAACACATGAAAACACAAAGTATAAGTGCTCTTATATGATGAAAATAGTCATTCCACACATGAATTTCGACTTTTATGACTTGATATCAGCAAAATTATGAAGTTTTTTTTTTATGAAAAAATATGAAAAATCATAATTTTCATATTTTTTCATAAAATTACTGTAAAAATATTAATTTTGGGTTTTTTCATAAAAAATGCATGTGTCCCATCATCTTGTGTCAAAAGCATGTGAAAACCCTTTTTGAGGGCATGCCAGAGCAGTTTAAACATACGCATGCATGAAAAACCACTTTCCTGACGTCCTAGAGAGCTGAGACTTGCGGAAACGCTTAGTTAGATCATGAAACAGAGCACGTGCTTTTCTGCAGCCACATAGAGAACACATGAAAACACAAAGTATAAGTGCTTATATGATGAAAATAGTCATTCCACACATGAATTTCGACTTTTATGACTTGATATCAGCAATTATGATTTTTTTATGAAAAAATATGAAAAATCATAATTTTCATATTTTTTCATAAAATTACTGTAAAAATATTAATTTTGGGTTTTTTCATCATGAAAAATGCATGTGTCCCATCATCTTGTGTCGAAAGCATGTGAAAAAACCCCCTTTTTGAGGGCATGCCAGAGCAGTTTAAACATACGCATGCATGAAAAAACCACTTTCCTGACGTCCTAGAGAGCTGAGACTTGCGGAAACGCGCTTAGTTAGATCACTGAAAGCGAGCAGCACTTGCTTTCTGCAGCCACATAGAGAAACACATGAAAACACAAAGTATAAGTGCTTATATGATGAAAATAGTCATTCCACACATGAATTTCGACTTTTTATGATTCTGACTTGATATCAGCAAAATTATGAATTTTTTTTTATGAAAAAATATGAAAAATCATAATTTTCATATTTTTTCATAAAATTGACTGTAACTGTAAAAATATTAATTTTGGGTTTTTTTCATGAAAAATGCATGTGTCCCATCATCTTGTGTCGAAAGCATGTGAAAACCCCTTTTGAGGGGCATGCCAGAGCAGTTTAAACATACGCATGCATGAAAAACCACTTTCCTGACGTCCTAGAGAGAGCTGAGACTTGCGGAAACGCTTAGTTAGATCACATGAAACGAGCAGTGCTTTTCTGCAGCACATACATAGAGAACACATGAAAAACACAAAAAGTATAAGTGCTTATATGATGAAAATAGTCATTCCACACATGAATTTCGACTTTTATGACTTGATATCAGCAAAAATTATGAATTTTTTTTTATGAAAAAAATATGAAAAATCATAATTTTCATATTTTTTCATAAAATTGACTGTAAAAATATTAATTTTGGGTTTTTTTTCATGAAAAATGCATGTGTCCCATCATCTTGTGTCGAAAAGCATGTGAAAACCCCCTTTTGAGGGGGCATGCCAGAGCAGTTTAAACATACGCATGCATGAAAAACCACTTTCCTGACGTCCTAGAGAGCTGAGACTTGCGGAAACGCTTAGTTAGATCACTGAAACAGCAGTGCTTTTCTGCAGCAAAGCACATAGAGAACACATGAAAACACAAAGTATAAGTGCTTATATGATGAAAATAGTCATTCCACACATGAATTTCGACTTTTATGACTTGATATCAGCTTTTTTATGAAAAATTTTGGTTTTTTTATGAATTTTTTATGAAAAAATATGAAAAATCATAATTTTCATATTTTTTCATAAAATTGACTGTAAAAATATTAATTTTGGGTTTTTTCATGAAAAATGCATGTGTGTCCCATCATCTTGTGTCGAAAGCATGTGAAAACCCCCTTTTTTTGAGGGCATGCCAGAGCAGTTTAAACATACGCATGCATGAAAAACCACTTTCCTGACGTCCTAGAGAGCTGAGACTTGCGGAAACGCTTAGTTAGATCACTGAAACAGAGCACTTTTGCTGCAGCCACATAGAGAACACATGAAAACACAAAGTATAAGTGCTTATATGATGAAAATAGTCATTCCACACATGAATTTCGACTTTTATGACTTGATATCAGCAAAAAAATTATGAATTTTTTATGAAAAAATATGAAAAAAATCATAATTTTCATATTTTTTCATAAAATTGACTGTAAAAATATTAATTTTGGGTTTTTTCATGAAAAATGCATGTGTCCCATCATCTTGTGTCGAAAAGCATGTGAAAACCCCCTTTGAGGGCATGCCAGAGCAGTTTAAACATACGCATGCATGAAAAACCACTTTCCTGACGTCCTAGAGAGCTGAGACTTGCGGAAACGCTTAGTTAGATTACGAACGGCACTTTGCTGCAGCCTCATAGAGAACACATGAAAACACAAAGTATAAGTGCTTATATGATGAAAATAGTCATTCCACACATGAATTTCGACTTTTATGACTTGATATCAGCAATTATGAAATTTTTTATGAAAAATATGAAAAATCATAATTTTCATATTTTTTCATAAAATGACTGTAAAAATATTAATTTTGGGTTTTTTCATGAAAAAAATGCATGTGTCCCATCATCTTGTGTCGAAAGCATGTGAAAAACCCCCTTTTTGAGGGCATGCCAGAGCAGTTTAAACATACGCATGCATGAAAAACCACTTTCCTGACGTCCTAGAGAGCTGAGACTTGCGGAAACGCTTAGTTAGATTACGAACGGCACTTTGCTGCAGCCACATAGAGAACACATGAAAACACAAAGTATAAGTGCTGATATGATGAAAATAGTCATTCCACACATGAATTTCGACTTTTATGACTTGATATCAAAAAATATGAATTTTTTATGAAAAAATATGAAAAATCATAATTTTCATATTTTTTCATAAAATTACTGTAAAAATATTAATTTTGGGTTTTTTCATGAAAAATGCATGTGTCCCATCATCTTGTGTCGAAAGCATGTGAAAACCCCCTTTGAGGGCATGCCAGAGCAGTTTAAACATACGCATGCATGAAAAACCACTTTCCTGACGTCCTAGAGAGCTGAGACTTGCGGAAACGCTTAGTTGGCTCATGAAAAACTTGCAAGCGCACATAGAAAACACATGAAAACACAAAGTATAAGTGCTCATATGATGAAAATAGTCATTCCACACATGAATTTCGACTTTTATGACTTGATATCAAAAAATATGAATTTTTTATGAAAAAATATGAAAAATCATAATTTTCATATTTTTTTCATAAAATTACTGTAAAAATATTAATTTTGGGATTTTTCATGAAAAATGCATGTGTCCCATCATCTTGTGTCAAAAGCATGTGAAAACCCCCTTTGAGGGCATGCCAGAGCACTTTAAACATACGCATGCATGAAAAACCACTTTCCTGACGTCCTAGAGAGCTGAGACTTGCGGAAACGCTTAGTTGGCTCATGAAAAACGCGCTTTGCAGAAAGCACATAGAAAACATATGAAAACACAAAGTATAAGTGCATGCCAGAACCGTTTAACTATAGGCATGCATAAAAAAACAGTTTTCTTACGTCCTAGAGAGCTGAGACAGAACACATGAAAACACAATGTGTAAGTGCTCATCTGATAAAAGTAGTCCTTCAACACATAATTTTCGACTTTTATGACTTGATTATCAGATAAATATCAAACTTATCATGAATTTTGAAAAAAAATCATAATTTTCATATTTTTTCATAAAATTACTGTAAAAATATTAATGTTAAATGTTAGTTTTTCATGAAAAATGCATGGGTCTCATCATTTTGTGTCAAAAGGATGCTAAAACGGTTTAACTATTCATCTGACTCTTTTCATCATATCAGCACTTACACATTGTGTTTTCATGTTTTCTGATGGTGGTTGCAGCAAAGTGGTTCTTGTAAAATAAAAACACGTTTCCACAAGTCTTAGCTCTCTAGGAATTTTGGAAAGTGATTTTTCGTGCATCTGCAGAGCTAAACGTTTCTGGCATGCCTTCCAAAGATGTTATACACATTGGTTTGACACAAAATGATGGGACCAATGCATTTTTCATGAAAAAATACAAAATTAATATTTTTACAGTCATTTTATGAAAAAATATGAAAAATCATAATTTTCATAGTATATATATATATATATATATATATATATATATATATATATATATATATAAATTTTTTTTTAATGTGTCCTATGTGTGCCTGCAGGAAAATGATTCTCGCAAGATAAAATAGCATTTCCCAGTGTGTCAGCTCTTTAGGATGTCAGGAAAGTAGTTTTGATTAAAAGCAGGCAGAAAGTTATCTTGTTGGACACTGCCAACATGAGGCCCAGTAACCTCTAAAATTTTCTGACAGTGAATGACTGCCCAGAGTCTAAGGCTATGTGTATTGCTAAGGCTGTGTGTCAGCTTGGCCTGCATTGTAACCAAGTTCCAGAAGACCCCAAAATAGGTAGTACCGGGCTGGGGAGACAATGGTTTTCTTGCTGTTGACCATCAACTCCAGCCAACTCCGTCTGCAGTTGTGATTGTTCCATGATTAGACAGTCTTCTATTTAATGCAATATGCAGATGCCCTGGAGTTGCATAGGAGACAGCTTGGCATCCATGTCACCTTGTGACTCGTTTTTCTCCCTAAGGGCCATGGTTGCTGTCACTGCCTCAACACCTCTACTCTCAGTAGTAACGAGTAGTGATGCTGTGCTTTTGCGCCAGGTGATACTAGGAGCTCAATTTTTGGGGAATCTTATACCCAGCATCCCCTTGGACCTGGATTGCAGTGAGGTAGATACCTCTGTAATGCCACTGGACTGTCTTTTCGCAGCCTCGAACATCTCGACTACAAAAAGTAGTGAAAACACATAATAGAACATAAATTGTTTAATTTTTTTATGAAATGAGGTACTTATTCTTTAACAAACTATCAATTTAATCTTTATTGCAGAAGATACAATACAGTACAATACAATCTTAAAGTGCATGCAAATATACGACTATGTGTGTGATAAATATACAATATCTTTGTGTTTAAAATGTGAATTACTTATACAGTCCGATTAATTGAATAGTACTGAACATTAACAATGTTATGCAATTCAAAGTGAAATAAGTGTAAGGAGTACCACATTGTAGATATTATTCGTCACTGTCATGTTATGGTCAATTCAAGAATTGTGAAATGCATTGTAGGGGGTGACAAAATAAAAAAAAAAAAAAAAACAAAAAAAACAAAAAAAATAAACAAAAACAAAAAAAAAGAAAAAAACAAAAAACAATAACACAAAAAAAAAAAAAAAAAAAAAAAAAAAAAAATTGCAAAAAAAAAAAAAAAAAAAAAAAACGTGCAATTCAAAAAAAAATTGCATTGTTGTAGGGTTGTGCCAAAAAAGCAAGACATTAAAGTAGCTGGATTAGCGTTTATTGCTATAGTTTAACATATCAGCAGATAACACACTACAATATACCACACATCTACACTACAACCTACTTAAATAAAAGTATTAAGAAAAATAAAATTTATTTGCTTAAATGTATTAAGCAGAAAACAAAGTAGGATACATTATAATAGTGATTATTGCAATTAGACAATTGTAAATTTTGTGTTTTTGATATCATGTAAAACCATTGAACAATTGAACAATAAGCAAGCAGTATTTAGTCCTTCTTCCAGACAGCCTCCATGACCTATACCATTCACCAAGCAGAGATGATGATGCTTCAGTCATTTGTTTAAGAAGGTCTTCTTGTTGGTTCTTGGATCTTGCTGGTTATCTGAATGAACTATCATTTTTATGTTTAATAGAACAGTAACATATTAGAAAGCACAATTAACTATAAACTAGTGTCATAACACACACATAAATGTTTAGGTAAAGTTTGTTATGCAAAGCAATGCAATTATCTGTTCTTTTTCCCCCCACTATGTACAGGATGATGCAACATCCTGCTGGATGTCTCTCTCTCCCTCTGGTCAAAATTTGGTTCACTGGTACAGGAATACCTTTTACAGTACAATTATTATACTTATACAGTTATTAGTTAACTAGTAAGTTAAGTAAGTAGAATTTATTTAAAACTTAAACAGCAGATATAGACTTTCAAATTCCTTGATTAATGTCAAGTCAAGTCACCTTTTAACAGTCAAGGTTGTTTCAAAGCAGCTTTACAGAATCACATCAGAAAAGACAATATTAAACACTCACTAAAACTCTCAATTTAATTAATATCTATAAAGCCAGAGGCAACAGCGGCAAGGAACCAAAACTTATTAGGTATTATACATTTGTTGGTTCTTCTCATACATTGCAGACTTTTTATTAAGTATAATTAATATTTTTTTTGTTGAATTTATTGCAGAACACACATTATATCAAATATACACATATAAGAAAATAACACTATGTATACCGGTAATTATTGAGTAAACGGTAGGCATACATGCTGCAAATCTAGTGGTTTTTCTTTTGCATTTTTCTTTTGCTATGATCTTCATAGAGAGGTCAGAAAGCTAAAAAAAGATGCCTGAACTCAAAAACTATTTTGTGCTAACAGCTGTTTATTGTTGGTGCCTGTGGAATAAAACACAAAGAAAATAACATTGGGCTCTGTGACGCCTTCTCTTCCCTGTCTCTTCCCCTCTGATGGCATGAAAGAAATATTAATCCAAATCAAAGATCTATGTAAAAAAAAAAAGCCAATAGTAATATATATAAAATCAACAATTTTAATATTAATAGTTATAATAGGTATAATTGTAAGGTGTACTTGAAATATGAATCCATCATGCCACCATGCAATAAATATGTTGTCAGGGGCATGTGTCTTGTTATGTAAGTCTCATCATGTTTGTCCTGCAATGTCAATGTTAGGCTTAATGCTAATTTCCTTTTTATTCAGAGCTCATATGTTGGTACCGCTAAGTTGCTTAAGCTAGCTCCCTGAATTGTTGTTTTTCTGTGGTAAATTTTGGTTAAAACTAAACTAATATATTTAGATGAACAGCATGGAGCCTCTCTATAATCAAAATAAACAGTTAGTTTTTTAAATAAATTATTACTACTACTATTATTATTTTATTATAAAAAAAACCCCTTGTCATTAATTTAAATAAAGATTTACAAAAATACTTCTTGCTTTTCTATTTTGCATTTACTTGTACTGTTGGTACACCTATTATAAAACACATCATCATATTAAAAATCACATACTTTGATTTTACTCAAGTATAGCTTTAATACTTATAGTGGTTACTCTGTACATTCAGCTTTTCTGGTCATAATACTTAGCTAGTTTACCTTGTTGTCTCTCAGCATGTTTTTAAGTCATTGACTTAAATTTTTTCAAGAGACTGGACATACTTGTTTCCGTCCACGGTCTCATTATTTAAAACAACATTCCCAAACAAAAATCCATAAGCAATCTATTTGTTTGGCTAAAATGTAAGTAAAAGGGGATATGGACCCAGTGATCTCATGTTATACTAAAATTTAATAGCTTCCAGCAATTTACCAGCAGTCATCTGCAAGCCCCTGCTAATTTCGAATAGTTCAATTGTCCAATCTGGTCATTTCCCTTTGATCTTACTTGACAAAACATGAAAGTGTTTTAGTCTGCAGACATTTCATGAAGAATATGTGATTATTAGTTTATATAATACTTAAATGTGCTAATCTTACCAACAACATTTCTGGTCATTGGCACACACATTTATCCAGAGCAAATTTCTTTCATATATTTTTTATCCAACTGAGCAGTTAAGGGTTACAGATCTTGCACAGCATCTTCTGAACTCAACACCCCAGCTATGGTAACAATCTCAGAGACCACATTTTTTTTCCCATTTCACATTCGATCAAAGGATGCAGGCTGCCTGTCAGCACAGCGTATTATAAAAACTACAGCAGGGGGCAGAGCCTTTTCTCACAGAGCCCCAATGCTATGGAATAGCCTCCCTATGTATGTTCAGGAATCAGACACAGTCTCAGTGTTTAAGTCCAGGTTAAAAACATACTTATTTAATCAAGAATTTTGTATTGATTCCCCTTAGATAAAGGAGCAGATCTGGGGGACTCATGGGTATTGAGTATTAAGGTGATCTGGTATGTTTAGATGCTGTCTTCCCCTCTGTTATTGATCACGGTGTTGATGATGAGAGCGGCTGGTTGCTTAACATATCAGGGAGCCCTCATGTCTGTGTGTCCCTCTGGTTCTCCTTTTAGTTATGCTGACCTAGTTAGTCTTGCCGGAGTCCATCCTTGCACTCTACATTATTCATTTAATCAATCCAAACCGTGTGATTACATTGTCACTTAACTGTTTTCCTTCTTTTTGCCTTCCTTTCCCTCTCTCTCTTTCTCTCTCTCTCTCTCTCACTGTTGAGTTACATACGCCACAACGGAGCTGCCGGTGATCCAGACCCCACCTCCGACCCCGTCCTGTGAGACCCTTCCCTGTGACCTGCCCAGCGGATGATGCATCACCAGGGCGATCTAGGACGACCCACTTCGCCATAAAGACGTTCCGGCTGCTCAGGACTAATGATTATAGTTGTTTACACACACACACGATGTAACCTCATGATCCCTGCTACCTGTTTTCACCCAAATGAGGATGGGTTCCCTGTTGAGTCTGGTTCCTCTCAAGGTTTCTTCCTATCTCATCTCAGGGAGTTTTTCCTTGCCACCGTCGCCCCCGGCTTGCTCATCAGGGACAAACTGATTTATGTTTCATAATTTCTTCAATTGTAAAGCTGCTTTGTGACAATCACCATTGTAAAAAGCGCTATACAAACTGAACTGAACTGAACTGAACATTAATTTATGTATTGCACTCATGCCATGATTTGCTGATCACAAAACTGCATGGACACTTTATACTGTATACATTTTTTTATTGTGTAACTGTCTGGAATAATTGTGCCTGTTTAGAAAACCAGTTTCCACTGAAAGTTAAAAGCTAAAAAACAAAAACAAAACGTGAAATAAAAAATAAACTAAAAAAGTCTCATGAAAAGCCATATTTTCTGTTCATCTGAAAATTAGTCAATGTTATGCGCCAGGTGATACTAGGAGCTCAATTTTTGGTATGCTTATACTTAGCATCCCCTTGGACCTGGATGCAGTGAGGTAGATACCTCTGGAATGCCACTGGACTGTCTTTTCACTGCCAAGGTACTTATTCTTAAACAAACTATCAATTTTCATCTTTATTGCAGAAGATACAATACTGTACAATACAATCTTAAAGTACATGCAAAAATAAGACTATGTGTAAATATACAATATCTTTGTGTTTAAAATGTGAATTACTTATACAGTCTGATTAATTTAATTGTACTGAACATTAACAATGTTATGCAATTCAAAGTGAAATAAGTGTAAGGAGTACCACGTTGTAGATCATTATTCGCCACTGTCATGTTATGGTCGATTTAAGAATTACATGCAACAATTTCATTGTAGGGTGTAGCAAGACATTAAAGTAGCTGGATTAGCGTTTATTGCTATAGTTTAACATATTAGCAGATAACACACTATAATATACCACACATCTACACTACAACCTCCTTAAATAAAAGTATTAAGCAAAATAAAATTTATTTGTTTAAATGTATTAAGCAGAAAACAAAGTAGGATACATTATAATAGTGATTATTGCAATTAGACAATTGTAAATTTTGTGTTGTAGTTTTTGATATCATGTAAAACCATTGAATAAATGATCAATAAGCAATCAGTTATGTTTGTATTTAGTTGTTCTTCCAGACAGCCTCCATGACCTATACCATTCACCAAGCAGAGATGATGATGCTTCAGTCATTTGTTTAAGAAAGTCTTCTTGTATCTTGCTGGTTATCTGAATGAACTATCATCTTTATGTTTAATAGAACAGTAACATATTAGACTGCACAATTAACTATAAACTAATGTCATAACACGCACATAAATGTTTAGGTAAAGTTTGTTATGCAAAGCAATGCAATTATCTGTTATTTTTTTCCCCACAATGTACAGGATGATGCAGCATCCTGCTGGATGTCTCTCTCTCCCCCTGGTCAAAATTTGGTTCACTGGTACAGGAATACCTTTTACAGTACAGTTATTATACTAATACAGTTATTAGTTAACTAGTAAGTTACTTACTTAAAATAGAATTTATTTAAAACAGATATAGACTTTCAAATTCCTTGATTAAAGTCACCTTTACACCTTTTAATAGTCGAGGTTGTTTCGAAGCAGCTTTACAGAATCTTATCAGAAAAGACACTTAATTTAATTAATATCTATAAAGCCAGACGCAACAGCGGCAAGAAACCAAAACTCGATTGGAGAATGGAGAAAAACTCGATTGGAGAATGGGAAAAAAAAACTTGACAAAAACCAGGCTCAGTCAGGGGGTTCAGTTCTCCTCTGACCAGATAAACCAGTATGTTACCTATGCTGCAGCAAAGTTTCAGTGGTCTTGTCCTGATGGCCATCTAGAGGACAAGATATCACTGATAAACTGGCTTATTGTCTCCAAGTGCTGGCAGCAATGGTGTAGTTAGTGGATGTTAGGATGTTAGTGTAGATGCCATTTGACTTATGATGTACAAATATATTGTATATATGTTTCGACTTTTGCATCACTATTGACCACATCGGTGAATTGCCCTGTTGTGTTTAATAAACGTCATACTTGCCTTATGGATCCCTCTCAGAGCCATTCCTTACAGCTGTTAAATAAATAAAACATTAACCATGTTTTTTTTTTTTTTTTTACGAAAACACAAAATCCATACCCAAGTGCTCCTCAAAAAATGTTTTAATAAACATTTGTCCTGAGATATAATTTTTTTACATTTGTAAATTTAAAAACTTTGGTCCAAAACTGTTTTATAAATGGTAATTGCCATACGATATTAAACCTATCACTATTAACCGTGTTTCCAATATACAGGGAAAAAATACACCACAACAAAAAAAATACGTTTTAGAGTATAGGTTTTCTCAGTGTTAACAAGGCAGAAACAGAAACAAGTCAAGTAAGACCGTACTTCGGGAAAAAAGTTTATGCCCATTAAGGTCCAGAATCAAGTTTCTGGAAAACCTCAAAAGTGTATTTCAGCTTTAAGGGAAAGTGAAGATTTGAGGCATAAATCAGAGAACACAAGCTTTAGTAGTATTTTCACACTTTGTCAGGACCTTGCTTCCTTTAAGAACAATGGACACCACTGGCTCTTCATCTATGTTGATATCTCCATTGACAAGAATTGTCATGCCATCTGTAAAAAATGTGCTTTTTAGAATTAGAATCAGTTTCTTACAACAGATATTAAGGCAACAAGCCCACTAACAAAGTGGCCTGAACTGAAAAGCATAGGGAACTTTTTTCACAGCCTATTTAAAAGCAAATTTAAAAAGCTGCTTGTATGAGCAGCAAGCTGTTGTTCCAAAAGAAAAACAGGTCATCAATTAATTAGGCTAAGGCCCCTCTGCCATTGGGCTGGCTGTCTTGATGACTGTTCCCAGGGGTGATGCTGTCTATTTAATGCACAGCAGAATAGTTTTAATTTTTCAGGACATTGAGATAATAAAGCAGGAGTCATATGGAATTATTTGAGTGATCATTAGCTCATTAAGAAAAAGACCTAGAATAGGGGGTTCCAAAACTTTGGGGGGTTGAACAACAAGGTTGAATAAACATTTACTGCATTTTAATTTTTTATCTCTGCATAAATCTAAATCTTACTGAGAAATAAAACTTTTTATTTCTTGTGTGCCAGATTATTCTTTTACCTAATTTTTCTGGGACTTACTTTGCTGTCTTTAAAAAGGTTTTCTCTTACTTATCCGAGATATTTAATGAGACTGTGGATCACTGCATCATCTGTAAGTTAATACTGAAAACTCAATTAATACTCAATTAATACTCAAAAACAACTGAAGTTACATCATGGCATAACGAGACAAATAGAAAGAAAACAAAATAAATTACTATAAACACTAGAATTGTAAACCGGTACACAAAAGTATAGTAGCCAGTGTGCAATCAACATAACACAATCATTGCCTGGTTTAAACAGCTACTTGTTACCTTATGCATTAGTTGATAAGTTAATGCATTAAATCTTAGCTGTACCTTCATTCCTGTAACACCTCCCCTAGCTTTCATAAGCTCAAAGAGTTTTGTGTGAAGCTATCTAGTTTGGCCATAAGGGACCTGCTAAATAATCTCAAAACATTCATTAAGGCATCTTTTCAGAAGAACTAATAAATCTTTAATTGGTGGGCTGAGATTGCCAACTTCATGTCTTCTGTATGTGAATGTTTTTGACCTTTTTTCTGAAAAGTGTAAACTTTGATTGTTTTTCCCCACTTACACACTGCCTCTGAAACTATCGTCAGTAGAAAGCGATTTGATAAGTGTTTTGACAATCCATAGCCACCGAAAAAGCTTAAGCAAAAATCCAGAGTTTCTGCTGTAGCCTATTGAAGGATAGGTTTAATGCTCACCGACCAAAACCCAAGCCTATGCTCAGACAAACAATGACTGTTTTTTAAAAAAGTTTCTTTTGGTCGGCCAGACGGCAGTCTAATGCTGCTCGACACATATCTGTGCCAAAATGAAAACAGACAAGCCGAAAATCAGCCCGACTCTGCAGAGACTCCGTTATCTGGGATAGGCTATACATATTGCACTACAGCGCAGTAGGCTTTTATTATTTATACATACTACATAAACAGTCTTTATGGTTTTGCGTGGATTGCACACAACTATTCAGGAACTGAAATCACTCTACTCACTTTGCATTTACAAGATCGTGGTATAAATCCCTCAACCTGTTTGTCTGCTTCGGAAGCCGGAATAAGGGCAACCTGGTCCCCAAGCAGCGTCATTTACACAACTATTTATCAATTTTTATTTCATAAATTTTCTATATAAACCTTGATGGTCTCTTTCACCTTAAAAGAAAACAGTCTATTTTTTTATTCATTAAGAACTGTTTGATGGATGATACTTAAAACTGAAGAAACATCTATAAACTGAAACAAAAACACATCAAGCTCTAAATCAGTGGTTCCCAATCTTTTTCGTCTTAGAACCCCTTTTCCCCGAAAAAATATTTTAGGGCCCCTTCACATATAATGATTTTATGGCTCTTGGTATTTCGGCCATTTCATTCTTTAATTCCTAAAAAAAAGGCTTAATTTGGATTAAATTATTCTACAGATACAGACAAAATCTGTATCTTAACTCCTTCACCTCAAACCGGCTCTTGTTTTAACCCCAGGAATGCAGAAAAAAAACATAGGCCTGTCAGTTGTTCTATCATGATCATAGGCCAGATCAGTTGTTTAGCTTCATCATTATTTTTTTTTCACCACGAAGCAAAAGCATCAGTTGTTGAAAAAGTACACACGATCCACTACCTGGAAGAGTCACAAACGCACACTATTCCTTAAAGTAAGTATAGTAAATCGCATCTACATTAATAAAGGGCTAAAAACTTCTTGTTCCAAAGAACAGGTCCTTATACTTTGTTAATGCTATTGTTTAATGTGCGGGTTATGGTCTCTGATGGAACTGTTTATTATGCGCACCAGTTTACACCAAGTCGCCATCATGGGCGTATTTTGGTTATTCACTGCGTGTAGCTGGGTATTACTGCATATATTTGAATGTAGAAACACAATTTACACTGCAGACAAGAGCACAAAATGATGTGCAGTAGACAAAGCTAAGAATAAATGACAAATTTTTTTTTAAGAATAAAATAACATTGAATTGTACATCACAGCATTATGCCTAATTTACCCAAGGCATATATAACTGGATTTTATTTAAAATCCGACACAACCTCAGTATAGCAACAGGGTTTGAATATGCTATAAATAAATAATACATGGCATTTGCAGTCCTCTGGCCTAAACAGAGGCGGAGTGTCTATCACACCAACATGTAATGTTTATATACATATTCTTAAAAACATGTACCGTGGAGTGGCAACATCTTCACTATGCTGGACATCAGAAAGGTTAAGACTTTGTGTAGAGAGAAAATGTGGAGGAAATAAGTGTGCTACTCAGATTTTTTGAAATATGACAAGAACTACAAAACACTAACGCATGTGATCATACACTCTTTTAAAAGCCATATAGCTTTTCGAAAGCTTCATTAGTGCACTACCCAATTATAGGAATATAGCAATTTAAAGAAAGGTTAAAATAACCATTTTTTAAAAATTAGAAAAACTTAATCAATGAATAATGATTTAAGCATAAAAATGATTTCAGTGTTGGATGGATCTTACATGTAACACATTGCCAGAAAATATTTTTGCTGACATTTTAATAATTATAAAAATTTCTTCTCGCAATGTGTTTTATGTAAGATCCACCTTTACATCAATACCAGCTGCTGAAATCTTAAATCATTTTTAACAGTATTCACTGCTATACACTGAAGCACACATAGTAGATACTTCACTTAATAAAGAACGGCCAGGTTAAACATTCTTTTTTCTTACCCCTCTGTCTTATTAAGGGGGTGGGGGGGGTTGGCAAAAAAGATTAAATATTTTTGTATGGATGGCCCATGGCACATCTGTCAACAACATCTTAATAAACAGTATATTGCCACTATGAAATGTGCAGTTAGAAAAATAAGTCCAGCATACTGCGTTTTATTCCTGACATCCTGGTTTTGATTTTGGTGTCAATTACAAAAAAATAACTAAACAAAAATAATCCAGCAGTTTTTTGCCTATTTCTTTAAAGCCTCCATGGTTGTCAGATTTACAAACCATCTATTTGTACCTGCTGTTCATCAGTGGTGGTTGTATGAAGTGAAAAATTTTGCTGAGCCACAGTCATCTGCTTGTTTTTCATCACCACAACCAATCGGCACTTAGCTTAACTCTGATAAAGCTAAACTCTTGTTTAGCCTCATCCTTTTCAGAATCTGTAACAAAGCCAAATTATACAGCACTGGCATATGTAAAATTTAGAAGAAAAAGTCTGAGCAAGTATTTAGGGCCCGAACAAAAATAAAGGGACAGCCTCTAGAGAATATCTCTATTAAGAAAAGCGATGAAATCAGTAGAACTAAAAAATTAAGTGTATTTTCAGGATCATCTTCCTGAGTGAACAGATTAAGCAGTTTAAGATTAAGTTTCTTCAAAATCAATCAAAAAAAAGTGTGAAAAATAATACAACACTGTCAACCTGTCAAAAAAAAAAAAAAAAAAACCCAAGATGCGCGAAACTTATAAAAACCAGAAGCCAACTGTACTACAGAGTCCCTCAGTCAGTTGAAGTCCAAATTAAAGTGATGCATTAAAGCTGAAGGGATGACTGTGGTTTCACCTAAAGAGGAACTCCTTATTATCGTTAAGTGTAAATGTGACAGCTCATATGTCAAAAAAAAACTAAATTCATACAATTTTATAAAATATTATCATATTAAAGAACAGTCTTTGAGTGAGGATGTAACCTTACCAAGTGACACTAAAGCAAAAAATTGATTAAGATTCTTGCAGTAGAGAGAGGGGAGAAGGAGTTTTATATAACTCGGATCACAGTCTCAGATGTAGGCTGCAGAACAGCACAAAAAAAGGCAGCAGCAGTGCAAGAACTCAGGGGT
This sequence comes from Bagarius yarrelli, assembly GCA_005784505.1. Taxonomy (NCBI): domain Eukaryota; kingdom Metazoa; phylum Chordata; class Actinopteri; order Siluriformes; family Sisoridae; genus Bagarius; species Bagarius yarrelli. Next base: position 669,890 of record VCAZ01000177.1, on the reverse strand, counting down.
TGGTTACGAGGAGTCCATAAGTGTGTCCGTAAGTCTTGTGTCTGCCATTCCTCAGCGTTACTGATGCAGACATTTAGAAGACTGATTATGAGTATGCCTTCTTTCTGTTCTCTCTCACTACACCTCCTCTCTCTGCTAAGGAGATGAAGAATAAGCAAAGATTACCAAAAGCATGATCCATAAATCAGACCTGTACAAGTAGTAGTCTTAGTCTCAGACACCCTGTCCACAAATATTAAGCTAATTATCTGATAAATATGGCACACAAAACTGGAAACCTTTTTAGAATTTAAATTTTTTACACTTGGTAGGCTCATCTGAATGTTCCAAATTATGTTAAGTTATTAATTTGTAACCTTCCTACATAAACTTTTTTACACACCCCCCAGCCTGTTTTTGTTCAGACATTGACATCACAATTTTATGCCCCTTAATTATGATGCTGAACCAAACAAACTAATCGTGACTGGTTGTTTCACGTCATTCAGACGCAACTTAGGCGTAAAGTCTGCTGACAGTCTGACGGTCTGGCTACATGCGACAAGGAAAAAAAATAAATAAATCTCAGCCTCGGGTGGTAAGTGAATTGTTTTTAAAATCTTTTGTTTAACTTTTCTGGTGACATAATATACTGGGGAAAAAAAAAACATAGTATATGACTATATGACAAACAATAATTATCTTTCCATAGCAAGATTTCATATATTTACGCTGTTGATTCAGAGAATTTCACAAATTTCTGGAGAAGGATTAAAAAAAAAAAAAAAAAAAAAAACAGTACATCTGCTATTTCTCTTCCCAATAGTTGTCCCAGCTCCATTTTTTGGCGTAGTCACAGTACACAAGACCTTATTAAGGAGATATCAGTTGCATCCCTTCGCAATTCCAGTGACATAAAACGCTAGCAGTTTATTTTACAGTTCATGTCTTCTCTTTAGTAAGTTGTACTCCTTAAGATGGATTGCTTAGTATTTTTTTAAAAATATTTTTAGTCTCTGGAATACAATGACCGCAGAAATGAATCTGCAATTATTCTGTCCATAACAATCTTTACATTATACTATTATGATAGAAAAGTTTTCTTAATTAAAAAAAAACAACAATCTGTTCCTATTTGTTCTCAATGTATAAATAATAATAATAATAATAATAGCAAAAAAATTCACAACTAATTAATAGGATGATAAAACTTCCATACACCCTCTTCTGATACAATGACTTGTGCTTCCCATAAAAAGAGGAGAGGAAAACAAAACACAAACAAACAAAACATAGAAGCAGCAGACTTTTTGCAGGGGAGTGCGCTTTGTTTAAAAGAAACGACATGTCTGTTCTCTATCTGCCTTTTGAAGAGGCCTTGTCGCTGTTGGAAAAGGGATCTTCCAACTCATCCTCATCAAAGCCATGAAATGTGGAAGTGTCACTCTCTGAGCTGGCACCAAACAGCTCCTCAGCTCCAGTAAAAGGCTTCTCTTCTTTCTTTTCATCTGGTGTACCTGACAAAACAGATCATAATGTTGTGTTGAATGTTTGTTACACATTTAATGCTCAAAGTGTAACCTTATTTAGTTATCAACACAATAGTTAGTACGGCAAAGAAGTACGGCAAAAGAAGACCTTTACGGCAAAAAAAAGTATCTTTTAGGAGTGCTAATATAAGCAGACCAACTGCAACATATCAGGTTAAACAAGGTCTACATAAAAATGCTAAAGGGGAAAAACAAAAGGATCACAATACAACCAACAACCTGATGGCATAATCCAACTGTAGAACATGATGAATAAGTAAAATACAATAGAGCTTCAAATGATGATGGAACACATTTTAACTGAAAGGACTTAGAGCAGAGGTATGCAAGCCACAGTGTAGGTAACTAAATCATAGAACTGGAAATCGTTTGTTTAATCTGACTACATAATTGATTATCTGAGAGTCCGCGTTCATCAGTCAGCCCACGAATCATATAACAGCTACCAACTAGAGAGAGTGAGGCTAACATGCTTAGTTTTAGCCAACCACATTTTTTCACAATGATGCTAGATGATAGAATAATGATGCAAAATGAAGTAAGCAAATGCTGCAGGGAGTCAGAAAATAACCATGCTTAGTTTCAGACCACAGTAAATGTGTCCAATGTTAAAACCACCAGTGGACGTTTGTTGACACTGAGACAAATGGTAAAAAACAGCCTGTTTACTGACATATGTTATACAATACTGTATACAATATTAAACACTAAATTAAAAAAAACACACACCCCATAACAGTCAAAAAGAACAAGACTTGAGAATATTTGAGACTGACACTGAAGCAGCAAAGTATTAAGACTATAACATACCTAAATGACTACACTTTGAGCACTTGCCATCTTTTAGTTTGGAGTCGAAATGTTCTTGACAAACTATGCAGAAATTGTTCAGTGTATATGCTTCCTCCAGACTCTTCTGATCTAAGAGCAAAAAAACAATACAGAGAAAATATGTATTAAATGAATCAGCCCTCTAAACACTTTCATTTATTTAGGTTTGTAAACCAAATTAAATTTTGTACATTTGCGACCGTGAGGACAGTGGTTAATGGCTGGTGACTTTGATGGCTCTTGGTCTCTGGCTTGAGGTCCCTCCTTATCAGCAATATGGCTATGGTTATAGTGGTAGCTTAAGCCAGTGCGATTCCTGTAGCGTTTTCCACAGACTAGAAAAAAAAGATAACATATTTAGCAAGCACTATCAAAAATACTTTACATACAAAATTATTGACTTCAAGTAAGATAAGACAATAATTGCTCCTGTGAGTCTTAGTCTAACTAAGTTGGTCATAAAATGCAAACAAATGACTATAAAGCATGTTTTTAAGAAATACAGTAAAGCAATCTTTTCACTACCTAATACTAAATCCAAAACAAACAAAAATTCATATACCTGAAGCTTCAGTTTTCGAGTTATGCTTTTGTTTGTATCTGTCTGAAATAGAGAAGACACAAAAACAAAAATAGACCAAAAAAATACTATGAGCAAGTGGCACAGTTAACCCTAAAAACCTAATTTGCCTTCTGGATTATACCACATTTGAATTACAGCCTGAGCAAAACCTTGCCAGTCTAATTTATTCAGCCAAACTTGTTTTTAATAAAACTGTAAAACAGACCACAGGACTCCAGTATAGACAAAATATGTTTTTATAATTTCATTACATCATGTTGCTTACTTTCACAGATATATGGCTTATCTTGGTCATCATGGTCTGTCTTCCTACGTCCTGAGCCTCGTCCCTGCAATCAAACAAATAAATGAAATGATTTTCTCTCTATGCATGAAACCAGTTTATGCCCTACATTATAAAATGTAGGGCATAAACTGGTTCCTTTGGCATTAGTTCCCTTTCGAGCTTCACTAGACATTGCGGAGCAACTGCTATGGGAAAATCCCTACCTTTACTTTCTCTCTGAAAATGTATTGGCTCACTCCAGTACATGTACTGGCACAATTGCCTGTATGCATATAAGCACATAGTGCTGCCCCTAAAGAGCATATATAAGACGGTATAGGGCAGCAATATTTAGAATCTTTTTCACAAAAGAGCAACTTTTTCTCTGAAAAGAGCAATTTTCTAAACTACGGCGTTTTGTGCTACCTGCATGGGCCTGATAGAGCCTTTTTTCCCCTCGTGCATGAGCAGGTCGTGAAGGTGTGGTCTGCATCCTAATCGGCGCGAGTAAACCCCCCGTGGAGGAGGCCGTCGCCATCCACCTGAAGACTCTCAGTGCCAGCGGCAAACTGCCTTCTAAGCCGTGCAGAGCCACTGGCCACTTGGCAGATAAAGCATATACTGCCAACGAGAAGGCGGCGTCTGCTCTTCACGCTATGGCAGTTATCCAGGTGTCCCAGGTCAAGCTCGGCCCCCCCAAACACCATCAAAGAGCTATGCACGGCAACGGATCTGCCCCTCATGGCAACAAAGAGGCATGACACTCACCCGTCCTCAGCTGCTGTTAAGGCTTCTACTTCTACCTGACGCCCGCGGGGAGAGGGAGGAGTTCAATGCCCCAGAGTTCAGCGCGCTGCACAAGCTCAAGTGTGTGCGTGTCTGTGTATTGCAGCTCAATAAAGATCGCAATAAATTCTCACACCGTCACAAAAAGGCAAATTTCTTCTCTTACATTAAACAGCTACTCCCCGCCTCGTCTAAACCAGGGGCCGGCAACCTTTAACACGCAAAGAGCCATTTGAGGTAGTTTCCTTGACATCTAAAATGAAGATACACTGCTATATATATATATATATATATATATATATATATATATATATATATATATATTTTTTTTACATTTATACTATGTATAAAAAACAACCGTGTTTTGTATTTATAAAATTAAGGAACTACTACAGTGAATATTTTGTCTGCGTGGTGGCAGTACGACACACGACGGCAACAGTTAGAGAAGGGGTTAGAGAAGGATTAGAGTTGTCCAGTACACTAGCTGCAACGGGACATCTAAAACATGAAAAACACTTAATAATGAACACATTATTAATAAACTACACTATGTACTGACAAGTGTATGAGTCCAGAATAGAAACCCAATGCATTTAATTACACATTAAGCATTTCGATCCTATAGAAAACCGTAAGAAGGGTATGCGAGGGTATGCTCTAATTTTCTTTAATTCACGATAAGAGCAACTGGTGTTATCTGCCATTCTAGTGCAGTTACTGTTCTGCTTAAAAGTGGGTATCGCGATACATCCTCGGTCAGTTTCTGGAGATATGTTGAGCTTCGCCCTGATCAGTGCAAGCTGTTTTTATTGCGGTTTGTTTATGCCCAGTTTGTGTAGCTCTTTGGACATGTATTCTTTCTCCCGTTTTGTGCAGATGGATCAGTCTCAGTACTTCTTGCCAAGTAGCTCATTCCCTAGGCTTAGCTGTGGCTCGCCAGAGGAGGGGGCTATTGGCTTATGAACAGTAGACTTTTTTCTGGTGCAAGTGTCTGCTCGCGCAGCGGGATTTAACACACCCAGCGGATGCTCCGCAATGTCGAGTAAAGCTCGAAAGGGAACGTCTTCATTTACGTCCATAACCTCGGTTCCCTGAACAAGACATTGCGGTCATCGCCGCGCTCGCGAAACATTGCAAGTAACGTTCAGGCTTAGATTCTGAATATTGCCATCCTGCACCGCTTTATACATGCTCTCTAGGGGAGCACCATGTGCTTATTTGCATACGGGAAGCAATTGGGCAAGTACATGTACTGGAGTGAGCCAATACATTTTATACATCATCCAATACATTACTTCAGAGAAAGTGAAGGTAGAGATTTTTCCATAGCGGATGCTCCGCAATGTATCTCAGGGAACCGAGGTTACAGACATAACCGGAGACGTTTTTATTATGACATTTTACTGGACAGGTTTAAAAACAAGCCTTTTACAAGGTTTAGGTCCTCTAATATTCTCCTTTTATATCCAACGCTAAATTTTACATAAGGCACAAATACATCAATTAGCCATAATTTGTAATATTATTTTAACTAAAATAATTCAGTTAAAATAGTGTTTTTAAATCACATTAACAGCTATTAACTATTTAGTAAACAAATATTTCAAGTCTAATACCAGAAATATTTTTCTTTTATAAATCTTATCTCGAAATTGGGGTAAAATGTATATTTCTACATAAATGTGTTAAATAAGAAATATTCCTGTACATATCCAAGTCAAACACAATGCTCTGACCCATTTAGTTATATTTCTTATTGAGTCCTTCTAAAAGTCCCTCACTTGCTATTATATGTGGAAGAACATGGTGGTGTCTACAAAGTTTAACAATTCAAATTTAAAACTTTTTTAATGCTAACGTATGTGAACTTTAAGCCCATCAAACGACTGATGAGAATACACACACATACATACATATCTCTTCTCGTGGGTGCTTCCCCTGCCGCAAGTACAATTTCACCACTTTGAAGGCCATTGTACCCAAGCGTCTTCGACAAATGGCACAATTTTCAGTGCATACATTTTTGGGCAACAGCTTTAACCACCAAAAGAATTCATAATTGTCAAGCCATTTAAACTTGTTATTGCACTATTAGAGTAAATGCAATGAAACAGTGGGGATCTTTAATCTGTCCAAGATGTGTAAACAGTCATTGGTTTTGTTTTTTGTGGTAATTAGAATAAAAATATTTACGACCTATAAAATCTGAATTAAAGACATTTTAGGACCTTTTGAGGACCCGCAACCGTCATAAAAGGTAAACATGCAACAGCAAAAGAAAAAGGCCCTTAAAAATTAACCCCGCTGCAATATAAATACCATATTTAAGCTCTTATTTCTTAAGAAGTGTTATCATACCAGGTCTTGCCTCAAAGATAAATCAGAAAAAAAGTTACTCACTCTGCCTTTTCCCCGGTGTTTCCTTTTTGGTACGTCCACTTCAAAGTCTTCCTCATGGTAGCCATCTTCATTGGCGTCAGCCTCCAGAACTCTCTGTAATCAACAAGAGGGTAAGGGGAGAGTCAGCGAGGAACAGAAAAGGCAGGATATTTAGGTATCAATTTGAATTATTATTTCAGATGAAAATGCATAATATTACAGAACAAATCATGTAACAGTCCAGACATATGCCATGGATTAGCCAATTTAAAAAAAGTTACACCATGGACCAAGTGAACTCAGATGGGTTTTTTTCCCCACATGCTGCCATAGATGCTGTCTTATTTAGCTGGTAGAAATGTGTGTTCTTAAATAGCATAGACTATTTGAAGATGTTAGCAGCACGTTCTATAAAAAATTAAGGATCAGGAAAGGTTAATTTAAAAAAAATTCTAAATTTCTATTTATACAAGCAGTCCGGTAATTACCTCAGAGGGACTAACATGCTACCACTGCTGAGCCCCTAAACAAGGATCTTGATTGCCAACTGCTAAATTATTAATTAGCTTGGTAGGGGCCCTCAACCAACTTTTGTCAAGGTAAATGTAAGAGCAGGTTAAAAATAAAAAGCTTTTTTCCAACAATAACAATTTGAAAATCTAAGACGTTGTGGTGAAAACAGCTGTTCACCTGAATTTCTAGCAGGTCTTCATCTCTGGTGCTGTTTCTTTTGTCCAAGCCATCCCCTCGCAGCAAAGCCTCCAATGTAGTGCTTGGTGTAGGCATAGTATCTTTAGCTGTCAGGCCATTATCTATTGGATTAGACATGATTCAGCGCGCACACTCACACAAGTACAATAGCCTCAGTTGACAAAAAAAAGTGTGTGTGTGGTTAATAGGGGGTTTAAAAAATTTTAATAGGTTTTAATTGTCTCTAAAAGTAGAGCTTTCCCCAAGACAACCCTTTACTGTCAACAGAAACCATTTTCCCCCAGGATTTTTTTAAACATTTTTTACATTTGTTTCATACAAACACCAAAATGAATAACAACAAGAGATATCTGTTCCTCCTACACACCCTTAGGTTAAGGTCTGCAACATTAGTGCAATCCACCCTAAAGATTAATAAATCAATCACAAAAAGACCATAACTATTTTGGTCACAGATGTAAAAATAAGAATAAAAGAAAGAAAAACAAACCGCTAACTTATTAAGGATTAAACCAGTGCATGTCATATAGGATAACTACGGTCAGGATGACCCATATTTTACCTATATTTAGACCGTAGAGGTGTAAGCTTGAATCCATAGAAGTGTGTAATCTCCGTTTCTTTCTCCAGCAGCGGGCAGGGTATGTATACATTTGGCCAGCTGCCAACCCTGAACACAAACATGCAGGCAATAATTTAATAATTCCAGCTTTTAGATACCAGTCTGCCTTCTAATAAACAGTGGCAATTAAGCTTTCACTGACAAAATTCAGCGATCCTATCATAGCAGAACTTTGCTTTTCATTTACAGTTTAATCCTTAACTAAGGTTACAGCCTATATGGAGTTTGACATGCTGTCCTGTGATATGTGTGTGTGTGTTGTGTGCGCGCATTTCCTCCTGGTTTTAAGCTTTTCTTTCACTTAATTAAATATTTCTAAAGGTAGACTGACTACTCATTTATTTGTGGGTGGAAATGTCCGGGCTGGGATCCTATTTTTACATTCACTTTACACCCAGTGTTTTAGGATAAGGCAGTAAATGAAAAATAAACAAAAGCCTTCATTGAACAACTGATGTATGCAAGCTTTCCAGAAAATGAAGAGAGCAAAGCAGCCACAATGCTCTTCTCCACCATGCAAGTAGAAAGTGTTGTATTTTCAACATTTAAGGCACATGCAAAACAGCAACAAACATTTGTTTAAATGTTTAAACAAACATTTCCACATACATAAAATTCTATTAAACACTTTGCTTTACGGGAAAAAAACATAAGTAAACTTAGTTTTAACTGAGCTGCTTGCAGAATGTAAAAACACTGAAAACATTTACCATACCCAAAATAATTTTAATAACCAATAAGTGCCTTACATAAACTACTAGTTGTTACCACTGACTAAGAGTTTTTTTTATAGACGTTTGTGCATCTGTTGGTCTGTACGTATGAAAATGGTAACTAAACCTTTTAAATCTTAAATGTTTTCCCCTTTTTATGATCGTTAATTGCCCAAAGTCTGCATTGTATGCAATAAACTGCTGCTACATGATCGGCTAATTAGAAAAGTAGAAAATACAAGTGTTTCCCTTATGAGTTGTTTGTTTGGTGTATTGTTAAATAAGTGGATGATAGGTAAAACGTGCAACTCCTTGTGTTTCTTAACATTCTTAAACTGCATTTAAAATCTTCCAGTAAACTGAATTCTAATTATTTTTTTCTTCTTACTATTATTAATTATCTAATTATTTTTCTCATTATTTTTGAGGGCCCAGTAGTTGATTAAAAATTTTGAAAAGAGAAAATGTATATATCAATTAATCCATATGCCTAAACTTGTGTTTATCGATGGTTTACTGCTTATCCATAATTCCTTATCAGCTCTCCAGAGAGTTATCC
>VCAZ01000177.1:503409-653409 GCA_005784505.1 Bagarius yarrelli | reverse complement strand
ACTTTCATTTTCAGAGTCTTACACAGCTGCTTAGAGGAACCCATGGTTGTTGAATGTCCACAAGTGTGTGCACAAGGTTTGAAGAGTCAAAGTATTTGTAAAGCTTTGAAATTTGCATTTAGTAATGACCGCTGTTGCCATGCATCAGATCTAACGAGCTAATTAAGGTCTGAAACCTTGTAAAAAGAATCTGAGAATCTGGAACTCTTAGGGTGCCCAAACTTTTGCACATAAAAATGTTTTTATTTTTGTTCAATTTATGGCATGAAAAAAAGTAACTATGCATCAATGTTTGCTGAAAATATTGTGCATTTTTTCCATTTCCAAGGGAGACTGTGTTAACATCTTTCAATTAGAAAATCACCAAAATCTGTTATTTATCAAGGGGTGCCTAAACTTTTGAATAAGACTGTATACACACAATAATATAAATATAACCAGCAAGTTTGTTTTTTTTTTTTGACCGGAAATGACACAGGCTTCTCCCAAAAGATAATAAGACGATGTACAAGAGACATCATTGTGGAAAAAATATTTCTTAGCTTTTTATTTACATTTGAACAAAAAGTGGCATGTCCAAAATTATTCATACCCTTTGCAAACTGTCACAGTCTATGGGAAAATCCAAAGTTCGATACCATTCCAAATAGTCCAAGCTTTTCTTAAGCATCCTAATTACCCTGATTTATTGAGAAGAGCCGTTTTAATCAACTTAACAGGTGAAAAACAGAAGCTCTCTGCTGTTGGTTTGTGGACAGTCATGTCTAAGAAAAAAGGAGCTCACTGAGGACCTGCGGCTGCGCATTGTGGCTGCTCATAAGTCAGGAAAGGGCTACAAGACCATACAGGGAGTGCAGAATTATTAGGCAAGTTGTATTTTAGAGGATTAATTTTATTATTGAACAACCACCATGTTCTCAATGAACCCAAAAAACTCATTAATATCAAAGCTTAATATTTTTTGGAAGTAGTTTTTAGTTTGTTGTTTTTAGTTTTAGCTATTTTAGGAGGATATCTGTGTGTGTGCAGGTGACTATTACTGTCCATAATTATTAGGCAACTTAAGAAAAAACAAATATATACCCATTTTCAATTTTTTTATTTTCACCAGTGAAACCAATATGACATCTCAACATTCACAAATATACATTTCTGACATTCAAAACAAAACAAAAACAAATCAGTGACCAATATAGCCACCTTTCCTTGCAAGGACACTCAAAAGCCTGCCATCCATGGATTCTGTCAGTGTTTTGATCTGTTCACCATCAACACTGTGTGCAGTAGCAACCACAGCCTCCCAGATACTGTTCAGAGAGGTGTACTGTTTTCCCTCCTTGTAAATCTCACATTTCATGATGGACCACAGGTTCTCTATGGGGTTCAGATCAGGTGAACAAGGAGGCCAAGTCATTACTTTTTCTTCTTTTAGACCCTTTCTTGCCAGCCACGCTGTGGAGTACTTGGACGCGTGTGATGGAGCATTGTCCTGCATGAAAATCATGTTTTTCTTGAAGGATGCAGACTTCTTCCTGTACCACTGCTTGAAGAAGGTGTCTTCCAGAAACTGGCAGTAGGACTGGGAGTTGAGCTTGACTCCATCCTCAACCCGAAAAGGCCCCACAAGCACCTTGCTGGCGTCTGAGACGGACTGGAGCTCTCTGCCCTTTACCGATCCAGCCACGGCCCTATCCATCTGGCCCATCAAGACTCACTCTCATTTTCATCAGTCCATAAAACCTTCTTGAAAAAATCAGTCTTGAGATATTTGTTGGCCCAGTCTTGACGTTTTCAGCTTGTGTGTCTTGTTCAGTGGTGGTCGTTTTTTTCAGCCTTTCAGCCTTTCTTACCTTGGCCATGTCTCTGAGTATTGCACACCTTGTGCTTTTGGGCACTCCAGTGATGTTGCAGCTCTGAAATATGGCAAAACTGGTGGCAAATGGCATCTTGGCAGCTGCACGCTTGACTTTTCTCAGTTCACGGGCAGTTATTTTGCGCCTTGGTTTTTCCACACGCTTCTTGCGACCCTGTTGACTATTTTGAATGAAACGCTTGATTGTTTCGATGATCACGCTTCAGAAGCTTGGCAATTTTAAGAGTGCTGCATCCCTCTGCAAGATATCTCACTATTTTTGACTTTTCGGAGCCTGTCAAGTCCTTCTTTTGACCCATTTTGCCAAAGGAAAGGAAGTTGCCTAATAATTATGCACACCTGATATAGGGTGTTTGATGTCATTAGACCACACCCCTTCTCATTACTGAGATGCACATCACCTAATATGCTTAATTGGTAGTAGGCTTTCGAGCCTATACAGCTTGGAGTAAGACAACATGCATAAAGAGGATGATGTGGTCAAAATACTCATTTGCCTAATAATCCCTGTATCTAAATGTTTTGAAGTTCCAGTGGCTACAGTGAAAAGTATTATTAAAAAATACAAGATGTTCCGCACTGTGAAAAATGTCAGGATGTGGTCGGATGCCAAAAGTGACATCTGTGCTGGCCAGGAGGATAGTAAGAGAGGTAAAGAATTCAAGGATCACCACCAAGGCCATCCTGATGAATCTGGGCTCTGCTGGTGGCAACATCTCAAGGCAGACAGTCCAACAGACACTGCACACCGCTGGGTTCCACGGATGCAGACCAAGGAGGAAACCACTTCTCCAGATAAGGCACACAAAAGCCTGCTTGGCCTTTGCAAGGGCTCGTCTGGACAAAGAAGAAGACCTCTGGTCTTCTGTTTTATGGTCAGATGAAACAAAAATTGAATTGTTTGGCCACAATAATGTAGCCTTCATTTGTGATAAAAAAAGAGAAGCCTTCAACCCTAAGAACACCATCCCCACTGGCCTTGGGCACCAGTGGACATTTTAGCACGACAATGACCCAAAACACACAGCAGTGGTAAAGAAATGGTTAGCAGACAAAAACATTAACGGTTCGCAATGGGCCAGCCAGAGTCCCGACTTAAATCCAATTGAGAATTTGTGGAGGGAGCTAAAGATCAGGGTGATGGCAAGGAGACCCTCCAACCTGAAAGAGTTGGAGCTCATCGCTAAAGATGAATGGGCAAAAATACTAGTGGAGACATGCAAAAAAGCTGGTCAGTTCTTAAAATTCATCAGCCGAAACCCTAGTGTGTCATCACAGGACCTACAGCAGGCTTTTGCTACTGTTGATGTGAAAGTACATGACTCTACAATCAAAAAGAGACCACACAAATTTAACTTTTATAAGAGGTCTGCAAGAAGGAAACCTTTATTATTTGGACAATGCAACAGAGGACATGTTTGGCGTAAACTAAATACAGCATTTAAGGAAAAGAACCTCATACCAACTATGAAACATGAAAGAGGAAGTGTCCTGGTTTGGGGATGCCTAGCTGCGGCAGGAACTGGCTAGCTAACCATCATAGGATCCAACATAAATTTTACAGTGTATCAGAGGGTGCTTGAGGAACACGTTAGACCATCTGTAAAAAAGTTAAAACTTAGGCAGAACTGGACCTTGCAACATGACAATGACCCAAAACATACCAGGAAATCCAGGAGCCAGTCTCAAGATTCCTAAAAAGGCCGAACCCTAATGCTGTGGGACGGAAATTGGGCTACGTAAATATACAGAAAGAGAGAAGGAAAGGCAAGAGTGTAGGACTGAAAACAGGGACGCTGAATGTTGGGACAATGACAGAGAAAAGTAGAGAGCTGGTGGATATGAGGGAGAGAAGGAAGGTGGATATATTGCGTGTACAGGAGACCAGGTGCAAGGGCAGCAAGGCTTGTTGAATTATATTAAGTTTCAAGTTGTTTTATTATGGGATGGATAGGTAGAGGGTAGGAAGGATCCTGACAAAGGAGTTTGTGACGAATGTTCTGGAGGTGAAAAGAGTGTCAGACACAGTGATGAGTCTGAACTTAGAAATTCAAGGGCTGATGGTAAATGTTGTAAGTGGTTATGCCCCACAAGTATGCTGTGAGTTAGAAGAGAAAACCTCTTAAAAGAGGTTCTGGTGTGGGTTAGATGAGGTAATGGTGAGTATTCCCAGAGGATAGAGAGTAGTGATAATAGATATGTTGGTGAGAAGAACAGAGGGGATAAGGAAGTGTTGAGCAGGGAAAGTAACATTGAAGGATAAATGATAATAGACTTTGCTAAGAGGATGGAGATGGTGGTAAATCCTTTTTTCCCCCAGAAGAGAGAGGAGCACATAGTGACCTATAAGAGCACACAGGTAGATTACATTTTATTTAGACAAAGCACACTGAAAGAGATTATTGACTGTTAAGTTGTGGTGGGAGAGAGTGTAGCCAGAAGGCATAGAATAGTGGTGTGCAGGATGAAGATGTTGGTCTGGAAGAAGAAGAGATCAAAGGTAGAGAAGAAAACCAAGTGGTGGAAGCTGAAAAAGGAAGAATATTATGAAGAATTTAGCCAGGAGGTGAAACAGGCTCTTAGCATCAGCTAGTGTTTTTTTTTTAGATGAATGGAAAACTACAGCAGAACTGATCAGGGAGACTGGAAAAAAGGGGCTAGGTGTGTCATATGAAAGGAGGATAGAGGATTAGGAGACTTGGTGGTAGAATAAGGAAGTTTAGTATGGTATACAAACGACGAGGTTAGCCAAGAAGAAGTGGAACATGGAAAAGACTGAGGAAAGTAGACAGGAATACAAGGATTTGCAGCACAGAGTGAAGATGGAAGTGGCCAAGGCCAAGCAGAAGGCATATGATGAGTTATACATTAGGTTAGACACTAGAGAAGGACTTGTACAGGTAAGCAAGGCCTGGAGTAAGCCTACAACAGGGTACCAAGAGAAGAGCTGTGGTATTGTATAAAGGAAGTCAGAAATAGCAGAGAAGTATGTCAGGGTGGTGCAGGATATGTATGAGGGAAGCAGGACAGTAGTAAGGTGTGCAGTAGGTCAGGCAGAGGAGTTTAAAGTAGATGTGGGACTGCATCAGGGATCAGCTCTGAGCCCCTTCTTGTTTGCTGTGGTGATGGATCGTTTGACAGACGAGGTTAGATAGGAATCTCCTTGGACGATGATGTTTGCAGATGACATTGTGATCTGTAGTGAGAGCAGGGAGAAGGTGGGGGAAAACCTGGAGAGATGGGGGTTTGCTATGGAGAGCAGAGAAAAGAAAGTCAGTTGTAGCAAGACAGTACATGCGTTTGAATGAAAGAGAGGGAAGTGGAACAGTGACATTACAGGGTAAAAAGGTACAAAAGGTACTGGAGTTCAAGTACTTGGGGTTGACAGTCCACAGCAATAGAGAATGTATAAAAGAGGAAAAGCAGAGAGTACAGGCAGGTCGGAATGGGTGGAGGAACGTGTTAGGAGTGTTGTGTGACAGGAGAATATCAAATAGAATTAAGGGGAAGGTGTACAAGACAGTGGTAAGACCAGACATGATCCATGTTTTAGGGCAATGACGCTGAGGAAGAGGCACGTGGCAGAGCTGGAGGTAGCAGAGCTGAAGATGTTGAGGTTTCTTTGGGAGTTATGAGGTTAGACAAGATTAGGAATGAGTTTATCAGGGGGAAGGCTCATCTCAGATGTTTTGGGAAAAAAGTCAGGGAAGCCAGGGATAATGAATATATTGGTAGGAGGATCTTTAAAATAAAGCTACCAGGCAAAAGGCAAAGAGGAAGACCAAAGAAGTGGTATGTAGACGCAATAAACGAGGACATAAAGTTAGTGGGTGTGTGTGTGAAGAGAATGTAGAAAATAGGGTTAGGTGGAAAGAGATGATTCGCTGTGGCGACCCCTAAAAGGGAACAGCTGAAAGGAGAAGAAAAGGGAGAAAAAGAAGGGGTACGGTGTTGTGGGAAAACATATTTTTGGGTAAGAATTTGACAAGCAAATAGTGTTAACATGGTCTCTGTCACAACACATCAAAGTAACTTTGTTAACGAAGGGAAGTCGGAAAGTCTGGATTGGGTGGCAAAGCCGGGAAGTCTGAAATAGGTGACGGAGTCGAGAAGTCCACAATCTTAACAAAAGATCTAAAGCGTCAGCATTAGCATAACTTGATAGGACAGCCTCCAAAATGTGTATAAGAACCAGAGATTTGTCTTTTGTCAAGTGAGACATTGATGACACCGGAAATGCTGCAGTGTGTTCTAATTCTACAATAAAAAGATTCTTGCAATGTACTTTCAAGTCTCCTCGCCTTTTACTGATTTTCGTCGGGTAATTTACAACAGTGTCCTAACTTTTTTTTCTCAGTTAGAATACACATTTTTGTTGAGATCTTTTATTTAATGATTAAAACAATGCTAATTTTTGTTGTTTATCTGCAATTAAGACATTTTCTTAAAAAGAAAAATTTAAACAAGATTAGCTATTGATAAGTTAACATTTAGAACTAAATATGTAATAGGGTGTACTAATTTGTTTTACGTTTACACTGTATTTATTAAATAACTAGATAAAGTATAATAGCCATGGAAACTTTTGTGATTTTAAAAAAGTATTTTAGAAAAATATTAGCACAGAAGAACTAAAACAAAAAACAAACAAACAATGTTATCTTTTTTACACAATGTCACCACATAGCAAAGTACAAAGCAAACAAGTTATAAAGAGTTTAGAATCACAATCATGGGCACCTCAACCCAAGCTGGCAGGATGTTTGTGTGTTGGAATCTAATAGTCTATGAACAGTGGCTAATTTTACATGTCCTTTCAGAAGAAAAATGTCACTGTGTTCTCAGTAAAGACTGCGTTGCAACTTCTTAATAGTGAACTTGTATCATCAGACCCAAATGACACTGCACTGACAGTAAACAAAGGCAAAAATGTGCAGGATATTGATAGACAAGTACAGTAGTTTGTTTTGAAAGATTTAAATCCCAATCTGATGATCAGTGACCCTAAGGGGACTCCCCGACTGTACATTTCTGGGTCTGGGTATCCGCGAGTCACAACAACGCGCATGCTGCTCCGCTTCTAGACTCAATCTTTATTGAGTCGCCAAACAGAGCTCCGCAAAGGGAGTCGTGTCTCTGCATGGATTAGAAGGCAGGCTGCTGAGTGTCTTCCATGAAGACAGCCACAGAGGGATGGCAACAGCCTCCTCTACCGGGGGTGTACGGCAATATCTGCGGGGCCCCTCATAATCTAGCACAATCAGTGGTTGAAGACAGAATTTGTGGCCAAGTTGACTTGCCCTGATTAGGTTTCAGAAAACATTACTACCTGAAAAAAATGCACTGATGTCCTAGGGAAAGCCAGACGGCGACTGGAGGACAAGTACCAAGAGTCCAGCTTGCTTCTAGCCCTCTCATTTGGGGAGTTCCAGATGAGCTCTAGCTGCTGAGCCGCTTCAGACAGGGCCCTTGGGAGCACCTCACAAAGGTCTGGGGGCTGCTCTTTGTCAGGAGGATCCTCGGCAAAAGATATGGGGGACCGTTGCTGGTCCCAGGCTATGCCGTCGGCGTTTACACTTCCTAGCCCGAAGCTGCTGCGTGCTATTTTGCGGCGAGCCCTCAAGACACACACCGGCAGATCCAGGCAGTGCGGCATCACTGACCAAAACTTTTTATCTATCTATTTAAGTTTTTTTTTTTACTTTAGTATGCTCTTTTCTCACAACAGCTAATGAACCATAATAAGAAAATTTAAAAGTTTTTTGCAAAAAAAAAAAAAAAAAAAAAAAAAAAAAATAATATATATATATATATATATATATATATATATATATATATATATATATATATATATATATAAAGCAGCAACGGGTATGGTAGAAGGCTTAACCTCATTCTTTCAAAAGGCCCAAAATCGCAAGCCATTTTTCCTCAGGGTGCAATGCCGTAATGACGCCTACGTAATTCTCAAAATGACCACAAGACGGCGTGTTATAAGTTGAAACAATGTTACAAAACCGATATCAGATCATGAAAAAACGCTTAAATATAGGGCAAAAGACAGGTAAAACGAATTATTGTTTTTAGTAGACTCGGAGAGAGAAACAGGGAAACATTTTATTATTATCAAGACAGCGCTTGATAATAATGTGTGGTTCCTGTTTTCACAGCCGAAACAGATCCATTGAGCCACACGGTAGTGTATCGAGCCAGGAGTCTGCCCTTTATCGGAATGTAAACACCCCACGCCAAGATAACAACAACGGCATTACAAACAAAACCTGGGTCTTTGTGAACAAATAACACCGAGCACAACGTCGCCAATAAACTAGCCAGCTAGTTAGCTTAGCAAGGTAGGAACTTCATTAAAAATACCTCGAGGAGGCTCAAACTCCAAAGACACATAACTGCAGGTTATCGAAACAGAAATTCAACTAAATTGACACCGGTTGTGCTTTATACATCAGTTCCTTCAAATTGCATTTATTTCTAGAAAAAATTGTCTTCCAGTTGCTCCTTAAAGCTAGCATGCAGTAACAATGTTTTTTAAACCACATGTTCTTGCGATTTCTGCAAAAACGCATTGTTTAATTTTGGAGAAAAAAAATAAACCAAACGCTTCTGTGAATTTACTAAGTTGAAATGAAAAATACACCGACTTATCCGGAACACAAGCATAAGGACCCGGTGTAAGACTTGGTTGGCGTTTTTTTTTTTTTTGGTTTGGTTGTTTTTTTTTGTTTGTTTTTGGTTTATTTTTTGCTTTTAGCACCAATTGGTAAAGTCTAAGCACATCACTTTGTGTAAATAATTCGTTACTTACGCTTTTATAGGATTCTGAATGACAGCCGCCATTTTGCCCGACTATAACGGAATAGCAGGAGTGGTAAAGCAGATCAGAGGGAGAAGCTTAAGAAACCAATCAGCATGCCGCATGATATTTCCCCCCCAATCCGCGGGCGGTATTGGTGGGAAAAGGCGTGATCTTTTGGCTGAGCTGTCAGCTTGAGAACGCCCGTGTTTAAAAGGGATTTTAAAGGGATTTCCTTTGTGCAGTTAAAAGCCAATAATGTGAAGTATAATAAAGAGCTTCTAAAACGTGCTCTATACAAAAGACCTAAACAATCTCATCCAACTACAAAATATCAACACACACACACACACACCTATATCATGTTAGCACATCCAATCCACTAAAGAGACATGGTTCTGAATGTTCAAGTCGTACTGAAACCCGGTAAGACTAAGTTTATGCCATATGCAAACTAAAAACTAAAATGTGCTTGCAGTCACTTCATCAGCAATTTTAGGGAAAAAGCACGATCTGGCAACACGCTTTCAATGCACTTCAATGACAGCCAGATGACCCTGGTGGACTCTTATGGAGAGTCCCGAAGGTCAAATTTACAGATTGATTTTGTTTTATGTCATAAAGGCAAGCATGCAGAATGTTTTTTTTTTGGATCTAAGACATTACCTTTGGTACTGTTCAGACTAACATGGGAATATACCATTTCTATCAGAGACTGAACCACTGGGTGGTAAATAGCCATCATAAGGCAGTGGTGGCTCAAACGGTTAAGGTGCTAAGTTGCTGATCTGAAGACCAGAAACACCTGGGTTCAAGCCCCACCACCCGCAAGTCAACCATTGTTGGGTCCTTGAGCAAGATCCTTAACCCTTCCTGCTCCAGGGGCGCTGTATCATAGCTGACCCTGTACTCTGACCCCCAACTTGCTAAGATGGGATATGTGAAAATGCATTTGATTAGCTCTGTAAATGTACCTTGCACAATGACAATGAAGTTGAATATATATATATATATATATATACCATATATATATATATATATATATATATATATAACCAGCAACCATCCCAGCAGCTTAGCGTTGCTTAAAGAAGAGTCATGCTGCTCTGGACAGTCTACACAACATCCAGGTTGTCCATGATTTTGCTTATGGTTTGTAGAAACACAACTAGATAAGGTCATACATATACATATACACATCAATGTTGAAAAAAATTCAAATGATAAAAAATTTTAAATATATAACAAAGTTTCACTATTACTGTAAAATGAATCATAGCAAGACATAATTGTGTCCTTATGCACTCATTTATTTTCATTCATTTATCTTCTATACTCACTTAGATAATTTGAAGTCACAGGGATCTGTTGGAGCCTATCCCAGCCGTAATCTGTAAGGGTGAAACGCAGGACAGGCACAACCCGGACAGGTCGCCAGTCCATCACAGGGCCACACACACTCTCACCTCCTATGGCCAATTTAGAATCACCAATCAACCTAACATACAAGTTTTGGGACTGTGGGAGGAAAACGGAGTACCTGGAGTAAACCCACACAAGCACGGGGAGAATTTCAAACGGCAGTCCATCACAGGGTCACACACACATTCGCTCCTATGGCCAATTTAAAATCACCAATCAACCTAACATACAGGTTTTGGGACTGTGGGAGGAAAACGGAGTACCTGGAGTAAACCCACGGAAGCACAGGGAGAATATTCAAACTGCACACAGAAAGGCCCCTGTCCGAGAATCAAAACTGGGCCTTCCTGCTGTGAGGCAACAGTGCTAACCACTAATCCACCAATAACCTACTGTGGTTATAGTCACATATAAATCACAGTCTCTAGAGTCACTCAGATTGGCATTTAGTGATTTATTTTCAGTCTGGTTGCAGTGAAGATTTGTTCCTTATTTTGTGTCAGGAAGTATTTTTCGTGCCATCGATCATCTCTGCCTTGCTAAATTTTATTTAAAATATAGATAAAAATAAATGGTAATGCTAAACTGTTATTTATAGTTAAAATTTTTTTTATTTCTGTAAAACTATAAGACATGGCTATTGTTTAAAAGCATCAGTAAGTAAAATTGAATTAGATATTTCATATCACTGCTGAGAACATTGTGTAACAGACTTTTATATTTGTCCCATGCCTGAAACAAGTCATTGTACTTAAATTCTAATATAATTTATTGTTGCATGCATGGCAAAACTACACAATATAGGCAAAAATTTGTAGACATCTTGCCAGCACACACATAATTGTCTTCCCCAAACTGTTGCCAAAGCACACAGTTGTCTTAAATGTCTCTATCTCTGTATATTGTAGAATGACCATTTCCCCTCTTACCTGCTCTTATCAGCAACAGCAGTTACATCCTAGTACATGGTAAAAGTGGCATGATGTGACATTTCAAACGAAAGTGACCTTTAGAACTAAATTTGAATTAAACCTAAAAGAATGGCAACTAGCTCTTTTATATAAATATATATAGAAATCTTAAGTGGAATTACATTCATTGCAATCCAATCAACATTTTTAAACTTTAGCAATAAATAGCAATAAATCATTTATGTCATTAAAATAAATACAAGCTTTACTACATCACACAACACGCCCAATAACCATACAAATGCATTTAAAATGGCCAAAATATGTTTTAATGGAATAAATGTCTTTACACATTAAAGGTTATGGAAAATGAATAAATGAAGGAAGTTCAGACAATGAAAAATAAGCTGTCAGGAGAGCAATACGAATAAGGAGGGGGAAAATAAAATGCAACATCAATATAACAAGCACAATTAAAACAACAAAGAAACTTATTAATAGAAAAAGAACCATCTTGCAGTCTTTAACAGTAGGTTAAATTACACATAACGTGTTACATAACACGTAGATCACATTTGTATTGATTGTTAAATATTTTGTTAAAGTGGTCAGTTTAAATAAACCTTTGACCTAGACGTGTGATTGAATATCACGGTCTGTAGATACATCTAACATGATGAGTATATATCATCATCATTTAAACAGTCAGATGATGACGGTCAGACTTGACCGCAGTAAGAAAAGCTTAAGTAAGTAAGCTAAAAACAGTAAGGAAGAGCCCATTCAGAAAAATAAGTGTCCTGCGATACAGTAGTTCTGATATAACAAATCAAATGATTTGTTCAGATCTGGTGTGCCCACCCAGGGTTCTTGGGTATATGAGGGGTCACAGTGAGTCAGTTAGAGATTTTCTGTGTTGATAATCCCATTGCATTCGAGTGGCACTGAAATGTCAATGTGTTAGTTCATGCTGATGGTGTTGAAAACCCATTCTGTAAATTTCTTCAGTTTGGCTGAGGTTTTTTGAGCTTCCTCACGCAGCCGCTGATTGTCTGCCCTCAGAACCTGAATTTGGGTCTGCAAAGAGGCCTTTGCATCCTTCTCCTGGGAAGAAAATACATTTGAAAAAAATTAAGAAAAGAATATTATATAGTAAGTATATCATCATGCTATGGTCCAGTTATTTTCCCTTTCGCTCACCCTTTTTAGATCCTCCTGCAGCAGTTTCACCATTGACTCCAGCTGGCTGACTTTTCCAAGCAGACTGGCAAAGCTCTCACTAAGCAAAGGAACACCTCAGTAAAATGATCAAAGTAGTTTAACAGTTAACTTATGAAGTTTTAATAGCATCCTTATAAAGCAATCAGACAATGATGCCACTGGTCATTTTAGTCATTTCTTTCAGTATTTTAATTGCTAGACCACCAATCAAATTCCTGTGCATTTCAGGTACAGTATATTTGTTTTCAAATATTTCGATTATGTATTTTACATTGCCTATACTGACATAATTTCAATGCACCACCTATTTGCACATATCTGTAAATTCCATATTATATATATATATATATGTATGGCTGTAGTCACAGTAACAGTTTTTCTGATCAACAAATTACAGGCTACAAATTACAAATAAAATCTAACATCCACATACACATACTGAAAGCAGTGCAGCGAGAAAAACGCTACAAAATAAAGAGAATAGACTGTTGCAAATAAAGTGATACAATTTCATGGAACAAATATTAGAATTTAGGTTGTAAATGTACATTAATGTGAAAAAATTAGGACATCTTATTAAATATTTAGTTCTTTAGTTAGAAATGTTAACATTTACATTTACAGCATTTGGCAGACGCCTTTATCCAGAGCGAACAATATTCCTTGTTATACCACTGAGCAATTGGGGGTTGGGGGCCTTGCTCGGGGGTCCAGCAGTGGTGGCTTGCTGGAGCTGGGAATCGAACCCACAACCTTCGGGTTGGTAATCCTGTGTAATCTTGTTTTAATTTTTTTTCTGGAATAGTGACTTAATTGCAAGTAAACAATAAAAATTAACATTGTTTTACTCATTAAACAAAAGATTTAAACAAAAACTTGTATTCTAACTGAGGAAAAAGTTAGGACACACTGCCCCTTAACAGAGGTGGGTAATAATGAACTACATATACTTCGTTACATTTACTTAAACAATTTGTTTGGTAACGTTTTCTTTTAGAGTATATTTAAAGATAGGTACTTTTACTCTTACTTAACTACATTTTTAGTGGAAAACTTTACTAGGAATTATATTGCCACAACCACACATTTTATTGCCACAGCCACAGGCCAGCACGATGCGGCACACCTTGTTAGTAATTGCCCACTCTACAAGAACTGCGCTCTCGGTCAGTTAGTGGGTTGGTGACGGGGATTAACAGCCACGTCTTTTATAGATAACCACGGCCTCCTGATAGGCAGTTGAATAATAAACACTTAATAGAACTATTCAAAAACAGAACCATCAACGCATCACTCACCAAGTAGCCACCCATCACGCACCCTGCCAGCCTGGAGCCTATGTTGTTTTAAAGGATGTATGAATTATGGGTTGCCCCAGGTCATCTTACATATTATTTGAATCATTTATTTAATGGAAATGTTTTTGATTCACATGTGCAAATTCTTCTTCAGGTGGTGCTTTTAATTCAATGTGTTTGCAGTCGATCGCCTCGATTACATTAAGAAAACTGTCTATCGCTGAAAATTACGCTTTGATGTTTGGCTGGTCAACTGCATCGTATGGGAACCATATATACCTGGTAGACATGCGGATGATGACATCCCATACAGCTGGCATTGACCAAGGGTTGTTTAAATTTGCACATGCTTTTATATGTTCTTACTTAATTGCATAATTAATAGAAACATATGATGTCAATTAGCGTATTTATCAATTACAAATTAATAGCAATAGACTTTGCGAATAATTTGTAGTCTAATATTATACAACTTCACTTTATTGCCTCTAAGAGGCGCCAATGGACAAAAAACACAAAAAATGTACATACGCCAGACACAACGTTTTTTTTAACCTTTATTGAGAGAACAGCCCCAGGACGGAAATCGAACCCTGATTGCACAGAGAGCAAAATCAACATGTATATGTATCCACCATGCAACGGCGCTGACCTTTTTATTATTTTTAATAAGTCAGCTCCTGTTTTGCTTTAACTGCTATTTAATTTATACTAAGTTCTGATCACTTCATGTTCATAATTTACACCATGCAGTATTACCTGTTTGCATTAAAGCATTTGTCACAGCAAAGTGTACATAAGCATGGGATCAGATAAATACCCAACAATTTTACCAGTAGCAATGCACCGCTAGACCACATGTTTGCTATAGAAATTCAGTCACCTGGATAAACTCTGTTGCTGTAGAGACATCTGAAGGTCAGGCTTCTGTGAGCTGGGACTGTGTGTCCCTGACCTAGACGTGACCTCTTTTACTGCCAAGAATGTGGCTCTTTGCACTAAGTTAAAAGAAAGAGAAGATACTCAAAGGAGCTCCTCAAAATACTTCAGAGACTAATGCAAACACACAAACACTTATCATCTCTATAGAACAGAAAAAAATGTAATTCTTTTTAAACAAACTGTGAAACAGCATAGGAACTTAACACACACAATGACACAAACACTGTAAAAACACTACTACAATCCTTGAAACACATTTACATAGCTACACTTAACATAGTTAATAATCTCTGAAATCCTCTGCTGTCTTAAAAAAGGAACTGCAAAGACAGAAAACAAAAGAGAGTTCTAGCTAAAGTGTGAGCTGATTTCAAGGCAGCATAAAGTAATCAATGTGTCAAATGAAGTGTATAAATGCCACATATATAGAGCTTTTCTATAAACTGTACTCTTAAACTTCTTAGACCAAAGTATCTTAAATACCTTCAAAAGCTTTGGCTGCATCCACAAGGTCAGACCAGTCAAGCCCACTGTCCGCGCGGGAATCAGGAAGGGGGATGAGGCCGGGGTCCCGCTGTGACTTTCTCCATTGCACAGGCTCAAAAAAACTGCTCTCAATGAAAGTGAGATCGCCTGGGGAGAAGAGCATCAATCATATGCTGTAAATCGAATCTACAGGCATCAAGGGGAGGTCGGTAAAACGCTTTTTTCTCTAAATGAAAATTTTTATGTTTTTTTCTAAATAAATGGAAGCATTATTCTATATATATTTATTTAGAATAATGTATGTTTGAATTGTAACTGTAAAGGAAGTAAGTTATAACACTTGTTGAAAAGTACAGTATCTGTTAAAAGTTAACAAAAGTAAGCCAGCAACAATGCACACACTAAAATATTTATTGAATTTCTCCTGTGAGAATTCTCCTGGGATTGTCGCTTGGGTTTTAGGGTACAGCTTACCCAAAGACTTGGCACCCTGTGTGTAGGATGGTTGGGGCAATGAGGTGCAGCGTGTGCTGGGTGAGCATGGCATTGTGGAGCGACCAAACAGGTTGGCACTCAGATGGGCTGTCATAAGCACCCTTTTCCCATTAAAAATGCTCTCATCAGAAAAGGTCCGTTGTAAGGTGCGGGGACTTTGTGTTGTCAGTGAGAAGGTCTAAAAACACACACACAAAAAAAAGGACAAAAATGCCTGCAAGAGTAGAAATAAAAAGGCACACATGCAAATTTCCATGTATTTAAGCATTTAAAAAAGTGTAAATTGTACTGTATTATCAATTGTTTTGATCCAAAAGAGGGTTTTGGGTAGTACCTTCGTTTTTCCACAGCGTGGAGGAGGGCTGTCCAGAGTAATAAGCTTCTTTAGATCCTTCTCCACAGTAGATTTAGCAGTGGGCTTAGGTGAGTGGCTCACCTTTAAAGTGGCTCGTAGTTGAGGCTGCGCACCTAAATACCCATCGTTCTGATGCCGCCTGAACACAGAGGACAGACACAAAAAAGCCATTAGATCATGTAATCACCAAATTGATCACTAAGCGATAATGATTCTCACAAGGCTAAACATACAGCAAGCAGAAAGGCTGAACAATGTGACTACAGCTTGGGGCCTCTGGATGCATTCCTTTCAAACGTGATGACAAAAAAATGCATTGCTAAATTTTCAAATTAAGAATTTCCTAGGCAACTTACAGCAGCTCAAAATCATCCCACTAGATGATTATCCTAAATAATCAATTTGGAAATCAGAAAAGGAATCCCACAGAAAAGAGGTCTGATAGGGCTTTGTCAGGGCTCAAGAGCTATTTTAATTTATATGATAAGCAAGGTGCTCAGTTTATTAATAAAAAAAAATATATCCATTAAACAAAATATGTTTTTCTTTTAGTGCAAACCACTTACATAAAAACACAAAATGAGCTTTTCTACCTTAAACAAGCTCTAAAATAAAGTATTAGGTAAAGGTAAATAAGGATTGTCTACACTATCAGTAGTTCTGCATGAGTCAACACTAATATAGTGCAAAGTGAAACTAAAATATGGTTTGGTCATCTGGATTAACCAAAGGTCTGTTATATTCCGCCTAAACTTAATTCCTACATTTAGTGTAAAGCTGTGGGATTGCAACACTGTCAGTGGCAGCACTTCTCCTCACAGCTGCCTGTGGCCTTTTTTTTCTCTTGCAAATGATCTTTTCTTATTCGGTGTCCGTGGTGATGTTCACCACTTGTTGTGCTATTCTCTGGAAAGCTGCTTGGGTCTTCTGTCCACAGCAGATGAACAGCTAAACTGATAACCACTACCACTATTCTGTCGAGAGACATAGTCCATATCCTGTCCATGTAATCTACAAAAGTAGATTACATGACAACTGACATGACATCTGACAGAAGCCTTGAGCAACAGGGTCTCTTTAGATTAATCTTATCAACAACACATTTAAGACAAGTTTATCACCATGGCTGTTTTCCACGACTCTTTTTAAAGATAATGGCTCCAGTACAAGGGCATAATCCCACACTAAGTTTGTGATAGGGACTGGCATATTAAAGCAACAAGCTTCTCAAGGTTGTGGCAAGCCTCAGAGTCCTAGGCAACACATCATTTACATTGCTGTGACAATGGATGCCATGGCATGATGCCATGACCTTTAATGTTAAAGGACTACTGTTATATATAAGCACAAGGATGGGCATGAGCAATCGATTATCAATAACTGATCATTAAGGACTTTGTTGATCATATCTAATTTGATCGAGCAAATGTTCCTATCAACAATAATACATTGTGCAGTATAGGTTATGTTTTAAGCATATGATAAACTTATCTGCTATCAGCAGAGGGCGCCAATAATGTTGGCCTTATTTATTTGCTCCCTAAACTGACTGCCATAGAAGCTGAAAATAATGATGAGGAGATTAGACGCAGGAGCATTCTAAACTAAAACAAACTGTAAACATTGCAATACTCTATATACTTACAACAAAACAACCATGTCATTGATGTAGCATTAGAACAAGGTACACCAACCTTTCTTGGACACCAAGATGCTTTCCTTAATTTTAGTGCAGAAGCATGTTTTCTACTGATGGACTGACCTTAACTAAGATGCATTCAGTTTTTTACTACTGCACATGTTGATATGCTCCTATTTCTCAAAGACGCAATAGAGACAAGCATACTTTGTTTTGTTCCTATTTGTTTGTATATTTGAACATAAAGCAGTTTAGCTCAGCGGCTTTATTCTTTTGTTTAGGACAAAGTTTTATTCAGACAGTTAGAAAATCCAATTATGCCAGCTGCATGCATTCAAAGGTAGGGCGAACTCAAAACATCAAGAGAGTAATCTAAGCAATAGATAAGTCTCTATCCAACACTGAGACAGCAATCGGTGTGCTAAATAAATCACAAGGCAAGCAGGTAAACGAGAATTCCTCTCAAGCTAATAGTTAATATTGTGAGTGAATGTGTTAAATGAAAGTCTATTGTTCCTGTTCATGATGTACCCCTGCCTTTTGTGCAGTGACAATGGGCAATGGAATAGGCTTTAGCAAATCCCTGTGACCCTTCTTAGCAATAAGCGGGTAAAAACAATGGATGAATGGCTGGGAGTCTAACTTTGGTTCAGTAAATCTGACTGATGAGGTTTGCATGCATATAATGTGAGATGGAGTAAGAAAAATGGGTATGTGATGGCTTAATTGATAGAAATTGTCCAATGTCCAAAAAAGTACCAGAAGACATTGAGGTAATTTAGACCATCTATAACATATAGGAGTGGTAAACAATTGATTACCTCTTACTGTGTGTGTGAGACCTGTGGCTAACTTGTACTTTCTAACCTTCCGCTAGGAAAAGAAAACAATAAAACATGTGCACAACATAAAATTCCTAAGCATAAACTCTGGGTAGCCTAGTAACTAGTTCACTGTTGTCTTATTCGATTTGTAAAGCTGCTTTGACACAATCTTTATTGGTTAAAATGCCCAATATAAATTATAAACTTGACTTGTTGAGGCAAATCTGGTCGACACATAAGGTAAAACCATTTATGAGTCATTAAATGCAGGGAAAACGCTAAGCATACAGAACCCTGATTTTCAAAACTCCAGTTTCACTAGGTACTTTTTAAGTTTTTTTTTTTTAAGACTTACTTGCGACAACAACTAAAATCCACCGAGTTGATAGTGCTCCCTGGTTTCTTCCAGCCAATCAGGTACTTGCTGGTGGCTCCCTGGCGAGGATAGAAGCTCTTGGCTCCAGGAGAGAGGGAAGGATGAGTGAGAGAGAAGGTGGAGGGGGCCGATTCCTCCTGAGCGAAGATCGGTGGGCTGCCCGAGTGCACTGAACTCAGAGTACTTTCAGACACAAAGAGAGTATAAAAGAATCAATACTTTCCGTAGCTCTCCTTCTTAAAACCATTTACACAGCAAGCACAGCACTGAAACGCCAATATATTGGCAAAGCAAAGGTGACAAGCAATGAATAGTAGAAAAAAAGCACTAAAAGCAAGCATGCACATTTAGCTTAAAAAAAAGCTAACACTTGTTAATTATTAAAACGTCTCAGCTACTGGAAAACCACTGCATGGTTCATCTTGAGTGATGTGTGAGAATGAGAGAGACTCTTTTATTTCCACTTAAAAAGACACGCTCTTTGTATGAACTAAACACAAGAGTTTGTGAAACATATACGTTTTTTTACACATATCAACACAAATCCAGCTTGTTAAATGTGTCAGGTATTCTAATTGTCACACACACCACAAATAAACACACACAAAAAAATTTCCTTTGAGCATGTGGCCTGTACTACAACAAGGCTCTGTGTGACCATCAGCTGAGGTGTTGGAGAGGTTAACTGCTGTAGTACACATTCTATATTCCTCTTCATTCTTTCCTTCTTCACATTTGTGCAAGTATAAAATAAAAAATGCAAGTATAAAACCAATAAAACCATAAAACCTAATGAGTAGGGTGTGTGACTGGTCTCGTAAGAGTGTAAGTTGTTTGGTTTCCCGGTGTAAATAAAAAAACAAAAGGATGATAGACAAGACAAAGACAATATGCAAACACACTAAGAAATGAATTTGTGTACACCTCTGCATCTCTATTGTAACATACAATGCGCTTAATATTGATGTGGCTGTGCGCAAGGCAAGAATTGAGTCGCACATCAAATGCTTCGCACACACAATAAACCTCAGACTTGACCTCTTGATGCTCGTATGCTCAGCCAAGTGATACGCGTGCCTGATTTTTTTTAATCCTAGTTAACGCCGTATTGACATCCAAGCAGAAGCTGCGACAACTGCCACCACACAAATAATGGACGTGGCAAAAAAAGTTTGTGGCAAAGAATTTTGCACAGTGTTTATACGTTGTTAATGTTGTATGGATCACAACACACAGTTCGGCTTGCACTTGGATTAACTGCTACTTTTTAACTGGATTTATATTTTTATTGTAAAGTTTGCAGAATAAACTTTTGTTTCCTGTATATCATTGAGAATTTCTTTAAAAAATTAAAAAATACCTCTTGTTCTTGTGAAATAAGTGTCTCGTCACACCCCTACAAATGAGGCATATGCTGTTATTGAAAATGTATATACCCTATACCCTATACCTTATAAGTGGGGAAGTGAAAATAGTTTGAAAAACTTACTTGTCTGGAAAGCCCCTTACGGATGAGAGTTAACGCTAAATATGGATATAGATAAATTTCCACTTCCAAGCTCAGAAACACTGCTAGTAGAGTTGACTGGCAAGGCCGCCAGCTTTATTCTGTGTCATTTCACAGCTGTCCAGCTGCACTTTTGCCTATGCGATATAACTTATTTTTAATTTTTATGACAAATTACAGCTTTGCTTTTATTATTATGTTTGGATTTTGTCACGCACACAGTCATACAGTGCATACTGTGTTTGAGATGATACTACAGAATTGAAGTTGTATTAGAACATGGTGATTAATGTAAAACCCTATGCTTTAAGTTACAAACAGAACTGCTATCAAAGAGACAAAAAAAATTCAAAAACAATACACACACACACACACACACACACACACACACACACACACACCCTATTACAACATAAATTTATTATCAATATTACATGCAACATTTTGGACTAACAGTTTAAGGGTACCTGGAATGAGAAGCTGCATCACTGATAGTATGGGAACTGGGAACTGGAGCCAGAGGGCATTTGGCCTGATTTTCAGGAATATCTGTGTGAAGAGGAGTGTCTGCATAGGAGACCTGCAGATCATTACAGTTAGGGATGGTCTTCTCCAAGTGAGCCGAGGCTTTTTCTTTAGGCTTAGAGCTTACGTTTCTGGGTGTAGCTTCAAAGGGGCCATTATCAGAAACGTCCTTGAGACAAGCCTTTGACGAGCCATTCAATTCGGTGTCCATCCTTCCACCAAAATCGAACCATTTGTCCTCACTGGAGGCATAGCTAGACAGTGTGGTGCTGGTGGATTGGCTGATAGGCATAGAGTCATTCTGGGGATTGATTCACAGGCCTCACATTAACAATTATACAATTGCATACACAAAATAATAAGCAAAAACAAAGCTTAGCCTCACTCTAGAGGTCGTGCTTGGGTGAAGTGATGTGTTATGATTTTTGTTCTGCTGCTCGATGCTCAGCAGGATTGGCTTTACGTTTGTCAGGTCTACGGGACAAAAGATAGAATTATGGTGAAAAATTAATGGAAAAGTAAGGTGGAAAATCTCTCACAAAGATGCACTTTGAACAATATTACCCTAACTCAGGGGTCAGCATCCTTTAATACTCAAAGAGCTATTTGGGCCAGTTTCCCAGAGAAAATAGAACATCGGGAGCCACTTAGCTCTTTTGACATTTGAAATAAAGATAACACTGCATATATTAGTTTTTTTACATATATACTACATATAAAAAAAACTTGTGTTGCGTTTTTAAAATTAACATTTTAAACATCAAAAATTATTGTATTAAATTAGTAACGTTTATTTGTATTTTATTTTATTTAAACCAAAATCCGCTCCTATGTGCCGTAATAAAACACATTTTATTACATGATAACCCTCTTCAAATTTAGAATTAATTAAAAAATTAAGGAACTAAAATAAAACAAATTTAGATTAAATACTCATAATTAAGTCTCATTATTTTTTTCCAAAGCCACTGGGAGCCACAGCTGTAGGATGAAAGAGCCACATGCGGCGTCGGAGCTGCGGGTTGCAATGGTGTGTATGCATACATGTGAGTCTGTCTATGTATATTATTCCTATTAGTAACTTAGTTTTATTAGTAAAAGTATTATTGTTTATAGTGAAGGACAAAGTATACCATACTCTTACAGTAATACACACATACAACGTATCTAAGCAGCCAATATTTTTATATTGGCTCGTTTTTATAAACTACAGTGATAGCCAAAATTATTCAAACACTAGTATTTTCAACAACTGAAAATGGTTTAAAGTCAGTGTTTTTCTGTAGTGTGTCAGTAAGAAATATTAGTTTACATTTCCAAACTTTCTTTTTGCCATTAATTGTAATAATCCAGGGAGATTTTTGTTTGCACATGGAGCCTGACAACAGACAGTGCTCCACACTGAGATCTGGGGCCGTATTCACAATGAGACATCTTATATCCAGATGTCTCAGTCATATCCAGATGTCTCAGTCAAACTGACATCTGGATATAAACTTTAAGTCTCTGACCAATTATTAGGATAACAAATACAAAAGAATGCATATGAAAATTTCATACTTCAGTGTGTAGAGCTTTATTCTTAGTTTAAGATTTCTCTCTATTTCTTTAGTAAAAGTTTGTCCCATCAGATTTGTAAATAGGTTTTAAAAGAAACTCTTATTGCTAAAAAAAAAATGTACCACTATATTAGAACTCTTAATTGTAAAATAAAATGTTTTGTGAATACAGACTATGGACTTATCATCTTAATTAGTTTGTCTATAATTAAATTAAGAATATATGAATGAATTTCTTTATTGCCACTGTAACATGAAACTAAAACATTCTATCCAATCAGTGCATCAGATTATAGAACTAGAAAACAGCAAATCAAATAACAAATACACATAAAATAATATTAGAATGAAAAATAAAAACACACAACCATAAATTCAGTTATTCATCAAACTGATAGGAAAAAACAGAACTGTGGCAATGTCTCCAAGATGCGTCAACGGATCGACCTGCAAAGTTCCCTAAAAAAAAACAATGTGCAAGTGCACTGAGGGCCAAGGATGGTCACAATAAACATAAATTTAATTTAGTTAATAAGAGTTAATTGATAAAAAAATCTAACTCTTAAAGCATCTTGGAGACTTTGCCAGAGATTCTCTGAATTTATTCTGTCTAAGTTTGTTCTGTTTTCATGTCATTCTAGACAGACTGGATGATGAGATCCAGTGTGAAGCACTGGCTGTTGTCAGACTCCTTCATAAACAAACATCTTACTGGATGAAAAAAAATGTAAATGTAAACTGAGTGTTTTAAAAATTTTGGCCACCACTGTATGTAGGCACAACTAAACCTGCAACACACATCTGATGATAGACAGGACACAGCTGTATGACAGAGTAAACTAAACAGTTCTTGCGAGTACCTGATGGTGTCCTACTGGCTCCATCTCCCTCTACCACTCTGACCCAGCTGGGTGTAACCCACACACACTCCTTCAAAACTTGGCGTTCAGACGTTAAAGGTGAGCTGTGATTTGCATTAAACCAGAAAACCACAATATATTTTTTATAGGAAAAGCAAACATGAAACAAAGTAAACATGAAACAGACGAAGAAAGATGCGCACATCAATGGATGCGTTTGTATAAATATACAGAACTCACCATGTATCCGTACAAAAATAGTTTTTAAATTAAAAAAAATATGTCTCTCCTCTGATGCTTTGTGATAACAAAATTCATTATAATTTTGTCTATTATGTAACCACTATGTAATAAAAATTCCAAGTCATGAATTTATACAGTCACTTGAAATGAATTCTTTAAAGTAATAAGACCTCGGACAAATGGGCAAAAAATTTAAACAATATGTCACTAATTGCCTTAACCAGGTTCACCAGTTCTTACGATGATTGTAAGATGTGTTTTGTTTAAATGTAACATGTGGCTCCTAATGAGTTTTCTCTATCCTATAGCAACAACAATTAAAACATGGCAAAAAAACAGTCTGACATGACCATGTTAACTTTTTTTTAAACAGATATTACAGGTTCATTAAAATTGGTGTGTGGTTCTGCCAACTAAAGTAAAAGTTTGCTATGAAACATGAAATTCAGGTTATACCATTACTTAATGCCTAGAGTCATAGTTTAATTAGGCTACAGTGTTTTTAATAAAATGTTATCTTTACTTTTTGACCATTTTATTTTTAGTTAAATAAGATGTAAGGATCAAAGCAGCAAGGTTTAAAATAACTGTTGCGCGTAATGAACGTGCTATAATTGCATGTTCGGACTATTTGTAGTGTAATCATTTCATTATTTCTATTAACCTACCCATCTGGATTGGACTTCTGACGCCAGTAAGTGGAGTTGGAACTGGTGTCACTGGAGAACGATTGGTTGTTGGGGTAGTTGCGAGTGTGAGGTGATTGTTCAATAACAATGGAGCAAGCCATAGCATAATTATCCGAGCCTGGAGAATACCTAAGAGACAGAGAATATCGTAAGTGTGTGTGGATTACAATGTAAAGTACTTTATTAATTCAAATGGAGAAAGTATGTGTCTCAAAAGCCATGTCACAAAAGCAGCACAGCAGCAACTTAAGTGCACACTAAATTTACAGAGCATCATATTAAGAAAGTATTAACATCATATACATAACTAAAATGACTGTACAGATAAAAACTGCAGGATGGAAGGTTTAAAACCAAGCAGATGTGGTAACATGTGGTCACCATACAGTGGTGTAAAAGGCTGTGCAGTGTCTACTTCTTTCCCTTTTAGGGGTCGCCACAGCGAATCATCTGGCGCCACTTAACCCTATTCTCTACATCCTCCTTACTCACACCCACTAACTTCATGTCCTTGTTTATCGCATCCGTAGTATACCTCCTTCTTTGGTCTTCCTCTTTGCCTTCTGCCTGGTAGCTTCATTTCTAGCATCCTCCTACCAACATATTCACTATCCCTCCTCTGTACATGTCCAAACCACCTCAATCTGGCTTCCCTGACTTTCTTCCCAAAACATCTAACATGAGCCGTCCCCCTGATGAACTTGTTCCTAATCCTTGTCACTCCCAAAGAAAACCTCAGCTTTGCCACTTCCAGCTCTACCACCTGTTTCTTTTTCCCAGTGCCACTGTCTCTAAACACAGACATACATCATAGTAGGTTGTGCAGTGTCACTATGTAAAAATGTGCTGCACAGTATGCAACAAAGATTGATATGAATGTCTATTTTCTCTCTAGAGTGAAGATGTTACAGGAAACAGTAACATCCTAATTAATAAATCAATCCATCAAAGTCTTTAAAATATAAAGAAAGAAAGAAATACAGAGAAAAAGCACCAGACGTAAAGGCAGCATTAACAGCCATTTTTTTCCAGTTTAAGCAAATGGTTCTGTACATCTTTCATTCGGTAATGTCGAAAATAAGGTCTTCGTGGCGTGTGAATGATTCCTCTCGATTAACTCAATTTAAATTATATAGAATCTATAGCAGAGGACATTAAATACGTAGGGGCTAGGTCTTATAGTGTTTTAAAAAAACTACAATTTTAAATTCTATTCTATTCTATTCTGTTCTCATTTGAGTGGTAACTTTATTAAGCTGTTGGAGAGTAAGTGATGTGGGAGAGAAAACTGAGGGGTGGGATCAGCTGTAGCTATACAAGCACTACCCACAAGGCTACCGTGTCAACAAGTATTCACAAATTTTTGAGCATATAGTAAATATAGTAAATAGTAAACCATATATTAATATTAAACATAGTAATATGAAATTAAACTGATTTTTTTTATTCTTTAGCCAGACATTAAATTTTGAAAAGCAGAAAGGTTGGAAACATTTTATTGAAATTTGTATAATTATTTATATAGATCAAAAAGCCACCTTTTAGTGTTTAGCGGTTGGCCTTCGCTTGACACACTACGAGGAAGGAGTGATCCGCGTCTTGTGTATTCGGAATTCAGAGTCTTGCTTAGTGCTGCCCCTTGAGCTTGGTTGACTCGATTTTGAGAAGTACAGACCACAGACTGTGAAGGAGAGGTGGGTCGAGGCCACCTTTCATTGCTAATAAGAAAGGGGAACTTGTACTCGTATGGCATTCCATCCTTGTGGTTTTTGTAGTCCACAAGTGGCATGTGGTATATCTCTGTGCAACCTCTTCAGGAAAAAAAAAAAAAAACACATAGTCCCATATTAATTTAACCACCAGCCACACAGTGCAGTTAAACAGGGTTCTAAAGACCACAAAATGGGCTGTTAGGAAGTTGAGAAATTGCAGGAATGCAGATCAATCAGGGACAATGAAATTAAATATAACTCCAATACAGTACAATCATTATAAAAGCCCTGAGAACACAAAGATAATCATCCTAAAACATTTTTTTTGAAAATTTATTGAAGATTATTTCTTAAAAAAGCACACACACACCACGTTTACCATGGCTACAGCAAGGCAATTATTTATAGTCTGTAAGATCAATTTTGTCCATTTCAGAATGTTTTTTACAAACCAAAAAATAAAATTAAGAAAATAACTTTAACAAATGTGCGAATTGTAAGGTCACCTGCGAGGAGTCAAGTCCTCATTTGGAGGGATAATTACCACTCGGACAGTCACAGAGGTGCGCAGCAGGTCGATGATTTGCTCGTGTGACAGTGATGCCACGGCCACCTTACAGATCTCCACCAATCGGCTGCCCTGCCTTAATCCTGCCTGCCACGCGTATCCGTAGGGCTCGACATCAGCTACGATGCCCTCGAAATTCACATGGAACCCGAGCTGACCAAGAGCATTTCTCCTCAGTGTTATCTCCTTTGTCTGACTGCCCTTAGTCACCAGCTGGAAAAAAGCAAAGAATGTTATCTTTCAGTATGTTATCTTTTAATTGACATCGTTCAATATACTTAAGATATAGTTTAATAGTTTATTTAATTTAAGGTATTATCTAAATGTTGCATGGTTATGGAAAGAACAAATTCTTTCATTTATATATACACAACAAATTTAATTAAGTGCAATAATTATAAAGATATAAACATTTTAACACTCTTACTTGACAACCAAGCAGTCTTAAAACCAATGTTACTTTTAACATTAATCTTTATTTTTAAACTTTTGGTTGTTCTGGGAATCGTTGATTCTCAAGGCCCTTAAACCTTAACTGCTCAGTTGTAAGTCACTTTAAATAGGGGTTACCGCTAAATGCTGTAAATGTAAGGTCATGTGTATGTTGTTTTGACAAATAATCTAATCTAAGAAGTGTAGTCAGATACACTGTATTTCTCAGAATATTGAGCAATAAATTACTTATGTTTAAGACAGACTGTGATTTCATTACACAGGACACTCCAGGCCACTAAAAAAAAGTTGCTCACCCACATATCATAACAACACAGATGTTATGCCAAGGTTATATTTAAAGGACTCAAGTGTCCGGGCTGAAGTCAACCTCACTAAACACTTCTGGGATAAACTAGAACACAGCCTGCACCCAACATCACTGCCTGACCCCAGTAATGCTCTTGTGGCTGAATGAACACAAATTCTCACAGCCACAGCCATATAGTGAGAAGACTTAGAGTTAGCGACAGCATCTAGTGCCTCTAAAACAAACATGGTTGTAGCTATTCTTTAATTTTGGTCTGTGACAACACAAAACTCTATTGGTGTGTGACTGATGACTATGCTTCTTGTGTGTACACTGACGCACACACGAATATATATATACAGAATATATAGTGTCCAAAACAGCAAACGCACACTTGCAGAGAAAATGTCTGACTGTGTTATGCATGTGTAAGAAAGAGAGATAAACAACAAGTAAGTGTGGTATAGATTTAGACATTATTTTACACTGGTTCCATTATTCGCACTTGATGTAGCGCATTGTGAGCAGACAGGATTATTTAGGTATAACACCATTGAAAAAATTTTATTATTGGAAAATTCACTTAATGTTTTTATATCATATGCCTCAAGTCCTAAATTAATGTCTGAAGGTGCACACTGACCTCTAAGCGCCTGACGACCTCGCCGAAGTCCTCTGTGTTGTTGTTGATGGATCGCAGGGAAACACTTTCACCCCGCTCATAGTAGATCTTAATGGAGGCGGGGCTTCCCAGTGACCAGCCAATCACATCTCTTGTGGAGCAGTTAAACGCCAGGGCTTTGATCTCCTGGTCGAGGATAATGACAAACTCATTGGAGATTGCAAGCTGACCCTCACGTTCCACCCCCATTGCCAGATTCTCTAAATGCACCACCCACGTAATTGCGCCCAAACTGCACAGCTCTGCCCCTGCATAAGGCCGTATCTTCTCCTTTCTCTTATGTGCCAGAGAGATAAAAGGAAATTTGCCTGATGACTCCACCTGTGTGCTGGTAACATGGTGCTCAGCTAGGTCACGCAGGTACTCCTGACGCGTGCGTGTAGCCATGGCACCAAACTTAGACGACTTGTGAGCGGCGTTCTCGCCGTTGATGAGTTTTGTCAAAAGGAATTCTCTAAACACGGTGGATTTTGGTAAAGTCACGTCTTTGGGGATAGGAGGTCCAAACGGGGGTACATCACTTGAGCGACTGACTGCCACACTGCAATCAAAATGCAAAACGCTGTTAGGGACTATGTGCTTTTATCGCAAATAGAACATTATTTTTTTTTTATATCTGTGAATAGTCAGATCCAATTAAAAAAATTATTTAAAGACAAACAGCTGATATAAGATTGCAGATAATTGCGATTTAAGTAGATTTTTCGCAAATGTGTCACCCACTGACATATGTTCCAGTCTATGGTACCTAAAATACTCAATTTGTTTACAATTACTCCTATACTGCTTTCTAAGTGCTTTGTGTTTAGCGACAAATCACACAGTCACCACAGTTCACTGCTGTATTGAATTATGAAAAAGTTTTAATGTTAGTTTTTACTTCATTCTACAAAATAAAAAGCCTTAGACCATTAGACAAAGGCAGTTATTGATTCCAAACCACAAAAAAAAACCCTATTTTTTCAGCTTGCCGATAGATGGACAAAAAAAAGTAGGCAGAGTAAATAAGAAACTATAGGATCAAATGTGTAAACAGGTGTGTTGGTAATTTAAAACATTTAAAGCTGTACCAATCTATGCTTCATGAATGGATGTTCACAAGTAGCATTAAGTCTATTGAAACGCATGTTTATGATGTAAATTAAATCAGTGTCTAGAGTGAAAGAGTTTCACTTTAAGTTTCTACCCACAACTATTACAGAAAAGATTGAAACCACTAATGGCAGAGAAATCCTGAATTGACTAGTAAGGTCGTCATCTATATGTTCTTTAAATTAGTCATTGTCCACAGCCTGCATCTATATGTACATTTTGCAGACTTGAAAATTTTTAATTGAAAAACTACTGGAGGAACAATTTCTCATTTTAGCACATAAATGACATATGATCAGCAATTTCTATTGTGGCAGAAAGTGTGGTTTACATACTTAATAAATTGACTTCTGCAGAAATGTGTACAGCTACTTTGCCTACTTGTGTTTGTCCTCGTTTGTGTTAGTTTGTTTAGATTTTCATTGCCTTCATTTATTCCTCCTCCTTGCAAGGTATAAACTCTACTGTGCTGAGAGATAGTCAGACATGCATGACTACAGTGACGCACAGCAAGTTGTCAATAAAAAGTAACTTCTGGGATGAAACCAGGGATGTGCAAGAGATGATCCAGCAGATGGGAAGTGAAATTTTGAAAGTGTGTTAAATGTCTATTACCACAGATAAAATAGTCATGGTACAACATGGGATTCTTCATGGGATAAAGCATAAGTATCTATTTCTTAAATACAAACTTAAACATTAACATTAGAATAACACTTAAGTTTAATTGTCAATAACATAAATGTACTATGAAACTAAAGATTTACTTTAGTGGAAATAGAGCTTCAAAATACAGCTGCAACAAATTATTATTTGATAGTCTATTAGTCAGTGATTATTAGAGTAATTAATCAGTTTAATCAGCAATTATTTCAACTTAACAAGCACATCAGCAAGTATTTTAAAAGCTTCTTGCTAATTAATCAGTTGGCAGTTAGTTAAATACTTCTAATAAATAAAAACAGGGGCAATACTTTAAACAATTCCTTTATTGTTATTATACATTTTTGTGTGTATTTCTTTACTTCTATTCAAAGTGTTTTTTTTTTTTTTGGTTTTTGTTATTTTTATTGTTTGATGTACTCATAAAATTAAGTTACTTACTAGAAACATAAGTTATCATTTTTACCGGACTCGCAAGACACTTTTTTATTTGTAATACTTTTAAGATGTTTGCTTTAAAGCGAACAGATACATAAAGTGTCTATACTTTAGTGTGTACGAATTGCAGAGTTGCTGTTCAGGTTTATTATCATATAATATATCATAAACTCATCTTCTGCATGAGTACTGATTTTCAGTTTTGCGTTACAGTGCCACACTGGCTAAATCGCTTTTTTGCAGGCCCTCAAATGAGATCAAACATCTGTTTCGACAACAAAAATATTTGGAGACAACTTTTTATTGGCAAAAATAAAAAGATAAGATTCACTAATTTACCAGCCTGTTTTTCAGAGGTCATTAGATGTCTACTTTATTTAAAGACGTAAACTTCTACCCCTTTTCCAGGTTTTGTTGTTTACCTGTAGCAGGTGTTGTCAGAGCAGGGATTGTGCACACGGACGATAATGAAGACATGTTGGAAATGAGAACAGATGTTTTTGGGGGTAAAGGGATGAGCTCCTGGGTCCTGGAAAACGATGGTGACAATGTCGTTCCCAATGTGCCTCTTCCTTAGCAACTGCCCAAGCAAGAGGTGCATTAGCCATGGTACAGCAGTGTATCATTTTTTATATTATATGGCACATACCGTGTAGGCTTTTGAAGATATTGTATCTTTTAGACTCATTACAGCATTAGAGTACCATTCATAATTTTTAAGCAATTACACAGAAAAGATAATTTCGCTTTCCAGTATACAAATAATATCCTTATAGTTAACTGCTTGCATGGCACCTCATCTAGTAATAACAGAAATCTCTTTAGGCAAAAAATACTACTACACAATCAAACAAACATAGTGATATCTGCAGGCAAGAGTTGTAAAACAGGTAAATTGAGCCCCAAAGCAAGATCTTATTTTTACCTGTAACCTAATAAAGGGCAACAACTGTAACAGAGACAGAAGCACTGCTTTACCTGCTGTTTGTTGTTAGGGGTGTAGGGCAGCATGGTTGACACGTGAAACATGATCTCATAGTCCTTGTATGCTGTGTAAAGAGAATGTGTTCCGGTGGAATCCACTGGAAGAGAAGGCGATTGTTAATAACAATTGCAGTGGGTTTGTTTGCATTAGGTACTTAAAAGCTACATATGGCTGTTTCAACTTCCTTCCATAAAGTTTATGCTAAACTGAAACAGTGTAATGTTTTAATGGGTATGAAAACTGGATATTTTTCTTTTATTTTATGCGCTAGGAATGCTCTACATTCAGTGGCACCTTAGCAGAGAAAGAAGTTAATAAACTACTATTTCCTAAAAGTCAGGTTTATATACACAGTTATAAACACAGACATATAATTAAATGGATAGTTGGTATCACCCATTAGGTTTTGGTTTCTATTAGAAGCACAAAAAATTTATTCAGACGACTGGACAATAGACCGTAGACTAGGGGTGGGAATCTTTAGGTACTTTACGATCCAATCTTATTCCAGGAGTCACAGTCTAATTTTTCCGCTGTGTAAATACATGTAAATACATTACATTTTAACCAGAATTGGATTCTATGCTTTTTTTGTGTATAATTGGAATATTTCTATGACAATATCATACATCTTAAAAAAGATGATTTGGTTTCATAAAGTTGTGTTCACGTCAGATTATTATAACGGTTATAAAGATTACTTAAATAATGCCGTAAGTGCACACTGTACCTAGCCTCAAGCACCTGCAACGGTGTGCAAAACCTATACATGATGGAGACAGCCACAAATCCTTAGCAATATACCCCACCACTGACCGAGTAATTTACTTTATAGTTTTTGTGTCAGCAATCATTCTCTGTGTGTGGGTAAATTTTTTTTCCCCTTGGGGATTGCTGTAATTTGGTGACCGTGCATGTGCACAGGGGAGTGAGAAAAAGTTGCGATGTCTGTATCTTATAAACCAGTTTAGTACATTTTGGACTGCTTTCATTCTTTATTTTATATTATTTCGTTTATACTCACTCCGCCGCAATCTTATTTGAATTTAGAATTGATTCTGGACTTTTGAGAATTAATTTAGAAATCAGTAGAGAATTGCAATGCATCAATTTTTTTTCCACCCCTAGTGTACATGTGGCTGTGAAAGCTTTAAAATTATTTGAAGTCTTTTTTGGGGCAGGGGGAAAATAAGAGTGAGAAATAAAATACAGCTGTAGAGGAAGAAACAAAAGAAATGTGTGAGAGGGGTAAAATTGCATAAAAGGAAGATATTTACTTAGGGTTAGGGTCAAACCAAAGTTAGTAACGATTACCGTGACCAGAAACTGAATAAAACGTGAACTTAACATCAACTTAACATCAAGTAGTCCTATAACATCAACTTGTATTGAAAAATGTTAATAAAATTATATTTTGTATTTGAAACCCTAACTCTGGGTCATAGATTAAAAGTGGTAGGTCTCAAAAGAAAAGCTAAAACAATATTGTTTCCTGCAGTTCAAGTGGTCATTATCTGCTAATTTTGACAGCCCCACTCTTAGTGAACACTTGATTTAATACAAGAG
Organism: Bagarius yarrelli; assembly: GCA_005784505.1. NCBI lineage: Eukaryota > Metazoa > Chordata > Actinopteri > Siluriformes > Sisoridae > Bagarius > Bagarius yarrelli. The sequence continues at coordinate 620,925 of VCAZ01000177.1, read as the reverse complement.
AGATATATATAAATAAGTATAGGTAAGTGTCATACTTACTCTTAGTGTCCAACTGAGCCCGGTACTTGCTGAAGCCTTTTAAGCGCACTTTCTCTCCCAGAAGCTGCAGAAACTCTTCAAAAGCAGGGCCAGCCATTTCATTGTTGTACATCTCCTCTTCTGTGCTTTGACCTGCACAACAGTACATTATCCCCACCTTTACCTGAAAGCTAAGCTGTAGATGCAACAGGGTCAAAAAAGGAATATGAGGAAAGGATCAATTAAGCAGCTTTGATAGAGATGCAGATAATCTATATTAAATTAGCCGTTGAGCCTTTTGAAATCTTTTTTAAAAAAAAACAATGCATCAGAATGGAGATAATAAATAAAGCATGACAAGTGTGCCATTTGGGCTGACATACCCCTTGCTCGTCCAATTTCATCAGTTGCTCCGTAACTTTTGGTGTATTAAGGGCAAGCCTTAGGCAGGAGATGTCCAGCTCTTGAAATAGGTATTCTAGCACTTCTTTTAGCGGTAACCCTCGAGTAGTGCCATGTTTAGCAGTGGAAGGCACGGAATCCTCAAGTATAGAGCCACGCAGGGTGATCAGCTTAATAAAAAGGTGTACAGACCATGCAAGAATTACTGACATGCTTGACAAAATAAAGCCTAGACATGGATACATCCAGGCAGGGCAAAGGAGTACATATAAAGCAGTAAAAAAATGAGACTATAAAAACCTTTCATGGACACATCCTGTTTACTAATATTGTGCAGCAATAAATTTAATAAAAACATTTTACCCTTCTTTATTTAGTCTTATTCCTGTGTGTTTAAATTATTTATGCAACAGCACTGAGCAGGCTATCTAAAAAGATAAATGCCTGAACTGTACTAGATACATTCCTTTTTTTTTTAGACTTAATATGAGTTAACCAATTAGCAAGAAAACTTCAGCATAATTCTGCACACCTGGTATAGTGCCCTTCAAAGGAAGGTTACCGTAACAGTAACAGAGCCTAACTCACCTCACTGGTTCTGAATATTATTCGGTAGTTATATTGCTGGTCATGCTCCTTGTGGTCATCCATCTTCTCTCTTCTTATGCTTATTGCAACTGGGCCTAATACCTCGTCTATACCAAAGTAGTTCCAATGCTCTGCAAATGTATAGAGCAAGATTCGCAGAATGTGACCTCGGCGATACAAACCCTAATGCTCTAGAAGGCACTTTTATCCAATTAAAATGGCTTACCTCTCAAGTAAAAGAATTTCCTGTAGTAGTACGCTCCAAGGTCTACATGCTCAATAGCATATTGCTTGTCCCGATCAAGTAAGCTAGCTGTATCTTTTGGTCCCTCTACAACAGCAATGCCTCCACTGGTACAATGATAGCTTAGTGCAGTTTCATCTCGTCCATAAACTGTGGAACGTCCACCAGCCAGTTCTCCGGATACAGCAATGCTGACCTTATGTCTATTGTCACCTCCAGTTTCAGTACAGAAACAAGGACATTTTAATACTAGTTCATTGCTCTTATTAGCAGCTGTGTCCAAAGTTGGACTGTCCCGCATGTTAAGTTCATCCTGGCTTCCACTGGGAGAGCTGTATGGCAGGCTATGAGTTGAAGATAAAGTAGATGTTGCTGAACCAGAAAAAGCAGAAGCAGCAGAGGCACCAGACGTAGTGTTTTTGCATTTGGCTGCTGAGTTTTGTCTGGTCTGGATTACCTCATTTATGTTAAACAACATGCTTTGGACATCATAGTGTGCAAAACCTTTCTGGCAGACCCAGGGCTTCAATGAAGGTTTGGAAATTTCAGGATGGTTGTCCTCCATATTAGAACCCAACCTGGGAGAATCCACATCAGTATTTACACTGCGGAGTTTTGTGAACATAGATTCACTACCTGTCTCTGAATTACACCTCCTATTAGGCGGTTTGTCTCGTTCTTTTAACCTCTCAGAAGATAAGTCCTCTATAGCAGCAGAGTCCAGCAGATCTTGTTCTTTGGTGGAGACTGTTAGAATTTCTTCTAGCCTTTCAGGTGCTGGGCTTCGTTGGTCTTGTTTTTCACGTCCATAGCCCTTTAGCATCTCAAAAAAGCTGTTCCTTGCGATTTCAGAGGAGCAAACTACATGCTGGTCTATGGAGGAAGCGCTGCCATACTCACGGTGACATGGAGACCACTTTTTCCCTAAAGAGCCCCAATCTTCCTCGCTATTTCCACTACCATCAACTTCACTTAGGGTCATATCACTATTACGTTGTCTGATGCGTCTGGTGCTACCATGAGAGGAACTTTGATGGTCATCAACTGTGAGCATCTGCTCTTTCATGCAACTTTGAATTTTGCTCTGCACGGTTTTCTGGGTGCTTTGGAGCATTAAAGAATCTTGAGGACCAATCCAAGCAAGTTTGGGCTGACTACCTGAGCTAGCTCCCATGTCAGTCAATTTAGCTGCATTTGTGTTGGGTAGTCGAAAAGTTCCCCCATCTCTCCTTGGAGGCCAGTCAGCAACCCGAGCTCGGACTCCCATCTTTGGTACTCCTGTCACGCCCCCTGTTTGGTAAGAGTTTTCAGAGTGCAAAAGGGATATTCCCCCGTTGGTCTGGCGTAATGGGCGACTATGAATTTCCTCAGGGAGATGGACTGTCCCACCAGAAGGCCGTTCAGAAGGTGAGCGTTTCAGGCTTGTCATGGTGAGGCCTCACCAACTGAGCATATTAAGTCTGAAGCATTTTCAAAAAAAACAGTTTTGTGACTGCTTTACCTAGACTATGTCCTTGTTCTTTGGTTTTCACAGATTATAAGCATGAGTGTAATATTTTTTGGGCTTTTATGCTGATCCTGTGAAATAGTCATGCTGGATCATTCACACCACCTGCAAAAAACAGACTTAAATTAGAAGTGGCACAACTTAAGCTTTTCTACCTAGCAGTCATTAAAACAAAATTAATTTTTGGTAAAAATAAACAAAAAGCATTGGTTAACATTAAAAGAATTAAGAAAAATATGAATAATATAAATGTAGTTCCAAAACACACAATACAAAATGTGAAGTTCTGTCTGTGTAAAAAAAATTAGTAAAGAAAAAATAACTACTTACAATAAAAAAAAGCTCCATTTAAACAGCATGTGGCTCTTTCATTCCCTAGCTGTGGCTCCTTGTGGCTTTGGAAAAAAATAATACAAATAAATAATGAGTATTTTATTTATATTTATTTTATTTTAGTTCTCTTTTTTAAATAATTCTGAATTTAAAGACTATGTTTATTGTAACCCTTTAATCTTGTATCATTACTTTACTTATTTGTTGCTCAAAACATGCGACCCGCTGGCATGTGAATTATGGAATGCCATCCCTGACACTTATATGAACAAGAAAAAGTATACATCTGGAGTCCCATCAATCTTCAGATCAACATACATATGTGAGCGCATCTTTTCCAATATCAACTATATAAAAAAAAAAATAAAAAAAACCCAACATTGCTCATACCTCACCGATGACAGTTTACAATCCTGTGTAAAAATAGTAAAAAAAAAAAAAAAAAAAAAAGGTAAAGTCTTATAGACCTGATGTGGAGATGCTGTGCATTGAGGTTTAGGAGTAAAAATCACATTAACCATTTAAAATAAATATTTTTAATTGGGCTAATATTTGGCACATACTGTAAATATTTTATACTGTTTAGTGAAATAGTCCTTTTTATATTCAGGTTGAATAAAAAAAGATGATGGCACACAGGAGTGGACTAAAGTTTGATTCGCAATTTTGGTTTTCTGTAGGTGGATTATTTCAATTCATATTTATATTAAATAAATATGAGGATGACAAACATTAAAACTTTACAGTATACTTTATCCCGGCGTTTTTTTTTCCGTCGTTCATAATTTTTTTGTTGCACGCATACAAATTTTTTGCTGTAGTAGTTCAATAATTTTATAAATATAAAACACATTCAAGTTCAAGAAGCTGAATTGTTATTTCAACCATATATAGCAGATGCAGTGCACAGTTAAATAAAACAACGTTTCTCTAGGACCCCATGGTGCTACACAAAAATTACACAAAAACAACAACCAACAAAGAGCTACTGAACAGAACAAACAAAGTGCATGTGTGCAGCCTGGTGTGAAGAGTGCAGAACAGACAGTGCAGTTAAGTATAGTATAAGTATATTCAATTCATTGTCATTGTGCGAGGTACGTGTACAGAGCCAATGAAATGCATTTTTCGCATATCCCATCTTAGTAAGTTGGGGTCAGAGCGCAGGGTCAGCTATGATACAGCGCCCCTGGGAGCAGGAGGGGTTAAGGGTCTTGCTCAAGGACCCAACAGTGGTTGACTTTGCCGGAGGTGGGCTTGAACCCAGGTGTTGCTGGTCTTCACAATACAGACAGTACAAAAGACAGTGCAAAAAAGATGTACAGAACATTCAAATAGCGCCAACCATATTATAAAATGTGCAGGTAAGACAGGAGTGTGCAAGTAAACAGCAATGTTGCATTCAAAAGTGACCGTGCTTAACAAAAATATTTATATATATTTTTTTTTTGCGTTTTCATCTATTCGTGTTGAATAAGTGTGTGTGTGTTTAAGTTGAGGTAGTTCAGTTCTGTGTTAAGCAGCCTGATGGCTTGAGGGTTGAGTGTGTGTGCATATCTGTAGGTTGAGGTAGATTTTGTAAACAAAGCATAAAGGTAAAAAATGATATATGCAGTAACATTGTAAGGTACTTGTTTCTTGTTTTATGTTTAATGTTCTTGTTTTATGTATAATGTTTATGTATTATGTTTTGTGTTTCTTGTTTATGGTAATATGGGATTTATGTTTTGAGTTCTTGTTCATGCCTTTGTTTACTTTCTGTTTTGTCCTGGTCACGTCATTCTTGTCCCTTATGTGCTCCTTGACATATGATCCCCTTGTTTATATGTATTGTTCCTATTGGTTGGTCTTATGTATTTTTAGCCCTTGCGTTTCCCTTTGTCTTGGTCTTGGATTTCGGTTCGTCCCCATACCGCTGTCGTGAGTCTAGTCAAGTTAAAGTTCATGTTAGTCAATTTTGTTTATGCTAAGATAAGCTAAGCTAATTGAAGTCATGGTTAAGCTAAGCTAAGTATAGTCATGTCTAGTTTATGTTTATTGTTTTGTCAAGAGTGTCTTTTTGTTAGTTTGTGACTATTGTAAATAAACTGCACCTTTGGGTTCAAAACTATACTTGTCTCAGTTGGATTCATTACAGTTATCTTCATTTTAGATGTCAAAAAGTTTGTGTGGTTTCTGATGGTTTTTTTCTGTAGGCAACTGGCTCAAATGACTCTAAATGTTAAAGTAGTTGACCTCTTTACTATAATAACAGGATTAATGATAATCACTTCTATTTCCATAAACTTGTGGGATGACACACACACCCACATGATTGCATTGAGTCAGTTTCATGGGAGACCCAATAAAAATAAACAAGACGTTAAAGAAGCCTACTCAAAACATTTAAATCTTTTATTACTTAAAAAAGTAATTTAATTAATCAATTACAAAACAATACACAGTACAGCATCATGTTCCGATCTGATAAACTACTGTTAGCAGTGTTGTTAGCATAGCTACTGCCATTAGCACTGTTGGCAGCAGCCTCAGTAAGCATAAAAGCTTGTTTTCTATACAAGCTTACTGTTCGCATCATCAATCAGAATATGGACTAACATGATCTCATTGACATTCATTGTAACATAAGCCTGACATTTTTACTTGTTAATTAAGATGACCATGGTTAGCTAGACTGAGTTAACATGTAGACAATGGTCAATCAGACCAATCTTTGCAAACATGCTGCTCATCTTTACAACCATAATGTACTTCCGTGAAATACCTCAGATACTAGAAACTGATTTATTTCGTGGAAGTCTATGCAGCATATTTGTAGCAAAAGATGGTACAAGACTAGTATTCCAGATAAGTTGCAAGTCTTAATTTTCTCTAGCCATCAGTAAAGAAAATTAAAATAGAACTGTAAAACATTATATTCTAAATAATATTGTGGCACACTGCAATAAAATAAGGCAATTAATGCACTTATACTGTGTGAAAACAGCTGATCTGGAGCTCCTGTCTAGACACCTGATCCTACTGTGGCTGTCCTGAGAAAAGACATTTTACACTTATCATTAAATGTGCTAGAACTAAAGTTAGGAAATGTCCAAAATCTAAATTAGAGTATTCTAAATTTTCTCAGTGGCACAACCTTCATGATGTAAAGAAACTTTGCCGGCAAGTGATGTAAACTTGAACTCTCTACCATAGCTGCAAAAACAACAGTAGTAAACAAACAAATATATTTAACCTTAGAGGCTTGTACACTAGCAAAAGGCTCCCACCTCCTCCAGTTTATTCTTGTGAGTTTATTTCAGCCAACATAACTTGCATACCTACAGCAGAAACTGCAAAAGCATGGTCTTATTTGGAGCATCTCCCAGATGAGATACCACCTTTGCAACCAACTGTAAAAAAGAGCAGAACACAACTGGCTACCTGCTTAGTGTAACCCCACCCTCTCATTTTCCCCACCACGCCCCTGATCTCTATTCAATATGGCCTCTAGTTAGCTCTGCTACGCGCAGACCAACGTACTGCACAAAACAGCCGTGTCTCAGATCTTCCACGGTTTCTGGCCGTGAGCGGCAGATACAGATTTGTAGGCTCTATTTGGCTCTATTTCAGTGCCACTGATTAATGAAGTGTAAATACATAAACATAATTAAAGGGTGGACACCAATTTATTTGTAGCGTTATTTCATTTCTAAAATATTATATAGTTTTATAAGAAGTTGTATAGTCTTTGCAAATCAATTTTTCAGATGTTTTTAGGTATAGACATTTGTTGGCAGTTTTTCTGAGGCTTTTATATCATATTTACCAATATTAAGAACTATACTGTGATATAAAATGTAGTCATATCGTCCAGCTCTACACACACCGAATGAGTGCTTTCACAAAATTACCACGTCTAAAGTTAATAAACAGTTTAGTCTGTTACATAAGCACTGACTGACACATTGAACAAAAATGGACAATCAACATCAAATTTAAATTCGACTCTGTGGCAAGACTTTGTAACACTTCCACAGGATTCTTAAAAAATAGGCATCGATAGGCTTATGTTACCTAGAGGACAACCCAACTGACAATGTTTTTTGAGAGCTGAAGGGAGAAATTAAAGACGATGTCCCAGCACTTTTGTGTGTACCTTGCTATGTTAAACACATACAGTGCCTTCAAAAATAATTCATACCCCTTGACTTTTCCACATTTTGTCATGTTACAACCACAAACGTAAATGTAATGTTGAGATTTTATATCATAGACCAACACAAAGTGGCACATAACTATGAAGTGAATATTTGAAAAATGTGGCATGCATTTATACTAAGCCCACCTGAGTCAATACTATAGAACCACCTTTTGCTGCAATTACAGCAGCAAGTCTTTTGGGGTATGTCTCTACAAGCTTTGCACATACAGAGAGTAAATTGTTTGCCTATTCTTCTTTGCAAAATAGCTCAAGCTCAGTCAGATTGGATGGGGAGCGTCTGTAAACATCAATTTTCAAATCTTGCCACCAATTTCAATTGGATTCAGGTCTGGACTTTGACTGTGCCTTTCTAACACACGAATATGCTTTGATCGAATCCATTTCATTGTAGCTCTGGCTGTATGTTTAAGGCCATTGTCCTTTTGGAGGGTTAAGTTATAACCATTGAATCTTTTTTTTACTTTATGAATTTTAAAACAATAGGAAAAAAATAGAACAAAAAAGAACAGAAGAAGAGATAAGGTGATAAGATACATATTTGATAGTTCCAAAAATGGCTAACAATAGGGGGGGGGGGGGTGTCAATTTATCAAAGAAAACAGAGACAGTTTCAAAAACAGTAGACAAAAAGCTCCTAAGCTTTATACAGGACCACAACATATGTGCATGAGAGGCTGGGGCAAGGCCACAGCAATCACAAACAGGATCTATATGATAAAAGCACTTAGATAGTTTTAACTTTGTCCAGTGTACACGATGTAGAACTTTGCACTGCAGAGTCGATGCCTTGCACAGATTTAGGATTTGTGTATTCTATATAAAAAAACATTTCCAAATCGTCTTTCCCCCAAGCTTTTTTATGGGAGAGAGATATATAGAGTGGGGACGAAAGTTTACAGTAAAGTGTTGCTATAATGCCCTTCCATCTTGGAGAGTCCTCCAATGAATGATCAAATAGGAAACATGCATACAGAGAAACTTTATGCTCACGTTCTTCTCTGACTATACCAGCTATTTTCAAATTTCGGTAAAAAAAAAAGCAATGGCCAAAGACTATTGAAACTGCTAACAAAAGAGGTGACAGGAGGCAACCCAGTCTTGTTCTTTGATTAACCTGAAAATATAAGGCATAAATATTGTTGGTACAAACAGAGGCGAGTGGGGCTTTGTACAATAGCTTGAGCCAAGATATATGATCTCTCCAAAACCAAACATCTGGAGAGTGTGAAATAAGTAATTGCACTCCAGTACTGATGTGAGGCGGTGAGAGAGCTTTGTTATGAAAGTCCTCATAACCAGAGGTTTGTTCAGAGAAATATAATAATAATTCATTATTAATTTTGTAATGATCTGATAACAAGGTATTGTGTGTTTTAATAGCTGGAATAATATGAGAAGCAGAGAATTGTCCAAGATGATAGGCTAAGAGCCTGCTTGCCTTCTCCCTATACTCATAATAAGAATGCTTTGATTTAATCAACATCTCAGTAGCAACCGTAGAAAGACTGTCAAATTTGTTTTTTAAGAGAAGCTATTCTTGAAGTAGTATGAATTGGGATTATTTATATATAGATTTTCTAATTGTAAAATACGATCTGTCAGATCTGCCATAGACCTCCTCCAATTGTCTTTTTTCAATTGACATGCACGATATAACTTGACCTTTAATGTACGCTTCAAATGCTTCCCAAATTGTGCTGTGTGTTATACCTGGGGTAGCATTTACACTGAAGAAAAAGTCTATTTGGGAGAATATAGTCTGGACAAAGTCTTTAAATGTTATTGAACATTCAGCCTTCAAAGTGGACGCTGTGTGTACCTACATTTAAACCTCAGGCCTAAAGTAAGGAGAATGGTTGTGATGACAATTGCAATTTTGGACCAATGGTAAGAGCTTATTATCAGTTAAAAAGAATAAGTGTGGGAGACAGGTTGATGAGCATGAAAAAAGAAATGATATCCATGAGTAGATTTGTGACAGCATAATCATTAGGAAAATAATTAATTATTTCTGCTGATTTTTGAGGGTTTTTTCTCTTTGTGAAGCTCTGTTAAATTGAGGATTTAGGCAGATATTAAAATATCCCCAATAATCAGATGGCTCGAGGGTAAATTTGGTAGAACAGAAAGAAACTGTTATCATCGTTAAAGTTAGGTGCATAGATATTAGACAATAACACTGGGGTGTTAAACAGTCAGCCAGAACATCTGGGTGATTAAAAAAAAATATCTTTATGAATTAGTATGGCAACTCCTCTTGCTCTACTAGAAAATAATGAGTGAAAGGATTGTGAGACCCATCTTCTATGCAGAGAGAACAGAGATATTAGGATGGGTTTCCTGTAAAAAGATGATTTTAGCTTGTAAGCTTTCCAGGTGAATTATCACCAAAACAAAAAAAAAAACTATGACCCCCCACCCACTTCAGCACCTTTAGAAACTAGGTGCATACAAGTCCCCATAACACAAAAAAACAGAGCGTCCAGGATTTGCCAACACTAAACTATCATCAGGTGAACAGGCATGAATTAAACACACAGACCACAACATAGATATCCATTCAGTTCCCACTAAACAGAAAACAAACAAACAAACAAAAAAACTGTCAGCGCTTGTTGCTTGCTTGTCAGAACTTACCTTATTTGAAATAATTGACTTCAGTAAACAATACGGTAATTGACTTAGATCACAATAAAAGTACAAAGTTATGTCATTGCGTTAACCTACTTACAGTTGATTGGATTAAGGTATGGAGACTGGCTAGGCCACTTTAGGAGCCTAATGTATTTTATCTTGAGCCACACCTTTGTTGCTTTAATTGTGTGTTTTGGGTAATTGAGGGAAGGTGGTTCCTTATTTGACAGTACATGGGCCTGCCCATTGTCCTTTTGATGCAGGATTTCAGTCCTTCATGGCGTAGTGTGTTACCATTTGTTTTCTTGGTGACTATGGTCCCAGTTACCTTGAGTTCATTGACAAGATCCTCACATGTAGTTCTGGGCTGATTCCTCACCGTTTTCATAATTACTAAAACCTCACAAAGTGAGATCTTGAATGGCGTCCGAGAAGCAACGGCATGCAGTTGCTAGACTCCAGTAGCCAGCAAACACCAAAAAGCACATTGATTAACATGAACCTATGAATATAACCCTTCAGCTCACTTGTCAAGACAAGGAGCTAGCCAAAAGCATTCTACTTACTATTAAATAAAAGGGCTTTCCAACATTTTTTGGGTAAGTAAAATAAATAGAATTAAACATAGCTTTTTTTAAAAGACTCCCACCAAAAACAGTTAAATAAAAAAAATTCAACAAAACTTTCTCCTGGGTTCACTTGACATTTTCTGTAGGCATTTTCCTCTGTTTATTTAAAGAACAGACTGCTCCTAATCCCAAGTCAGAGAACAACAGGGAGGAAGAAAAACATGTGTAGCATTGTTCTACAGTGTGGCCCTTGGCTGTATCTGGACAGTGTATTTAAAAATATAGAATAGGTGATTGTCCTCAAAAAGTTTTTTGTTCTGCTGGCTAGAATTTCTTTAAATCCTGATAGCAATCATTAAGTGGTCTAAATATATATATATATTTAATTTATTATATATTATGTGGAAGGCGTAGGACCAAGAAATGATGATCCAATTAAAATGTTTGGGCAGAACAATATGATCGGCTTTGCTACTTGCCCGTCAACCTGTGTATGTGCAAACCTCTGCGTACCCTGTTCACGCAGACAGGATACGACGTTGGCCTATTTACATACAGTGGAAAAAAGGCTGAATTAAAACAGAGTGAAACTATGATGCCATGGTTGCAGTACTTCTTTTGGACAGGAAGAAAAATTATGTGATTTGATTTGGGTGTGTTTTTATAGTAACGCATAGCTTAGGTAGTTTGTGTACCTTTAGCAAGCAAGACAACATTTTATAATATAGTATCTAATTACAACAAATTGATTTATAGCTGGAGACTCCTGTTTCCTTAATGCATCAGAACTAAAACACGTCTACTGTTAATTACAAGTGCAGACCAGACTTAGGTTTTCCAATAATTACTGATCCCAATCCAAGAACCCAGTTTGCTAGCTTCCATTAGTGCACACTTATTCTCGATTGACAGTAGCCTCTTTTGCAAAAGGGATTTAATTAACAGGGTCTGAATAAATGTGTAAATCAGCCCAGTTCTAAAATGAGCTGTGAAAAACTTTTCCAAAAAAGTCCCAACCTTGACAACGAGAACAAGAGTCAACATTGGAAAAAGGGTAAAACAGTTTAGGATTAGAGCTTATGTAATTTAGCCCTTTTTTCTATTCATCTGTCAAGCTGTGCATGCCCTCATGCTACCTGATTTGATGACAGGATGTTGTTCCTGCTGAGACTCAACTTCAGACCTGTTTAATTTATCATTTTGCCTCCAAATCTTGCTTGAAACATTCTGTAACTTGTGAGTCATGTCCTGTTTTAATTGATTAGACAGTAAAGATTTTTACCTCCCAAAAACTTACACTTGCTTCTCACTTGGATATTGACTGCGAGAAAAAGACAACTATTGCATTTCAAAAATTCTAATAGTGAACATAGCATATGGTGAAATGATTTGACATCTAGTCTAAAAGCGTTCAGAGAAAAGGAAAAGCTGAACCTGTCTAGAGTCATGGAAACCCTAGTCTCACTGACTGCAGAATGTCTGGGAACCTTGGTCACTTATAAATGGAGGATGTATGACTGTAAAGCAACAATTATGTTTCGTTTTGTGATGCGGCATGTTCAGCAGCGTGAAAATGCCCCCACAGTAACAGACCGGCATTCTCCCGAAAATCCTATACACTTCAACCAATCAGAGGATTGAACTCAGTATGCCGCGTGCATCAGTGGTGGACGTCATGACGTCTGTGGTGGAGACTATGGGAAGCCAAGCTCATTGGAAAAAGGTAATAAAGGGATTATATTATACTTTTATTTATAAAGTACTTGCTTCCCTCTTATAAAAGCATGACAGTGTAACTCATTTAAGTGTGGTGTAAGAAGACTTGAATAATTCACAAGGCAAAATGAGAAGCTGAACAAACTGTAAATGTAACACCTGCTGGCTAGTACAAGTACCCCACCTTTAAGCAATCAAAGCCAGGGTAGAATTCTGATGACACAGGAAGTATTGAAAATAAAAAAAAGAGGAGGAGTTGGTGGGTCTTAACAACCTTAGCAACCGTGATGAGAAGAGAGAAGATGAGAAGTGATGTAGGCAAGTATGTGACTGGTAGGCAGCACTTTAGCCCCACCCATGGCAAGTCTTTGGGGAAAGCAAAGCAAAGGAAAAATTGCCTCTACAATCAGCAAAAGCAATGCCAGTTGGAAAGCAAGTAAAAGGCACTAAAGGCAGGAGAATAATAGGAGACAAGTTTTATTCTCCTATTATTTTCCTGCTGTGCTGAGGCCATTATATAATATATATTATATATTTATTTACATGCCCCACAGCTGGTATAAATGGCACTCCAGCAATAAAAGTCACTTCTTTACCTAAAAACGTCACCTAAAGAACTGCTTCACATTAAAACCTTTATAAGATTAGATTTGTTTTTACTGCACTTGACAGAATTTTAGGTTTTCTTCTCTATATATGATGTTTATTACTAGCACTGCTGTCATAATGTTTCTGCAAACGCTGAAATCATAAAACATAGCACTTACTGTGGTGCAGTAAGTATTAATTGCTACTCCATCGCCTTAGAAGAGGTCTCTGGCTCAATACTGGATATGTAAATGATCTACCAAATGTATCTCAAATCGTAACGGAAATAAAAACATGATAAAAAAAAAACAATAATCTACAGTCAACTGTTAGCTTTCAATAAGCAAGCTGCAACAAGTTCAATCCTAACATTTTATTGTCACTATTTTCTAATCGGTACTTCTAGATTGAAAATAATAAAAATGTATGTTTTTTAATGTTGTGGAACATCCATGAATCCTGTCATTAATGGTGTTAGAGAACAGCCTGTCATTATAACTGCAGCTTGTCATGTTAATCAGAAACCGCTATACTCTCTCCTGTGTGTCAGAGCTAATAGTTGTTAAAGTAGTTGTTATGTGAATAACACACTCCAGCTGCGGAGTGCTGCTAACCCTTAACAGAGTTTGTTTTCCTAGAACCACCAGCTCTGGATTGTGATTATTCCCATTACTTCCGATGTTGAATTTACAAACTAATAAAAGTTGAGCATTTTAAGACTTTATAGACAATTTAATGTCAAAAAACATTCAGAGATAGGGTTGCACCATATTTAAAACAAAAAAAAAAAACATGAATTTTTAGATTTTGTGCGATTTATATTGCAAATATAAAAAAAATTCACCAGATGACTTAAATTAGTCTGTTTTGAAAGAATTCATTATTTTAGAATGATTAGGGTGATTCTGTTAGAGAGTGCATCTGTGTAAAAATAATACACAAATGTTATGCATAGTTAAATTAAATAAAACAAACGTTAATGTAATAGTAATTTTCTGGAGAATCAGAGCAATCAAAATCACACTGCAGAGTCATCACTGTATAAATTAAGTACAATTAATCTTTGTTAAAGCTGCACAATTATTGTTTCTTGTGTCTGGATGCTTAAATAAATGAACTAGCATGTTTAAACAGTAAGAGACTTTAAACTATGTGCAAACTTTTGCAATATTATTAAATTTAACAATTAATACACAAATCACATGGATTCTGAACTGTGGATCACATGCATTCTGAACAGTCAAATATAATCCTCACATTGTGATGCCAATACTGAAATGATTGATTGTGCAGCCCTAATCTGAGAGAAAATGTTTTTATTTAAATCTACTTTATAGCCATTCACTGACTCATTGAAAATCAATAAATAAAAGAAAAGCATATTGATATTTCACAGATCGCGTAATTCACCAGAGCTGGGTTATGGACTGTTTTTAATAGACATAGCAATGAATATTGACTGGTTATTTACTGCACATTTGTTATAATATTAATATAATGAGCTATAATCTAAAAGGGCATACAGCCTATGGAATCAGGACATGTCTTCCCTCACAAAGAATCCAATAACTCTTGATGCAGTTCCACATTGGTTTATTTGAAAAAGCTTTCAGAAACAATCCTGGCACACTACACCAGGAGAGTTGAGATTATTGAGGCCCAAGCAGGTGAGGCTGGAAACTTGAGCTGACTTCAAAAACAGGTGAACCTAGACTTGCTTTGGCCCTGGTTTTTAAAGAGTGAGAAAGAGAATATTTTAGCACCTACAGCATAATAATATTTTTTAATTTTAAACAAGGCATGTTACACATTCTTATAACATATCGTGCTCACCTTGTCCATGTCTACACTTTTACACGATCTGTTTTGGGGTTTTTTTGAGCAAGTACTGGCTAAAAATTAACCACCATACCAGAGTTAAAAAAAATCCTGCTCATTCTGCACCTTCTGCCTCTGCACCCTTCTAGGATGGCTTGTGAGAAGATACACAACAAACATGTACTGGCATGTTTTCCTGGAGACAGAAAGAAATAAGAAGCAGAAAACAGCTGTACATGTTGCTTCGAGCTGGGAACAGTCTTGTGATTCTCCTCTCTTAAACCCCATTGCACTTGTCTGGTTAGAGAGACGCCTGCCAATTGTTAACTTTTTTCAGACACAGCTGGGTTCGGGCACAGGACCTAGACGTGAACTCATGATCAGTTTAGCTAAGCTGCGGTTCTGCCTTAAACAGCATTATGCATTCCTTTTTTCAAAGACAGCGACCCTGGGCTTTTTCACCTGCACAGCTCTTTTTCAACTGAATAATTAAAAAAAGGGATAGAAGTATTAAATTTACATCCATTGTGTTTGGTGGATGCTCCTAATTCTGGATTACTGGCTAATTACTTTTTTTATCCAATTGAAACTATAAGGTTTGGGGGCCTTGCACAGGGGTCCAGCAAAAGCAATGCAAGAGGCTTGAGACCATTTATCTTCCATATCCTTAACCTCCTAACCAATATATACAAATTTTGGTATTCGTTTAATATATACAAAAACCATATATACAAATTTTGGTGTTTGTTTAATGTTTAAAAGCGATATGAGAATAACAGAGTTGCTTGTTGACACTGAATACCTTCAAAACACCTGCTTAACTTCTATCTGAACTCTGCTGCTGTGCAATGAATTAAAAATTATACAGGTCATACAGAGCTGCAACACGTACTGCTGCTATGTACTCTTTATTGCCCTCTGAACTGACAGAAAAACGTGCCCTTTCCTGTTGTTGCCTCGCACTGAATAGGCAAACCCTCGGGGCATGGTAGTGGATACACACAAGAGAACACTGGAAACAATGAATCAACTAAAAATTATGATTGCAAAAGAAATATGATCGAGGCGCCTGTTTGCATTGTTTATATGCATTTTCTTTTTATGCAGTTATAAAGAAAGAAAAAAAATGTATGGCTTTTGGTGTAAACTGGCTTCCACACTAACAAAGCTATCCCGTTCGCAGCAGTGCTACAGGAAACAAACTTATTTTCAAAAAAAAAAAAAATTTTTATACATTAAATCAGTAGGATTTAAACAAAATTAAAAAAAAAATTATTAACAAAAAGAACTGTGACTATTTACCAAAATGATTTTTTTAAAGTACCCTGTGTTTGCCATATTAGGTCTTTTTTGATCATGTTAAACTGAAAATAAAAAAAATGCATTGGGCTGGTTGCTAATATTTTCTATATTCTTGATTCAACTGGCGGAAGTTTACTTTCAACTGCAAACGTGATTTTACATTTACAGCATTTGGCAGACGCCCTTATCCAGAGTGACTTACAGTATTCCTTTTTATACAACTGAGCAATTGGGGGGTTAAGGGCCCAATGGTGGTGGCGGCTTGGTCAAGCTGGGAATCGAACCCAGAAAACCTTTGGGTTGGTAATCCAACACCTTAACCATGAGCCACCACTTCCCCCCATCGATTTTAATTATTGTTTTGTCAAAAAATGTAATCAACATTTACAAAATGTAATACAAAATTATTACTAGTGTAACAATATTTGACAAGTCAGGACCAAGGTTTTCTATTATAATTTGTCTTGAAATCTTTTTTCTTTCTCGAAGATTTTCTTAAAATCTTATTAAAATCTTGACACACACCCTGAGCGGTTTGCTGTAGTCACAACTGCCCTTGTAACGAAAAAAATGACACACTAATCGACACATTACTCTTAACTATTACATAATTAGCCCAAATAAAATATTTTTTTTCTCCAAAAAAGTAAAGACTTGACTTTAAAATATGTAATTGTATGTCTTAACCTCCAAGTGACATGTGCTGAGGTCGGTGGCTGGTAAGGCACTGACTTTTTTTAGAGCCATATTTACCAATATATGAATTCATTAAAGTAGCTTAAATTCACTATTTATTTGTCTGTGTGCACATAAATTACTGGTTATGTTTCATATCTCATATCATTCTCTACCCAAGAAAACAATATTCCAATTATAGACCAGTGGAGAAATGGTAATGGCTATTTTTTTTTAATTTGTTTTTGTAATTTTTGATTATGACAGGTAAGGCTGTTTCCCCCGACTCTACATTCCTGCTTCATACACACAGGACAGATGTCTTTATTCCTCCTTAATAGAAACCCTGATCATGCAGAACGGGTGACAAGGTGGGAGTGCTGAATGCAAGTCATGCTCTTTGCACAGGAAGAACATCCAGCTGTGATCCGTTGACCCTTTGGTGCCGAATTTAGAGTTCAACGTTTGCTCTGTAGGACGGTGGAAATGTAATGTAGCTGTTCAGCTACATTTGGCAGATGTTACTAAAGAACAAAGATGATGCACTGAAGCAGAAGACTGCAAAACTGTGGTATGGTAACTGTAAATGAAATCATTTAGTAATCTGCGCCTGAAATAAGACTTAAAGCTTATTTTTTGTAATAAGAAAATTTGTAATAAGGAAATAACTTTATAGAAGTTTATAGTCGCACCAAATGGAGCTGGCAACATCTTAGAAAACACACTTATTTGTGGATCACTATGCTGTGTAACATTCTATTTTTAAGCTTCTTTTAAAAACATTTTAGGAGACAAAAAATATATTTCCATGTGACACAGAAAAACCAGCAAAGGCCACCAGTCATCTTTAATTATTTTAGAAAACACCCAAATAAGCCGTAACTTGAACTCTGTTCTCTTGACGTACAGACACTTACAGACAAGTTCGGTAAGAGATGTGTTGCCATAGCCTTCCACAGATTGTTTATTCACATTTGGCAGACGCCCTTATTCAGCGTGACTTACATTTATCTCTTTTGTACAACTGAGCAATTGGGGGCCCGGCAATGGCTGCTTGGTGGCAGATAGTGGTGGAAATTGACATGATGGTCCAGGTGGATCCCAAATTGCATACTTAGGCGCTATTCTACATTTGGTAGTACAAACTATTACTAATAGAATTCCAAAAACAAGACAAGAAGCAGAACATTAGACACTTTTTGCACTCGCAGCTTTGTTGATGTAGTAGAAGAGATGTGGCTCTACTAGGCGATGACACTGGGTAGGAAAAAGCTCCGCTGAACACCTACAGCAAAATATACAGTCCTCGCCAAAAATGTCAGCACCTCGCAACTCTGTCAGAAAATGCAACATTTTAGTCAGAAAATTGTTTCAATTGCAAACGTTTTGGTATTAACATGCCTATAGTTTTTGTTTGCACTCGAACAACACAAAAACAGAGAAGAAAAGTCAAACTTATTTATATTAATCACATTTGCAACCAATTAAAATAGAGAGAACTTGTCATACTGAGCATGCAGAAAAAAAAGAATTATAAAGAGTTGTCTGTGGATTTGAAAGAGAAAAAAACTCAAACTGAAGGCTAGAGTTCCATTTCCAGAGATCTTAATGTTCACGTGTAGACTGTGCGCATCTCTCATCAAGAGATTTATAGCTCATGGCACTGTAGTTAACCTCCCTGGCTGTCGACAGAAGAGCAAAAATTTATGAAAAATTACAACGAGGGATTGTTCGAATGGTGGACAAATTCAAACTAAACAGCAGACACAGGGTACAACAGTGTCAGCTTGCACTATCCATCGCCATCTAAATAAAAAGGGACTCTATGGTAGGAGACCCAGGATGGTGCAAAGGCATAAAAAAAGCAAGAATTTTATTTATGTGACAAAACCACAATCCTTCCGAGAGAACATACTGTACACAGATGAGAAAAAAGTAGTACTTTTTGGTAATGCACATCATGGCACTGTTTACAGAAAAAGAAATAAAGCCCTTGAATTAAAAAACAGTCCCTACAGTCATAGTGGCCAGTTTCAAAAAGCTGCGTCTCCACCAGAGGACTTCCGGCAGGATAATGACCCAAAACACACTTCAAAAAGCTTTCAGAAATGGTTAAAAACAAAGCACTGGAGAGTTCTGAAATAACCAGCAATAAAGCCAGATCTGAATCACATAAAACACCTGTGGAGAGATCGCAAAACAGCAGTTGAAAAAGGCATCCTTCAAATCTGAATGAACTGGAGCAGTTTGCAAAAGAAAGTGTTCCAAAATTCCAGTAGGTAGACAGACAATAGACAGACAGTAGATAGACAGACAATTTTCTTATAGAATTGTTGCACTTTTTGACAGATTTGCAAGAGTGCTGATATTTTTGGCCGTGAATATATGCAACTGTGTATTATGATATTCCTTATTTTTGTTCACTTAAGCCTGTTTTGTCTGTAAACGAATAAATAAGCAATATTTTGCCAACCTTTCAATATGGTTCGGAAAGCAAAATACTGAATAATTATTTTGTCTTTGTTCATTGGATGCATTGATTATTGCTCCTTTTTTTACCTTCCTTTCCTGTCAGTACGTCTACCTTGGGTTGTTTTGCAGTGTAAAGTTTAAATGCAGATATTGGATATGGGTCAGTTTTAAGTTAAGCCATCAATAAATCGGATATAGTTACAAAATCGGAAATGGGCTTCAGGATCTGCAGTGTAAATGCATCTTAAATGTGTAGTGTGTAGCACATCAACTGAGACACAGATTTTAGTTGGCTACATTTATCTGGATGTATATGATGCAGAATGGCCTTCACCCACAATCGCTTCTGACAGTTAATGAGCTCACTGCATACCAGATCCTCAAAAGATTGCGCTGAACACATGCCCTTCTATCCAAATGTAATGAAGATGACTGGCAAATTTTCTTAAACTAAAAAGAAAGTATATTTTGTAATGCTCAACCTCAATCTTTTTAAAAAATATATATATTGTTTTATAGAATTGTAAGGTTCTCTCGATACCATATATCACGATATAATGCAATACAATACATATTGAGATACTTCAAAATACAATTAACTAAAAATAGAACAAATATTTTACCTTATTTTATAGACAGCCCTAATTTGTACAGTGTCAACAACAGCAACTATAAAAAGTCTATTTTGGAAAACTTCTGACCATGGTCCACCACAGTCCTCTATCCTTCTGAGATACATTACCACCTACGATGCAGACTGCTTTATCACCTTTTTAGTATTACCAAACCGTAAGAGACTTTTGCTTACAGCACACTTAGACCAATTCCTTCTTATTTCCCTGTAAATAAAAGTACACATGTACTTAGCAATAAAGTTATTCTGATTCTGAATAAGAACATAACAGGCCAATAATGAATGTTTAACAGTCATTCAGGTTTTACAGGGATCACATGATTGCTGCTATTATTCGTTTAAAGAAAAGTTTACAATTCCAAATTGCACAATGAACCGAGTGGGTGAAAACTAGGCATTAAAAATACGTAATAAAGTCTAGATTTTCAATTAAAATTTATTAAAACAAATTGTATATGTACTTCAATACATAGGAAAATGAAAGCACACAAAGGCACTGATGGCGTCAACCAGTTTCCTCAAACCGACGGAGATGAAATACACTGTCCTCTGAAGGAAGTTCTTTGAGATACTGCTAAGAACCTTTCAAATCCGTGCCTACAAGTCCTGTAGCATGAAAGTTTGAAATCCCTGTTACCATCATCTATTTATTGTGCTCATCATGTCTTCAGTGATACTAGTTCTATAGTCTATATTGCGTAGATAATTTTTACCCAACCGCTATGCTGCTTTTCACTATATAGTTACTTACGTCTTGTCTGGTTCTTCCACTTTATGTAGCCTGTGGTCCAGCTTAAATGTTTAAAAAAAACAATAATTTTTTTTGACTTCTAGTATTTTTACCAGTGTTTACCAGTAACTTTATTATTGATGTAATTATCCAAGCAGTGGTGGGCAGAAATGCATCTTAAAATGCACATTGACTCCTAGAATGAAAAGGGTACAATGATGCATCTTCAGCTGGCTAGTTTGCCCACTGTCCATGTTCATGTCCGTGTTTTAGTCCATCCAAAGCAAATTTTGATGCTTTTTTGTTTACCATGGTTGTAAAGAACAGCTGAATTAGCACAACAATTGTTAATAGGCATAAGTGAAAAACGTCTTCTAGCTTTGTTCTGGTTTCTACAGTCAAACTAAGACTTTATTTAGTACATGAAATGAGGCATGTTTTGTCCTTTGATAAGCTGTTAGTCTTACTGCTTTAAACTGAGTCCAGCTATGTACATTAAATTATTGTTAGATTAATGCTATATTAAAGTTTCTAGATAAACAATGCGCACTATAAATTAAGAACTGTGTATTCTTGACTGTAATCTTTTCATAAGTAAGTGGAAATAATGGAAAACAACCAAACTAACCATGAGGTACAGTGTGGATACAGAAACAGAGGTGGTGGATGGGAGATGATGTGAAGGTGATTCAAAAGGCTAAGATAAAAAAAGAAGCCCAGGGGCACTCTTGGTCATTATTTGGTCGATTGTTCAAGTAATTGTGTGAAAAGCAGTAAATTTACTTTCTTTTTGGAGCTTGTGCTTGACAAAGCAGACAGAAACAGACAGAGTTAGCTAGCAAACTATCAGCCAACACCATTAATCCACTAATTACTCCAATCAATCCATTATGATTTTAAATGTACTAAATGTATGCTAGATAAGCATATTGCTTTACTATGACTTACAAACAAACGAGCTGTACTTTACAATAGATGTATTACCTATTAAAAGAAAATGAGACACCCAGCCTCACAGCTGATAAGAAATTGAACGATTTCTAAAGGACACAGTATAGAGAACTGGCTGTATATATTTAAAATCAATCATATAGGTTAGCTATTAGAACCATATGATTATATAAAGATTAGCTATTATACCAATATGATCAAATAAAGGTTAGCTGTTATAACAATATGATCTTATAAAGGTTAAATATTATATAACCGCAGCAGGGGTAGAAATCTTTAGGTACCTTACAATTATCCATGACAGAGAATAGGCACAAATCCCTGGCAATAAAACCCACCAGTGACCGATTAATTCACTTCATCTTTTTTTTAGAATCCCATGGAAGTGTTTGAATTTTGAATCCAGCAAGTGTGTTGCTAAAGAGTCGTCTGCAAGTGCTGCCAGTGACACTCAGTCTAGTAGCAAGCAACAAAGTACAATTTCAGAATAGCTTGCAGCTGTTACAGCATATAAAAAAAGACATTACAAAAACACCAGGAGATAACCAACGCCTTAACCTGCTACCCTGCTAAAGACATAGTGTTTTTTAATGCAATGACAAGAGGGATTTAAAAACCTCATCCAATTGCTGGATAGGAGATATAAAATTCCCTCTCCTACATATTTTAGCCATATTGCAATCCCACAGCTTTACACTAAATGTAGGAGTTAAATTGAGACGGAATATTACCTGTGGTAATCCGGACAATCGAACCGTATTTTAGTTTCACTTAACACTGTATTAGTGCTGACTTTGCTAAAGTCTCCTGAAGAACTACTGATAGTGTAGCTGAACAATCAACCTTATTTCAAAAAGAGCTTGTTTACAGAAAAAAGTTCATTGTGTTTTTATTGGAAGTGATTTGCACAAAAAAATGTTTTGTTTAATGGATTTTTTAAAATGAATAAATGCTGGAAATAATATATTTTTTTTCCTTTTTAACTAAAACGCATTCAGGCAGCACTGACTGCATAATAGCAGCAATGACAGCAGCAGCATTAAGGAATCTATAAAGTGTGTGCTGCAAAATCTGTCAGAAAAATCGCAATTAGATATTTTCCCTAAATCGCACAGCACTAATTATAACCATATGATTTAAAGGTTCGCTATTATAACAATACGATAAATGTTAGAATAAACACAGCTGCAAAGTTTGTTTTTTGTTTTGTTTTTTTTAAGACAACAAGTGGCAAGTAAAAAAAAACACACAAAGTATAAACCACTTTTTCCTTTTACACTATTCACACCAGTGTGTTTAGGAGTAAAACTGGGCCCAGATTTGGTCAAACAAAAGGTTTAAACGCTGAAAACACAAGAATATTTTGTGTACAAACCCCAACTGACAGCCATGTAAAACGTCCTCTTATGTGTGTAAAAGTTTCGTTTCTATTCCGAAAATGTTTTGGAAAGAGGATCAAGTCTTCATACTGCATTGATGGTTGAAGCTAACAACAGGATTTGGTTGAAATAGAAAGAATGACACAGCTCGTGCCACGTTAAAGCACTTAGAGAGAACAAAAAACAATCACGATAAGATTAAACTAAATTAACAAACACGCGCACATAGTTTAAAGATAAAACGCGGCATCTGCATCCCCGATTTAAACTGCTTTACTCACCTTCCCACTCCCTATCCAACAGCTGCCCTGCATGAGATAAATACTAAACAGCGTTTCGCCTCCGCTTCTACAGACGCACGCGCCCCGCCGTCCTACCTGACACCCATCTACTCCAGGTTTTAGCACATCCACAGAGAAATACAGTAAATCCACTGATTTTCCTGACGCTAGAAGTTAAAAGTTTGCTTTAGAGTTAAACACTGGATCCAGCTGCGCCGTGCAGTTACTGAGGCAATGAGATCACTGCGCGGTGCCGTATCCTCCCCCTACTGGAGTATCGCGAGAAGTGCGCCAGGAATGGGATCACACCGGAAACCGACCAGATCAATAGATAAGAATTTCAAAAAAGTGTTGTAATGTAAATATTAAACGGATACGACGCCACGTTTGGTCAAATCAAAGATAATAACGTCGCAGTCGTAGCACTGTGTTATCAATGAAAAACAAACAAGTAGTGAAAATTATTACTAAAAATATAAGTATTTATACTTAAGAAATAATTCACTTGAGTACAAATAGAAATACTGATAAATAATAGGAGTAAATGAGTATTTCGTTAATAAAACTACTCAAGTTACTGTGTTACAAAATACTTAGTTGTGTAAAATTTACAGTTGCAGGAAGTTCTAAATTTAGACTGTTTTTGTGCTGCACATGTAGAGAGTTACAGTACCTGTCATAGTGAGCAAATTTTAATTGGTCTTTCATGTTCTTATACTTGGTTCCTTGCCGCTGTCGTCTCTGGCTTGCTAAGTTGGGGACTCGTGTTAGTGAGTGTCTTTTCTGGTGTAATTCTGTAAAGCTGCTTCAAAACCTTGATTGTTAAAAGTACTATATAAATAAAGGTGACTTGACTTAACCGGATATATATACAAAATTGTAAAAATATCCTCATAATAAACACTTTTGTCTAAAGTAAACAGTTGAAAAGGGAAATGAACTATTAAGTTTTTAATTTTAAATTGTTTAAAATGTTTATGTTTGGTTTTTGTTTTTGCTGTGGTATTTTTAGTAAACTCATAAGCTAAAGTTCTTTATGTAAGTGTTCTATAAGCTGCTAATTTTTTGTTAATTTTTTTTAGCCACAACAGAATAAATGTGTTCGATATCTAAAGTTTTTTCCCTTTTTTAAATCAAAACTTCAATAAATCATTAAAAAAAAATTATTGATCAAATGATATCAAACTTAACTAGTGTCAAACAAGTAAAAAAGAACTAACTACTAAATGTTTTAAACAACAAATTTATTTTAAAAAATTATTTTAGCTTTTGAACAGTCATTAACTCAAAAATTAACCTATAAAAATATTATATAATCCCCAACAAATGCTGCGAACCTTAAAATAATAGAATACAATTATAATACAATTGCAGCCTCTGTAAACAAAACACCCTGCCCCAAAAACAAATGTAAATAAATAAAATAATTTCTTTTTAAACAAATCAATTAAATAGTAAAAGATTACCACAATTTAATTATACTCATAAATGTATATTTATAAATGTATATATACCTTTATTTAATAATTTCCTATGTAGCTCTGTGCGTAATGCAACACCAGGGCCCTGGAGGATTATTCCCTCATTTATCAGAATATAATCTTGAAATGTACATCAACCTTTGAGGTAAAAAGGCCACTTTGTCTAGATGTTTATGACCCTATACCCAATGCAGCCTTAATTCTACTGTAGACAAACATTTACAACCATAGTCACCAAAAGCATATTTGGCTGATTATTGGCATATTGAATCTAAGAAACTCAAATTGAAGGAAAGTTAATACATAAAGAAGTTCATTCTGCACCATAATCCATATTGGAGCACAATACACTCCCCCACCATCATACAACTCTGGAATGTACCATTACTACAAAAACCCTGGCAGCTCTAAGTGTTTGTCTGATCTTATAGTTAGTGTTTTTATTATTTAGTGTCCTCGCAAAGCTTACAGATAGCTATATATGTGACAGATTGTTGTAAAGGAATAAGCTGTTAGTTATTCAAATGTATGAAATGCTTAATAGGTTAGTCTTTGTCATCATTTCGGTTATGTATTATGGCATAGAATTCAGATAATATATTTAAATATCCTTTGATTTTGCACATAAAAGCAACATTTTTTAAAATTAATATAATTATGATGCTAAAACAAAATTTATATGTTGAGTTATTTATTTTTTCAAATAATCAATAACGTTTCTGAAAACGTTTGCCGTACATGCATAGACCTTTCGTATTTTAATTTTCACCATAATAGTTTGTTTTTAAAATTAAATAATGTTTTAAAAGACCAAATGATTGTCAAGCTTTTTTTTTTCATTCTTTTTTTTCCCAGTCAGATTCTTACAGTCATGACTGTCACTGGTTATGATAAAACTTTAAACTGTGTGTGACTAGCAATATTAGTGTTGTTGTTGTGTTGGTGTGCCAACATAAAAATAAATGTGGTCTCCATGAAAAGAAAATTAATGTAATCTATTTGTACTAATAAAGAGCCGCTAGAGATGGGTGGTTATACGTTTAGCAATACTGAGGCTGAAATAAGAAGGAGGCCACACTGCATGTTACACAGTAAAAAAACAGAATGTTTGTGTGACTAATAACCACATTACATGATAATTTATTAGTAACCACTTTAGATCTTGTACATATTACTTTATGACAGCACTCAAGCATAAGCATGTGATATTTTGTGATAAGACCCAAATTCGACTTTATTTTTTCTTATTAAGACATGAGTACATCTCCGCTGGCATCTTCTACATGACTTTACACTGCCTCAGTTAATACTCCCTAACTTAGTTTAGAGCATTAACGTCATTAAGTAAATTAAGTAAAGGTAGAGGGGGATACAGTGGTGCTTACAACAAGACACACTTTATTCTGTTTTGCCTAGTTTTTGGTCAGCCTCAATAGCCTTTGAATGTCAGGTTCTATGTTAATGGTCTCAAAGTTTTTGCTATATCTCTTAAAGGGATCGCCGTCTGGGCCAACCAGGAACTTCTCAAAATTCCAGGAGATATCACTTCTGCTGATTGGGCTCCACACTAAAAACTTAGGGTCCTGCATAAAGGAGAACTGATCATCGTCAGGATAAGGAAGTTTGTCTTTTAAGTATGCAAAGACAGGATGTGTGAGAGCTCCGTTTACATCACACTTCTCAAAAACGGTGCACAAAGGTTCAAACCCTCCACCGGGTCGTACATGCTTCAATGAGTTTAGGATCTCTCCATTTCTGCAGTTTTCCTGAAAAAAAGGGCAAGATATAACAACAGAAATGCCGTTCTGGTGAATTGTGTCCAGTGATAAAAAAGGATACTTCTTTGTAAACCCTTGGCCATAAAGTTGCATGTGGGAAAGTGTATGTCAGAATTTGAATTAGGTTTCAGAGTAATGTTTAAAGGTAATAGCAGTAAGGTCTAGTTATGACCCAATAAATATTTTTACAGGTAAAAAGACTGAGAAAATATATCCTTAATGATACCATTAAAAAACATTACTTTGATTACTTCATTTTTTCAGATTAAATGTAGAAAATCCTTATTAATACCATTTACCAACACTAAACTAATTAAAAAGGTAGTATTAACACAATGATTGCTATTAGTTAAAACACTAAATACAAGTATTCCTGAAATGTTGGGTTTCATTTGTGTTTTAATTGGTAACGCAACTAAAGTTAGGTTAAAATTAAATAGCTCCAAATTTAAACAGGACATATATGCCTCCTCGTAGAGATCTTAGGTTAGGTGAACTTAGCTACAACCACATTTTACCTAAGCTATACAGCATCATTAATAGCAACATACTGACACCAAATTCAATTCTAATACCTAGCGAACTGCTTGTCTCACTAACCTGGTATCCGAACTGATTACAGGGAAAGGCCAGGACCACCAGCCGGTGTGGGTAGCTGCTCTGGAGCTGGTTGAGCTGGCTGTAGTCCCGGGGGGTGGTGCCTCATAGTGATGCCACATTTACTATAAGAACCACTCGACCTCGGTAGACATTAAAATCAATGGATTTCCCTTCCAGCGTGGTCGCACGCAGGTCATAAAACGTTTTGGCTATGAAAGTCATGATCTGCGTTTCAGTGTCCTTCTGCAATGTGCCTGCTCCTTAAATGGCATGCAAGTCATCCTGGTTGCCGGGTTTCAGCTTTAAATTATGGGTGTCAAATGACTTGAAGGGAAATTGATATGCGAGCCATACATTATACATAATAGTATGAGGTAGGCGACCTCAGGTCACAATCTTTAAAGCCTACAACAGCTTTTTACACGTTTAGAAAGGTCTATAAAATGGTTTACAATACATTTACAGCATTTGGCAGACACCCTTAGCCAGAGCGACTTATTCCTAGCGACAATATTCGTTGTTATACAACTGAGCAATTGGGGGTTAAGGGTCTTGCTCAGGGGCCCAGCGGTGGTGGCTTGGTGAGGCTGGGATTCAAACCCGGGTCCTTACGTTGGTAGGCTACCACTCCCCCACCAATACAAATACAATTAGTCAATTCTACATTCCATTACAGCTATAATTATAAATTATTCTTAATTAACTATGATTTGACAAGCAGCTAATGGAACACAGAAACAGATATAGTCATTTGTTCTAGTTAGTTAAACAGCAAATTTCTTAATGCTGATCTATGTTTTCTCTAGCAAAAAAAGAAACTTTAGATAACGAAATGACCAAGCCATTAAATTTTCATCAAGTCATTGCCTATGTTCTCACATCGTTAAAAATGTATAAGCATTCAATCTAATACCCTTCAGCGAAACTCAGCCCAAATTCAAATTATGTTACATGAGATCTGTAATTCAGCATTTCTCCTAATATGCCAAAAAAAGCAAATAAAAGCCTGCTTGAAGTGTTTCTGGAAAAAATCTGGTTGGCAGATAAATGTGGTCCAAGTAAATGATGTTTTCAATTAATAGGAGTGGTTAGTGATTATGATCCTGACAGGCATTTATTTAAGAAGGTACACAGCTCTTCATACACAGCTCTAGATCACAGATATAGCAGAAGTGTATTTAAAAAAGTGTTTACAGTGATAGTAAACTCACATACTGAATTAAGTACGTGTAAATAATTTTAATGCTCAAACCAAATCTTTAATTTTGGAACAGTTTTATACACCCAAATGTCTTTCTTTTTAAGTAGTAAGCTTTGCAATAAAGTCAACAAAAAACGATTTATCCAATTCTGAGCTAATTTCAGCAGAATTTAACAAATTCTCTTGCCCAGACTGTGGTCAGTTCAACAGACGTGCAGTATCACATGTCTCTTCTGTATCTTACAGCTTTGCTTATATTTATGTCACAAGCTGAAAATTATATCAGAGCAACAATTTGACACACTTTCCACTGTGATAAATAATTCATAGATGACTGCAACACGACTACAGGTAGGTTTTTCAAATTTCTGATATTTGGTGTTGCATCTGGGACCAAGCAATAAGACAACACACAATGTGAATACACATAATAAGGGGGATTGTAAAGTTTTTCAAAAATACTTTTTTGGAATTATGTTTGTAAATACCTGTAAAAATAAAGATGCCTCTACGCTCCCCTAACATGAGCATAAAGCGTTATATTTAGGCTCCTGCTCAGCCTTTAAAGCACCAACATCATCGCTGTCGGCTGGCAGTGTACAATCCAGCTCTAACCTGTTGGCTTCAAGCACCAGCTCGGTCATCCGAATGAATGCTTAAGGAGCACAAAGAGTAAGACCAACCTAAGGTTAATACAATTACTGTGAAACTGTATTAATAAAAATAACACTGGAATATCCCTGTTCCAGCGAGCATGTAACATGATTAGACAATCCATTACTTTACCTCATTGATATTGTAGTTGGTAAGGGCGCTTGTCTCAAAGAAATTCATGCCATAAGACTTAGCAAGCTTAGCAAGAGAATGCAGTGTGTTAGAATAGATCTTTTTGGCAAAAAACACTTTCAGTTTGACAAAAACTATAAAGCTAGAAAAAAAGTATCATTATTAAAAGTAATTACTGAAGGTTCACTGAGAAGGCAACTTTATTGTTGTAATTTACTGACCAAAAGCACTTTTACCTTAACACCTATAATATAACTGAGGTCAAATTTTAATGGTAATATTTAGATTATTCACTCATTTATCCATCATCAGAAACCTGTTTAGACCAGGCCAGGGTTACTGTGATAACCGACTGATGCAGGGTCCGTGTATATCCATACATACCTAGGATCATTTTGGCATTGCCAATTCCTGAATATGTATAGTGAAAGGAATCTGGAAAAATCTCGAGGAACTCCATAGAGACAAATGGGATACTTTCCAGACATTAAGCCGAGTTGCTGTTTAATGTGAAAAAAAGCCCAAATTACTAACCAGGCCACAGGTCAAAACCTGGCTTGAAGAACAAAATAGTACCTTGCTCCCCTGCTCTGTGGTGTCTTGTCTCTGATGCCCCTCATCATATTTGTTGCCAAGAAGGATCTTCTGCACTATCTGTGGTTTATACTAATTGAACATAATGAATCAATAACAGCAATAAATTACTTTTATTGTCAAATACAGTGGGTTTCGTGTACAAGTAATATGCCTTGGTGTGATGGTGCTTAATAATGGCCATAAAATAATATACAAAAATAAAATAAACTATGAAGATAAATATAAAAAAATAAACATTTAGAAAAATAAAAACCTTAACACATATAGTCTGATTAAATACAACATGCAAATATGGGTCAGTGCAAACAGCACTCAGTTTGAACAAGTTTTATGGTAAGTTAGTTCAGTCAGCATAGCAAGGGGTTTATTGTTTATGTTATTACAAACATTAGTTTATTCTGTTAGAACACTTTACATTTACAATACTTTAATTTGCCATTGCACTATAGAACTGAATCTGACAACAGACATACATTAATAGGAAAAAACAACTTTCTCACCTCATTAATGTCACTAATCCACTTTATTATATGCTGGAAAGAGAGAGTGCTGGTAATGTCATATACAACAAGTACTTCAAAACTGACCAATAATTAGCTTTAACAATATTTTTCTAATATTAAAGAAAATAATTGATATCAGTTTAGTAACATCCAATCCACCGATATATCTATTTTTTTTTGTATATCTACTTTAATGTTCTTTGGTTACTTGATCAAAGCTTTTATTTAAGTAGGACACTAATGAAAAAGCTAACATTTTTATTTCCGCAAAGGAACGAAGCTACCAGGCAGAAGGCAAAGAGGAAGACCAAAGAGGAGGTATATGAATGTGATAAACAACGAGGACATGAAGTTAGTGGGTGTGAGTGAAGAGGATGTAGAAAATAGGGTTGGGTGGAGACAGATGTTTCGCTCTGGCGACCCCTAAAAAGGGTTAGGGTTTTATATATAGATATATCTATATATCTATATATCTATATTATATATATCTATATCTATATCTATATCTATATATATATATATATATATATATATATATATATATATATATGGGGGAAGTGGTGGCTCATGGTTAAGGGGTTGGATTGCCAACCTGAAGATTGTGGGTTCGATTCCCAGCTTTTACCAAGCCACTGCCTGTTGGGCCCCTGAGCAAGGCCCTTACAGTTAGTTTATTATAGTTTTCTTTATAGGGTCATTTCCCCACCCACAATCGTAAATATTCTGAACTCTACACTACACGCGCTAGAACACTCTTGCTTAATACACTTCACCTTCTTGTAGTTCTGTACATTCTGGTTATATACAGGGAGTGCAGAATTATTAGGCAAATGAGTATTTTGACCACATCATCCTCTTTATGCATGTTGTCTTACTCCAAGCTGTATAGGCTCGAAAGCCTACTACCAATTAAGCATATTAGTTGATGTGCATCTCAGTAATGAGAAGGGGTGTGGTCTAATGACATCAACACCCTATATCAGGTGTGCATAATTATTAGGCAACTTCCTTTCCTTTGGCAAAATGGGTCAAAAAGAAGGACTTGACAGGCTCCGAAAAGTCAAAAATAGTGAGATATCTGCAGAGGGATGCAGCACTCTTAAAATTGCCAAGCTTCTGAAGCGTGATCATCGAACAATCAAGCGTTTCATTCAAAATAGTCAACAGGGTCGCAAGAAGCGTGTGGAAAAACCAAGGCGCAAAATAACTGCCCGTGAACTGAGAAAAGTCAAGCGTGCAGCTGCCAAGATGCCATTTGCCACCAGTTTTGCCATATTTCAGAGCTGCAACATCACTGGAGTGCCCAAAAGCACAAGGTGTGCAATACTCAGAGACATGGCCAAGGTAAGAGAAGGCTGAAAAAAACGACCACCACTGAACAAGACACACACAAGCTGAAACGTCAAGACTGGGCCAACAAATATCTCAAGACTGATTTTTCAAGAAGGATTTTATGGACTGATGAAATGAGAGTGAGTCTTGATGGGCCAGATGGATGGGCCCGTGGCTGGATCGGTAAAGGGCAGAGAGCTCCAGTCCGTCTCAGACGCCAGCAAGGTGGAGGTGGAGTACTGGTTTGGGCTGATATCATCAAAAGATGAGCTTGTGGGGCCTTTTCGGGTTGAGGATGGAGTCAAGCTCAACTCCCAGTCCTACTGCCAGTTTTTCTGGAAGACACCTTCTTCAAGCAGTGGTACAGGAAGAAGTCTGCATCCTTCAAGAAAAACATGATTTTCATGCAGGACAATGCTCCATCACACGCGTCCAAGTACTACTCCACAGCGTGGCTGGCAAGAAAGGGTCTAAAAGAAGAAAAAGTAATGACTTGGCCTCCTTGTTCACCTGATCTGAACCCCATAGAGAACCTGTGGTCCATCATGAAATGTGAGATTTACAAGGAGGGAAAACAGTACACCTCTCTGAACAGTATCTGGGAGGCTGTGGTTGCTGCTGCACACAATGTTGATGGTGAACAGATCAAAACACTGACAGAATCCATGGATGGCAGGCTTTTGAGTGTCCCTTGCAAGGAAAGGTGGCTATATTGGTCACTGATTTGTTTTTGTTTTGTTTTTTGAATGTCAGAAATGTATATTTGTGAATGTTTGAGATGTCATATTGGTTTCACTGGTGAAAATAAAAAAATTGAAATGGGTATATATATGTTTTTTCTTAAGTTGCCTAATAATTATGGACAGTAATAGTCACCTGCACACACACATATCCTCCTAAAATAGCTAAAACTAAAAAAAAAACTAAAAAACTACTTCCAAAAATATTAAGCTTTGATATTAATGAGTTTTTTTGGGTTCATTGAGAACATGGTGGTTGGTTCAATAATAAAATTAATCCTCTAAAATACAACTTGCCTAATAATTCTGCACTCCCTGTAGTTTGTTTTTACTTTATACTAGGAATTGTGCATAAGGTTTAGCTTTTCTGAGGAATTTTTTTCGCTAGCTCTGCCTTTTTCCGTTATTCAGTTACACAAGATATCTTAAGCCCTAACATTACTCCACTAACCAGCAGAGTAATGTTAGGGCTTAAATAAACACCAATTTCCTATATAAGTATAGTGAAAAGACTTTGTTTAAGACTGTATATACAGATGCTGAAAAAGGTCATATTTTTTCACACTGTCACTTTATTTTAATAGTTATAGCTAAATTCTATACTTGCCTTGTAGGAATGCAGATTAGTAAAAAAAAAAAAAAAAATAGGACATGGCTTTCCATGTTTCCATGTTCCAGATCAGTTGCAAATCTACTTGATTTAAAATAGAGATTATTTGAAGTTGTTCAGTCCCTACTTGGAACAAATTGAGAAGATTAAGCCAGCTGAGAAGTGCGTCCATGTTTGTCAACGCGAATGCATATTCTGAAAATACTGTATAAAATGCACCTTACACATTGCAATCTGAATTAATTTTCACATTTGCCTAATATATATTCAGTATTTTCCAACATCTATTTTAAAATGCCAAAATATAAATATGACATGAAAACACAGATTTACCAACGGCATTTTTAAATCCAATTCTTTATATCTTCACCAGCAAGGATTTAACCGATTAATATAGGCTTTTTCCATTTCAACCAAAAATAAAACGACCAAATCAAAAAGTAAATCAAAATAGTTCATGATAGTTGTGTTTTACTGTGGACGCTACCAGAACAGCAGCTCGGTCTGTGTTGTAACAGACGACCGGACCCAGCTGAAGTTACGGCCTGAGAGATCAGTATATATTTCATTCTTTAAAATTCAGGTTGTTTTACTATCATTCGAGTCCACCGGAGACCCAAATACATCTGCTTTTATGTAATTTATCATGGTATTATTCGTGCGACACTTTACAAATAAAAGACTAAAATTCGTGGTTATAAACGTTTTAGATAGCCAACAGTTTCCCCCAAGTTTCAAAGCCCCACTTCTTACCTATTGTAGAAATATGCGGTAAAAGAAACTCATTATCCGTAAGCCGGCAAAATAAACAGGATTTTCCCACACCAGAGTCTCCTAAAAGCAGGAGTCTAAACAGGACGTCGTATTGTTTCGCCATGTCGTGGGGACGTTTCTAACAAACGCGTTTAAACGCAAAGTGTTGATATTTTTTGTATGTGCTGTAGTATTTCATATTTCCTGAAAGCCACGTCTCACTCGTTATCATTAACCAAGCCCCTAAAAGAAACCGAGAGAAAGGAAAAGAGCCACTTATTGTTTTCAGGAGTTCAGCTTAAGAGCAGCCATGAGGGCTGACTGCCTGTCTGATTTAGAAAGCGTCCTCGATTTTTATACTTTAACTTCTCAGTTTCAGTTGCCTCAAAATAACTGTTTGCCTTAAAAAAAGTTAATCCATGCTAAAATGCAAACATCTGTAGAAACTGTTTTCAATTAGCCATACTGATAGACAGATAGTCATATTAGACAGACAGCTGGATAGGTAGCTAGCTAGAGTGATAAACAGACGGATGGATGGATGGATGAATGAATGAATGGACGGACGGACGGACAGACAGACAGACAGACTTTTGCACTCAATCCTCTACGGAAGGTTCCTAAATAATTATTCAACAAATTGGCTACAAATTAATTATAATAATTTATATATTGTATAAAATGTTTAGACTATAAAACATAAAACTATCAGTCTGAGGTCTCAAAACATATATATTTCACAGCAGCTTGTACCAGCATAAGCCAGGACAGTTAACAGTTTTTGGCAGTGTCAGGTAGACTTTTTAAAAAATGTAGATGGTGTAAACATAGCTGATTGTGCAGTAATAATGATCAGGGTCGTTTCTCTTTTTTCACTTTCGAAAGAATTCTTTAAAATGTCTACAGTATTATAAATAGATTGTATCTGTAATGATTTTTTTTTTTACAGGAAAATATTATCTAGCTAAAGGAATTCACAGATTGAGGGATATACTGAAATATACTTACCAAAGTTTAGATTAGTAACACATTTTCAATATGTATTCTCAGTTGAATAACTTAAACCAATTTTGGCTTATGTTGTTCCTGCATGTGGATTCCTTTATGTCTGAAATGTGCTACTAGAGGAAACAACAGTCTGGACCATGTTTACAGTAACATTGCTGAGGCATACAGGGCTATTCCCCTCCACCACATGGTTCATTTTTATCACCTCCCTTTGTTCATGCTACCCAAATACACACCACTCATCAAACCTGTGAAAGCATCAGTGAGGACTGTGAAGTTATGGCCAGAGGGCCATATTTCCTCAATACAGCAACAGCTACAAGACACTGACTGGAACATTCCACCTCTGACACACAGATAACATCAACATCTATACCTCATTGGTACTGGACCATTTTAACAAGTGTATTAACAACGTCACCACTGTCAAACGTGAAATACTTTTCTAATCAGAAGTCATGGATGAACTCTGAGGTCCACCCCATGCTGTAAGCAAGAGACAATGCTTTTAAATTTGGTAAGACAGAGGACTACAGCAGAGCCAGCACCAACTTGAAAAAGGGCATTAGGAAAGCTAAGCAAGCACATAAACCGTGCATTGACGAGCACTTTCACAGCAACTCCGACCCCAGACGCATGTGGAGGGCATCCAGACTATCACTGACCACAAACCATCAATACAGTCTCTAACAATCAGCGATGCCTTTCTTCCAGATAAGCTCAAACACTTTTTTGCTCTCTTTGACAAAGGTGTTATACATCACACCAAAAATGCTGACTCCTCCACGATTGTTCATCCAATATCACTCTCCACAACAGAAGTACACTCAGCACTGAGCAGAGTAGATTCACGCAAGTCAGCTGGACAATACCCACCTGGACAATAATTAAGCTCTGCTTTTAATACAGTTGTCCCCAGTAAATTGATTGCTAAACTTAGTGACCTGGGTATCTGAACATCCATATGCAGTTGAATAATGGACTGACAAAAGGACCTCAGTCTGTAAGGCTGAGTAATCACACATCCTCAACCCTCATACTGAACACCTGCATCCCACAAGTTCTGAGCCCACTGATCTACACCCTTTTAACCCATGACTATGCTCCGCATCATAACTCCAACATCTTCATCAAGTATGCAGATGATACCACAGTTATTGATCGAATCAGTAACAACAATGAATCAGCCTACAGGAAGGAGATACAAAGCCTGTCCAAATGGAACACCCTTAATGCCACAAAGACCAAAGAGCTTATCGTTAACTTCCAAAAATCTAACATTAGCAGACACTCTCCTGTCTACATCAATGGGTCTAAAGTAGAGCGTGTCTCTAACTTTAAATATCTGGGTGTCCACATCTCTGAGGATCTGTCCTGGAATCTGAACACCTCAAATCTGTTTAGAATAGTGCAACAGCGTCTTTACTTCCACAGTGTGGTATGGCGGCTCCACAGTGTGTGCAAAGAAATCACTGCAAAGGGTTGTGAAAACCCCCCAATGCATAATCAACACACAACTACCTGACATTGAGTCTCTTCTTCACAGTAGATGTTTGTGCATCCGCACCAGAACCAGCAGGTCCAGGGTCATTTCCCCACCCACAATCGTAACGCTAGGACACTCTTACTTAATACACTTCACCTTCTTGTAGTTCTGCCTCACTCTGTACATTCTGTTATATTTTTCTTTGTATAATATAGTTTATTTATAATGTACATTGTTTATTATACTAGTTTGTCTAAAAAATATATACTTCTCTACAATGTGCTCAATGCACAACTACACTTTACATGTTTTAAATACTTACACATACTTCTCTATTCACATACTGTGTTAATAATTAACGCTCTACTATTTGCAACAGCATTTCGTTGCTATGCACTTGTACCTTGCAATCACAATAAAGTGCTATCTATCTATCTATCTTAAATGGAAAAAACATAGACGTCTGAAAACTATTTACACATCAAACACCAAAATACCATTTTGTATAATTTCAAACCTTTAGTATTGGAGTGTGAAGCAATATTATGACCACACCAAGATGTATAAAAAAATATCTATCCCCAAAAATCACTTTGTGATTAAATGCCTCAAACCCTCAAACTGATTCTGAATGCAAGGCCTTCAAAAACCCTCAACTGCTCTAGTTGGATAAAAAAAAAAACACTGACATCAACCCCACTGAACAACTTTGAGATGAACGGGAACATCTTTAACAGCCCACGGCTCCATTTACGAATTTTAGAACAGTGTCCGTCTTCACACCACTGGTTATTACTTTTATGTTAATTAGTAATTAGTATCAATTAATTTAAATTGTTTTAACACTAGCCAAGTAAAAGAAGCCACTAATCTGTAGAGGCTCCTGACACAATCCAAATCATTGCCAAAATTTGCATTCCCCAACCTTAAAAAAAAATTAAAATGTAAAATTGATTTGCAAATTTGCATTACAGGCTGTTCTTGTGAATGCAAATGAAACATCTTGCAAAATCATGCTTGTGTCTGGATGCAATTTCAAAAAAAAAAAATATCATATTGCATTATTTTCAATAATAGTTATAGAAAAATGCTGTTAAAACTAAAGTATCCTGAACACTTTCACTTATCTCTTGGTGGTAAATCCCTTGGAAATCTTAACCTACCAATAGCAAGAACCACACCTGATATAGTTCAGAGATAAAATAGTTTTATTTGGAGTCTTATAGTAAAGGTATGCCTCAACTTGCAAGACAACTGTTGGCAGTATGTACAACATACCTGTAATTTCCATGGAATGGAATAAAAGCACAACATCTCACACACTCTTTTAAATGAAAATAAAACATTCCCTAGGCAGGCAACTTTCACAGGGACTGTTATTTCATCGAGACAATTACATTAAAGAGTATACAGTGCCACACACTACTTACTGAAAGAGACAAACGTACAGGTCATCAGAAAAACTGCTTTTGAACAACAATGTTAACATTGGACTTTTGTAAAGACGTTTACCTGTATTAAAAAGGCATTCTCTTTTGGCAAAGGAGATTAAGAATCCATGTTTAAAACTATGAAATCAGGGTAATAGAAACATTGAGGTCAGCTACTTCCACTTATAATATCGGACAAAACCACTAACAATACAGCCTCATCATTCAATTAAATAAACAAATTCA
Organism: Bagarius yarrelli; assembly: GCA_005784505.1. Taxonomy (NCBI): domain Eukaryota; kingdom Metazoa; phylum Chordata; class Actinopteri; order Siluriformes; family Sisoridae; genus Bagarius; species Bagarius yarrelli. The sequence goes on along the minus strand of VCAZ01000177.1, from coordinate 583,329 downwards.
GCAACAGAAAAAAAAAATGGTGGAACACCAGTCTTTTAAAACAAGATACATACACAACACATCCACCTGTTCTTTTAAAAAGCACCATTGTACATCTTATTGAAAATTAAAAAGTATTACAAATGTAAAATTTTTTTTAAAATAAATGCCTTTTTTTCCTTTATTATATCTCATAGCTCATTTGGGAAACACACATGGTTTGTTGCTTTACATTACTTGCTGCAAGACTACTTTAAAAGAGGCTGAAAAATATTGCAGTTCTAAAACTGCCAAGCTGCCACGCCTTGGGGAAACATAAAGCTTTGCTTGATCCACGCACGAAGTGGCATCAGTGTTGAGAGGTGAAAGGCTGAATCATTTTAAGCCTTTCCCAAGACTCTCAGCAAGAAGTTGCTGAACACACAGGGAAAAGAGGTAAAGGAAACGGGTTGTGGATGAGGGGAAGACTGAAACGGGGTAGAGACGGAGAAGAAAGTCTGCCAATAAGAATGAAGGCATCTAGCTGGTCTCCACACGCAACTTCTTTCTGGTGGGCAGCTCCTCTTGTTCAGACTCTGAGCTGGAATCGGAACCACCATCGAAGGCTGACACAGCACTGCCTTTAGGGTTGGTGTACAAGCTGCTGTCTGATGAGTAGCTGGCCTGCAGCTGAACGTTACCCTTGGCCTTCTCTAGAGCACGAACTAATGTAGCCAAAAAACACACAAAATCATTAATGAGGCCTAGACAAAATACATTTACATTTATAACATTTTACATTTACCTTTTTTATTTTTTTTTTAAAAGATTTTTTTTGGGGGGCATTTTGCCTTTTTTGATCAGACAGAGATAGAGGAAATGGGGGAGAAGGAGGTATTGAAACCGGGTTGCAACTGCGCATGTGGGTTCCAATGCCTTAACGCACTACACCATGGCGCGGGCCCACATTTATCTATTTTATACAACTGAGCAATTAGGGGGTTAAGGGCCTTGCTCAGGGGCCCAGCCATGGAGTCTCGGTGGTGCTGGAAATCGAACCCTGACCTTCCAGGCATCAGTCCAATACCTTAAAAACTTCTACCACTTTCACCAGTTTTTCTGAATCCATACCATCACTTTGTGTATCCTGCTCTCAAACCAGTTTAATAAAACATAATATAGAGAATTTAGAGAACGTAAAAACCGATAGGAACAGATACAACACTTAGCCAAAAGGCAGAGAAGTGAATAGCTTATATTTCTTTTCTTTACCGGTTTGTTATTGTTGTAATTTAACCAATTTTCAGCTTAGTGGGGGCCAAAGTCAAACACCCAAGGGGGACAAAATTAAACATTGGACCCAAAAAGAGGGCAAAGCAACTTTCTGGACAGTGTGACTGTGGGCAGTACCAAGTATTTTTGTTTATAACGGGCAAGTTGTATGTGCTTTCAGACACAAAATGTTTGAGAAGTCTAGAGGTGGAGTTAAAGCACAGTTTAGGGACAAAGTGTGGAAACTGGGCAGTGGCCTAAGCCAGACTTTGCCTAAAGTGTGCCATTACACTGGAAGATCAGATCTGTTTGGATGTTTACAGGCACTCTTTCCACACCAACTGTTAACACACTACTAAGAAGTTTAAATTTAAACTGTATCTGGGGTGGGGGTAACATACAGGACAGGCAACAGTACTGCTGCTTAGGCTTACATTTAAACACTTGCTTCTATATTTAGAGATATGTTTGCCACTTCAAACTCTCTGGTATTTATTTAAAAACATAAAATTTTAATACTAATACTTTTACAAACACTTACAATTGACCTCAAATAGTTACTTCCTTTTTGATAATTTTGCCAGTTAACAGAAAAATAACTGTGTAAGGAATTTTTGGATTAAATACGCTCTAGCGAACGCACACATACCTTTCAGGTTTTTACATCTCACCAGTGAGAGAAAGTGACATCTCTTCCTGTGTCTTACATAGTTATGGGAGGTAATTCCACCAATTCAAAAGCCAAGAATGATACAGTAACACTTTACGGTTACAATACAATTTTTGGCTTTTATACAAAAAGAAAAGTAAAATACATGAATTTGAATACATAAAGATACATGATAGAAAAAATACACAGCCTAATTTAGAAATCATGAAACGTTTTACAGAAAATATTATATTGCCTATTACTGCCTGTCTTGTGAACCAAGAAAAACTACTATGCAAGAGCACATTAAAATAAACCATTTGACACTATTCAACCTAAAAAGTGGGTATTTATTTATTACAGTGATTTAATATTTAAAGCAAGCTATTCAATTAAATTTTGAAATGCTAAAAGGGTATAATATGTATTTATTAGCTATAAAAAAGTTAGTCAAATAATTAATCAGCTAATAAATAAATAAATATTAGACGACTTATCGGAAAAATAATTGATGGAAAAAAAAAAAGTTATTAGATGCAGCCCTAGTTGACACCAGTCCAGGCTTAACTTTTTCAAGTTGTGGCTCTGCTATGCTTTATACCTGCTCTCACACTCACCCTGCTGCTCCAGCAAAGCATTCTGTTTCTTCAGGTCATCGATGTCCTGTTGGTGTGTGTGGTTCTTGCGGCGCATGTACTGGATATACTCTGTAGCTTTGTCTAAAATCTGAGCTCGGGAAGCCTGTTTGACAAAGTGCTGTCACACAACTCAATCATGACAGGAGGTTGCATTATATACACACACACACACAACAAAATGACAAAATGACATTTAATCTGATATGGTTAGAATGTTCATTAATGTTAAACTGCATCAGAAGCTTTTTTTGAAATAAAAAAGAAACTAAATTCAGGTGGGCTTGGAATATATGCCAACTACTCTAATCAGCCATGATATTAAAACCACTGACAAGTGAAGGGAATAATGTTTATACCTATTGGTATCTGCAAAGGGTAGTGTATTTTAATTCTAGGAAGCAATAGCTGTGGTTCCTTAAGGTCCTTTATCCTGCTTGTTTTCCATCTATCCCTGTCCTACCCATTGCTGTTTACCTGGATTAGGTATGTTTAGTCAATCAGAAGCTGGAGGATACCCTCTCGTATAAGGGTAGGTTTTGCAAAGACCAAAGGGCATTTCCCCATCTTCTTATTGACTGGACACCCACCTAATGTGTAAAGTTTAAAAATCCAAGACTTTATTTATACTGCAGGATGTGTGAATCAGTTCTGTAATTGTCTTGACAGTGTGAACAGCACAAACTACGTGAAATCTTTTTTTTTAATATTCTCATTTGTGTCATTTCCATATGTGATATTCAATCAGACACCGTTCAGATGTTTTGCAATGCAGCTGCAGTGTGAACATTTATGTCAGAATGCATGCAAATTTTATGTTAAATTAGATTAGCATTACTCGTCATTCTGCACTGGTGCAAAACTACAAAGTGATATATTATTTGATTTTGCTGACAGTGTTCAGGTCACTGACCCACTACGCCTGACTCCACTTCCACATTCACACCTTCATACTATATTAGCAGCAGTGCTCCTCAACATGCCATTAATAAAAAAAATTGGAACTTTTTTTTTTCCTCTCCCTCAACAATTGTTCATTAATTCACTGTGGTCCACTGCACATCACCTTAAAAATGCAAGCGCCTAATCTTAAGTAAGCAGTGAAGGTCTTTGAACACTCTAGTCTGAATTTTCGTATGCATTTTGTTTTTTTGTTATCCTACAAAATGGTTTAATTTTTAAGATTTTTAAATACTTTGTTAGTGATACTAGAGCGACATATTAAAACAGAAGACCACCAATTACTGTGCGATTTAGGAAAGATATGTAATACCGATTTTTCTGACAAATATTGCGATTGTGATTCAGTCTTCTTAATAGTGTGCAGGACATACTTTATAGATTTTTTAATCATTTACATTACATTTGCAGCATTTGGCAGACACCCTTATCCAGAGCATTACATTTATCTCTTTTATACAACTGAGCAAATAGGGGTTAAGGGCCTTGCTTAGGGGCCAAACGGTGGTAGATTGGTTTGGGTTGGTAGTCCAACAGCTTAACCAGGAGCCACTTCTTCCCCACTTATTTCACGTCTCTCTGTTCCTTCCTTTTGTATAAACACTCTTAGTCCATATGCAATATTCTGTTCTTTGTGGTCTCGAAAGTCTGCTGTCTGCAGACAGGGAGTCTTTAGCTTTAAAGTCAGCATTATTACAGTGTGCAGTGAAACTAAGATACGGTTTGGTTGTCCTGCTAAACCTCTAAAGTCTGTTAGGGAGTAATATTCCACCTCAACTTTAATCCTATATTCAGTGTAAAGATGTGAGATTGCAACACGGATAAAATATGTGCCAGAGGGAATTTTCTATCTTCTATCCAGCACTCGGATGAGGTTTTAAAATCCCAGTCGTGGGGGCAGCCATGCTTTTGCTCTGGGACTTTTTATATTACATCGCAGCCTTTTGCGATTAGCTAATTGCAACGTTTGAAATTGCGATTCGATTTTGATTAATCTTTCAGCCCTACCGTGAGCCAACAGATCCTAAACAGAGACTGGCAGTATGTGTAAGGTATGGACGTACACCAAACTGCAGGAATTGGAAAGGAGCTTTGTAAAGTAGGTTATAAAAATACCTCTCAAAATGCTTACTACAGATGCGAAAAAACAAAAGAAATTTTTTTTATGTTGGACAAGTGTCCCGGAGGCAAAGTGTAAACATGAGGTCGTATTTATTTTTTAACTTGGTGTACAAAGAACTAAAGCCTCTCAGTGTGAGCGTAGCCCAAGTAACACTGAAGAAACCAGACTGTGCAGGCTAGACAACTTGAATGCACCGCTATACCAAAACATGAGAAGTGCTCATGTGCGTTTGGAGTAAAAAGGGATTTATTTTAACTACGATAGAAAGCTTTCAGAATGCTCAGTGAAACACAGTTTGCAGTGTACGGGACTGTGTAGCTACAAATACGCTCAGCATGCCCATGTTGATTTTTGCACACTGCAAAAGCAACGACAGAAAGCGGCTATGTCTAATAAATTGTTAGGATCATGTGTGCCTCCCAGTGGAGGACATACAATGTTTAAGGCAGCGTTCTGCTGGGAATCTCAGGGTCCCCTCAATAAAGTGGGCATTTCTTTGACATGCACCAGTTACCCAAACATTGTTGCTGACCAAGTACAACTTGCAAAAAGGTTAAACTTTTTGATTTGGCGTCCAAATTCCTTGAATCTCAAACTGCTCACAAATCTGTTGCATGCGCTACACACACATTTTATTTATGAAAGCTCCACCTCACAACTTACGGAATCTTCTCAAATCTTTGACACAAAATGTCATAGCAGTTTTGGTGGTGCAAGGAGTAATTCAGTTGGGATTTCTTGATTACCACTCTTAAGGCAAATTTAACCAATCCCTGTGCATTGTGTGACTGTGCAATTTTATACACAACAATAACCTTTCTGCAAATGTGACCGATCGTCGTAATGCTATGCACAAGTGTGAGCAGTAGGCCTTTCTGTCCAAAAAACGTACATTATTATAGTATAGTTACAGGTAGTATGAATAAAATTGATATCGACAAGTGACATGACATCACAGCAGCGTGAGTTTAAAATTGTATAAGGTTTAACTTAAATAAGTTTAAATGTGTTAAATTTAACTTCAAAAGCACGTAAAAGGGTCCAGTTGTCTGATATTTGCAAGCTGCATTTCACCTACTAAGGATTTAGACATACTGCTCATCCTACATACTCAGTTTTACCTACATTATAGTAGAGAAGTATGCAATTTTTATGTTATAATTTTAGGTTTTAATGTTCTGGCTGATTAGGATGCATGTTAGCTGTCTGTATTTACTGTGGAAATTAATAAACAAAATGACTAGAAAAAACTGTATAAACTACAGCTGCACAATCTATCATTTAAGCATCGGCATTACAATGTGTACATCTGCAATAGTCACATTACAGGATTTGTAATGTAAAGTGAGGATTATATTTGACTGCACCACAGTTCAGAACACATGTTCTTTGTGAAATAATTTCATAATAATGTAATAATAATGTGAAAGTTGTTCATTTGCACATTCTTTTAAGACCACTTACTGTGTAATCATTTCAAAGGCACAAGAAACAATTTTGTAGCCTAACAAAGATTAACTGTACTTAATTTATACAGTGAAGGTTATAGAGTAATTTTACATTTGACAATTCAATTTTGGTATTTGAATCTCCAGAAAAAAAGAAGAGTTTATTTCTTTTACATCTTTGTTCTATTGTATTTAACTATTATAATTTGTATTATATTTAGATGCAGATGCTGCATAAATCACCCCACCATTCGAAAATAATGAATTTTGTTCAAAAAGAGCTATTTAAGTCATGTGGCAAATTTTATTTTTATTGCAAAAAAAAGTCATTTTTTCTCCAATATCGTGCAACCCTAGAATAAACAAATGTGCATTGAAAAATGTGGGAAATCTTGTATATAACTGGCAATTTTACCTATAATTCTAAAAAACTGTTTGTCTTTTACATGAATCTTAAGCCTTAACAAGATAAAGCACTTTAATAAGGCGGTGTTTTTTTTTTTACCACAGCATCTATTCAGTATCTATGAAGTTTGATCAAAACCGGATAATGCTAAAACTAAAAAGTAGTAAATAAAACAGTTTATTCAAGTTGATAAGTCAAATACTTTTCCAAAATCAGTGCTAAGCAGTAGTAAAAAGACACAAAGATTTCACCTAATATAGAACACAATCTGAAGAAAGACTGAGAAAAGTCCTCCAACCTTTTCTCCTTGTAAAGCAGGCACAGAGTCACGTAAACTGTGAAAGCTGTCTTTGATGTGGTCCCTGCGTTTGCGCTCCAGAGCGTTGTGGTGTGCCCGCTTGTCTGCCTGCATATTAAATAAACAGCCCATGTTCTTATGGAAATACAAAACAGTAACTGGCATAAAGAAAACATTAAAACGCTGTCTTTTAAATAATCCTTTTTTAATCAAGCGATTCACTACTGAGCAACACAATGCATCTGTTTATTTCCTTACTAAAGTCATCTTTAAATGTAGTCATTTCTGTAGTAATGTTTAAGGCTAGCAAAGATAACCGAGCTTAAGGCCACATGAGGACGACAGCAACAGCAACACTGTTGGAGCTCATTAGTTAGCAAAGCTGCTACATACCACTGGGTGAAACCTCGACGACTCTTCCTGTAGAAACAAAACCAGGTTAAATGAGAATAAAGATGTTCAGATTTAAATACAAATAAGATGTATATCGCAAATTCAGTCACGCAATAAAACTTGATGACTACAAACATTGCTTGATATCGAGCTAACCCGGTAGCTTTCTGCAGGCTAGGTAGCCTAGGAGAAACCGTCACCAATCACACATTCCAAAAATCACTAAACATTAAACAGCTCACAAAGAGCAGGGTGACGTACATCACTATCGACTTCGATGTCATCGTTATCACTCATTCTCTGAAATCGACACAAAACCCACTTCTAGTCCGAGCAGACTGCAAGCACCACAGCTACACTGGGAGACAAGAGCGACTCGAGCAGACGTGGAACACGTGACTGAGCGTCACGTAGTGCGCGCATGCGCGGTGATGCGAATAATATAGGGCATTAGGATTCATAAAGGGAACTAGTGTAAGGAATAAGAAAAAAATGGAAAACTCGTTTAAAAAGGTAATATATGTACTATATAATTTTTTTTGCTATGATTGTAAAGTCATGAATACATTCACCCACGAAGATATTTTGTTATTCTGCTAGAAAGTCTCATAGCCAGGCATTTGTTATTATTTAATACAGGATTTTGGCTTTACAATTGGCTTTTTCTTTTTCTTTGTATATTATTTTGTCCATTTATTATTTTTTTTAATTAAATTTGAAATATGTTGTACACTTATAATTGGTTGAATTCTACAACGCTAAAGATATCAACTTTGATTGGTTGTTCCATCTATTAGTACTGGTAAGTGTGAATGAGATAATGACTGCAAGTAAGTTAGGTGCAGGTATAAGACAATGACTTTATTAATTGATGTACAATACATTCTTTAAATAGAAAATATAAAAAAATATTATATATAGCTACATTTTCACTAGGCAATTAAACTTGATTGTACTTATCGAACAAATTTAACTTAAACTTCTTTCTTATAGTGAATAATTGAAAACAAGGGATTGATTGATAAGAAATTTGTATTTGCTTTCAAATGAAAACAGACACTTAAATTTTCCAGTATATAACCTTCAGGAATTTTGTGATTTAAAAAAGGTAGGGAAGTAAAAACAGTAGGGAAAATTGGTAGTAAAAACATCAGAAAATAAATCTCCCTAGAGTCAGAAATGAAGTTGGGACAGGATTCAACTCCCGGTGTCACAACCCTTAATTTTTAAAGACAATTTACGTTAATATTTTACAATTATGACATTTGGCAAAAGCCCTTATCCAGGGTGAGATACATTTTCAGGACTGAGCAATTAAGGGTTAAGGGCTTTGCTCAGGATCCCAGCAGTGGTAACTTGGTAGTGGTGGTGGAAATCAAACCTACAATCAGGCCCGGTTCTTGCCAACCTTAGGAAAGTAGGCAGACAGATATTCCAAGTGGGAAGTTTTTGGGGGTGTGGTTGAAAAGATAGATACTCTGTAAAATGCAACTAAGTAAATGATGGAATAGCAAAAATATTGTTGTACTAATATTTATGCCTGGGCTTGGTTAAGAAGACATTATATTACAGCAATATAAGCACAAATATGTTTTCAAAAAGTTTTTTAACATAGGTTTATTTTCAACATTTAGGATGGCCAATATACAGGCAATATCTTTTTAAAGTTTGAGTAAAGTTTGAGTAAAGTTTGGGATAACTAAAAATTAATTATTCAAGTAATATGTTTTGTTTAGATTTCATGTTTATATTATGTTTATATTTTATATAGTTTTATTCTTGTCAAGTTAAGTCAAGTTTACATTTATTGGTTTATGTCACTATTGTTTAATAACAACAGTGGAGGGAATGGGAATTGTTTGTGACACCGGAGATGATGGAGTTTTTTAAGCAACAGTGGCCACATTACAGTCACTACAGCCATTAACAGGCTGTTTTTAAAGGCACTAAAAACCGATGCATTGCATTTGGAAGCAAATACCATATTTCCAGTACTTTATGAATAGCTTCCCTATCATCTCTGACAGACAATTTCCTCCCCGTTATTTTAAGAACACATTCCTCCCCATTATTTTAAGAACATATTTAACTTAATAGGGCTCTGATACCAATCTAAATTGGCTTTAAAGTCAAAATTGAACATCAATGTCAAAATGATGCAATGTCAAAAAGATGGCAAATTTATTTAAATGAGCCTTTCAATGTTATGTGCAAATATTGATTATACTGATTCTGTTAATTTTGGTTTTCATTGTTGAGATATCATAATTTACCCTGCACTGTTTGGGAGGCAGACACACTCTGTCAGTTTAAAACTAAATTAATAACACATCTCTTTATCCTAGCCTACACATAATACACATATTTTTATTATTCAAATTTATTAAAGTGTTGTTAGGCTGCAGTAGTCAGGTCAACCGTAACCAGGAACACCTCCAATAACACACAATATATTGTATATCATAAATCAAATGGCATCTACACTAACATATGTCTGTTCTTTGTTGTTCCGAGCTCAATGTCGCTGCTAGCTCGTAGGGGAAGTGGTGGCTCATGGTTAAGGTGTTGGACTAGCAACCTGAAGATTGTGGTTTCAATTCCCAGCTCCACCAAGCTACCACTGTTGGGTCCCTGAGCAAGGCCCTTACACCCCATTTGCTTAGTTGTATAAAGGAAATAAATGTAAGTCGCTCTGGATAAGGGCGTCTGCCAAATGCTGTAAATGTAAATATCTTCTAAACATTTATCATTTATAAGCAATATCTTGTCTTCTAAACGGCCATCTGGACAAGACCATAGAAACTTTGCTGCAGTAGAACTGACCCCCTGACCAAGCCTGGTTTCTCCCAATGTTTTTTTTCTCTATTCTGTCACTAATGGAGTTTTGGTTCCTTGCCGCTTTCACCTCTGGCTAGCTTAGTTAGGGACCCTTAATTTATAGATAATAATTACATTGAGTCTTTTAGTAAGTGTTTAATATTGTCTTTTCTGATGTGATTCTGTAAAGCTGCTTTGAAACAATCTCGATTGTTAAGGGTGACTTGACAGAGGACAAACAAAGCACGTGGCCAGGAAAACAGTTTTGTCGCCATCTACTGGTCGTGGGGGGAAACTGCACCCTGAGACCGTGACGTAAGTAGCAATATTTTGCAATCAATCCTAAATTTAACAGGTAGCCAGTGTAGTGATGATAGAATTGGGGTTACCTGTTCATATAGTTTTTAAACCTGGTAAGAATTCTGGCAGCTCAATTTTGGACTAGCTGTAGCTTGTTAATCATAGATGTAGGACAACCACATAATAATGCATTACAATAGACTAGGGGTTATGAATGCATGACCCAGATTTTCTGCTTCAGATACAGATAAAATGTTTTTAATCTTGGCAATATTTTTAAGGTAAAAAAGGCTGTTTTAGTAATATTGGAAATATAATTTTCAAAAGACATGTTGCTGACTAATATTATTCACAGGTCTTTCACAGATGAGCTAGTAGTGATAGTACATCCTTCTAAATGCAAGCTGAAATATGTGTGCTGGTTTTTAGACCAATGAGTAATATTTCAAGCAATCAGTTCTGTATTTTTTAACACTAGTTAATTTGGACAATTTAGATAATTCATCAGATTTTGATAAGATATATAACTGGGTGTCATCAGGATAACAATGGAAACTATGTTTTCTAATGATGTTACCCAAGGGAACCATGTATACTGAGAAAAAACAAAGTCTTTGGATAATCATTATTAATGTTTTGGCTGTAAAAACATCTTTCAACAGTAATTTGTGCAGAATGAAAAAAATGGGTAATCAGAATGGGTTGACGATTGAAGAGAACTTGGAGACTGGAGAGTTGTTTTGCAATTTTGTTATCATACATGACAATTTTTATGTTAAGATAAACTCTCATATCATGTATGAAAATGTCTTTCCACTGTAAATGTGAAAATTATTACTATTGTTTATTTATCATTAATCCTTTTTTTAAATCTTACATAGCAAAAGTAAATAAATTAACCTTTCGGAACCAACTGATTTGTTTTTTGTTGTTGTTTTTTTTACAAACAAGAATAAGTAAACAAATTAAGTTCTTTTTGTAGGTGTCCACTAAAAACACATATCATAAAACCTTTGTCACAGATACGTATGTTCACATCTTGTTCAGGTCAAAGTTGTCTAACTAATTGTTAAAAAAAACTTTCTATAAACAGAAAACTGCAGAACTATAATTTCAAATGATTGACAAATTAACATACCTAAGTTAAATGTGCATGAGATAAAGGCAGAAATCAAGCAGATTCCAATAAGATAAAAATTAATAATGAGTGGCAGTTAAAGAGAAAGAAGCTGTTAATTCAAACATAGGATAAGCAATAGATAAGCTTGCTAATGATACATTGACTCAAGATAAGATATGTTAAGACTTCAGTTGGACCTTCTGGACCATAATTATGTAGTAAAAATGTATCATGATATGCTCAACCCAAACAGGGTGAAGGTTGAAGATTAACGCTTATTGAACCCTGTTTAAAGAAGTTGAGCCTGAAACTTGATGATTATCTTGATAAATACTTAAAGCACATTTAAGAATAATTACTAATAAAATTGTACTGTACCGATGGACACTCTACATCAAGTTCAGATGTTGATAATATAGTACATTTCCAATTGATGAACAGAATTCTTAGCTACTATCAAAATCTGATGCCGACCCAAGACTGCAGTTTAATTATATTATAATAGCCTTCTCACTACAAACATCTCCAGTCAAGTCAAATATGTCAAACAAGTCAAATAAGACTCCTTATTTTAATGAATACACTACATTGGGCACTCATTTTTTAACATCCTATTTCACTCTTACTCCTATAATAACATCCAAACCTTTGGAAAGTGTTTCCACTAGGTTCTGTCTGGGTTTTGGTTCATCCCAAAGCTGTTCAGTTGGGTTGAATCAAAGCTCTGCCAGAAACACAGTGGTGTTCAGTTGGGTTAAATTAAAGCTCTGCCAAAATCACAATGCTACACATCAGATAAAGGATATGTAACACACTGAGTATACAAGATCAACCAAAACAAAACATTAATTTGTAACGTTTTTGGGGTGTAACTGCATGATTGTATAGCTTGCACTGCAGCTACAACAATATTAGATAATTGGTTGAATGGTGATGGCGGGTGTATAATTTTAATTATCTAGGAACATCACTATGTGCTTGCTTTTAAATCTATGTTGCTTGTTTAGGTTTAATGACAGTCTTCCTTCTTGTTTGTTTTGAAGAACAAGTACAACATGGAGCAACCATTGAAACACTAGTTCACACTCTTTTATTCAGTAAGCATTCTGCAACAGCTATGTATAATAATAACTTCCTAGAAGTTGCCAGGGAGGCTTACCAGATATAAGAAGAATTCACATAAAAGCTAGAAAGATACATCTTATTATTATGCTGCTGTGTACTTTATACATAAATATTTATTTATTATATTTGAGAAGAAACAGAAGAAGTTACAGTTTGTAAATTTAACACCAAATCAGACACAGGGGAGATAGAAACAGTTTTTTAAAGAAAATTTAATTCAAAATTAATATATATATATATATATTAGTATGTATATATATATGTAGTATGCTATAATTTATTTATATTTTTTAGTTTAAATTAAATTTTCATTTAGCTCTTAGATGCTCTTTGAAACCTAGTGATGTATGCTTAATATACCAGAAATATACAGATTTATTGACAATTTAAGCCACTTAGCATTTTAAAAACTTTTAAAAAATCAGGAGTAAATAAAGTAAAAAAAAATAAGATGCACTTAAATGTTGATTCAGCTGAATGGTAAAAATCCAGCTGATTTACGCTAAGGGGGCGGCTTAACAACTAAACATCATGTGACTGCAAAGTTCATAGCCAGGCTTCTAACAAAAAAGGAGGTGTAGAGAATGTAGGTTAGAGAAGAATAAGTGTGAGAAAGAGAGCAAGTAAGAGTAAGACATTTTTTTAAGGTTAACCACATTTGCAGAACACATTTAAGTAGAGGTAAGAAAACATCGGTGTTTAATATGTTTTTTTTTTTTCATTTTTATGTTTTATTTGTTTTTATCTGTTTTCATAGAAGCATTCATTTTCATATATCAAATATCTGATATTAATTTAAAATATTTTAAATGAACAAACCTGCAATGTTTAGTGTACCGGTATTTAGTTTAAATCTTTAACTTGATTTTAACAGACATAACTTGGTTTTTTTCTTCTTTTTTGAAGCACTTGATTTACCTGAGTCTATGCCCTAAATCTTGAAACAGAAAAATAATTTGCAATATTTGTATATACAGAGCATACAAAACGTATATCTGTGGTAAATCATTAAGAAATATTGTGTAAAACCACTGGCATGGTTGTGTTTTTGGGTTGCATTCCTTTCATCTTGACTACTGGAGTTCTTTAACCTTGTTTATCGGTGTGTTTGCAGCTTTTTGAAAATTCCATTGCACTAATGTTTTCTATTAGAAACCCTGGTGTAACCCAGATCCAAATAAGAGTGACCTGCAAAGTCCAAATTGCAAACTAAAAGTGCTTGTTCAATAAAAGAATGCAATACAAGCTAGATTTAGTTTAAATTGTACTTTATATGTTACATTTTCTCTCATATGCATACTTTAAAATCCAGACGGAAGTAGTAGGTCATCCCAGACGGAAGTAGTAGGTCATCTCAAAACTTTTATAAAATTAGCTTCACATTTTTTGTGTTAGCTAATTAGTTTTTTTCTTATTAATATAACCCCATTTGACTTAGACTGCCTTAACACTGCAGGCAAATGTGACTTAAATCTGATGCTTTTGCCCACATGTGACTGAGAGCTGTTTTGGAATTACAGTTTGAACAGCACAAACCTCACTGAATCAAATTTTTTAAAATTCCAAATTGTGGCACTCGATTCCTCCAGGGCCAATCTGATGGCTGAAGCTCTCAAACCTCTATGAGGTAATTCCATTTTGTCAGAGGTGAGAGATCTTAACAAAAAGGAACATAGATGTATCTTGTTGTCAAAGAAACTTCAAAGAAAAACGAATGGCTCCCACCAAAGTCTCAAGTCTTACTGTTGACTCCAACAATAAACTGTAGTGTCAAATTAGAAATAAAAAGGATAGGGGCAGAAAAGAATTGGCATTTAAGTTAAGTGAAAGCTTCCTTGGCCTGCGTTCCACCAGAAGAAAATCTTGGTGGCGGTGAAGTCTGACAGAGTGACCGCCACAGTGCTGTTCCTAATAAATTTGGGTAAAAAATTGGTTAGGCCAAAAAATGCTGAAGTGTCTGTCTAGACGTGGGCATTGGGCAATTGCGGTTTCATTTCAATCTTGAACAGGGGGATCTTAAAATCCAGTAAAAAGACTGATGTTTGGTCAAATTCACATTTTTCTGCCTTGACATAAAGTTTATGCTACAACAGCCTTTAGAGGATCTGGCAGATGTGTTAATCTAGAGAGGATAACTCTGTATAGTAACCAAATGGGGCGTTAAAGAGATATGCATTTCTTAGAGCTAGTTTGGTAAAGATATTGGCCCCTTGCAAGAGTTGCAAGGCTGTAGAGGCAGGGTAGGCCCAGAACAAAAGAAGCATGTAATCTTTATATTTTGCCAGAGATACCTAACTAAACTGGCAAAAATGGTGGGTGAAGGACTCAATGCAGCTGAAAGGAAACAGTGGGAATCTTTAGATAGCAGATACAGTCTTGATCTGTTTCAGAGACTATGAGAGCTTTATTGAAGTAACTCCTTATCAGTTTCCCTGAGCGCTTTTTATTGTGAATAAATAAACATGTTTGCTTTTCACTTACCTGTGCTCTAAGTCTGACATTCCATTACATACAGCTTTAAATTGCAGTATTGTTTGGGGAAAATGTTATGCTCATGAGTTATCCTTTAGATC
Source organism: Bagarius yarrelli (assembly GCA_005784505.1). Taxonomy (NCBI): domain Eukaryota; kingdom Metazoa; phylum Chordata; class Actinopteri; order Siluriformes; family Sisoridae; genus Bagarius; species Bagarius yarrelli. The sequence continues at coordinate 568,252 of VCAZ01000177.1, read as the reverse complement.
CTATGCAGAAGTAACAGTCAACTATTTCTCTAAAGAAAAGCAAAGCCGCATCTTATAGTTTGCTGAAAAGCTCATGGTGCATCCTAAATGTCAGGAAATTACTTAATAGAGACTATCCCAGGGGAGTCAGGGCATAATGCAGAAAACTTTATTATGGAATGTTTTACAGGGCACAAACACACACTAACAAACTTGACAATTTATAGATAACAGTCAGGTTTCTGAGCAGGTCTTTAGACTATAGAAGGAAACGAGAGCACCTGAAATGAAGCCTAATAGCACAAGCTTACTGTGGGTAATTCCCTAAAACTAGCCCTAAAACTAGTTTCATCTTTAACAATAGAGAACTGAAAAATTTATACTGTAAAATAGCATCTACTTTATTTTAACAGCGTCTTTATAATTATCAGTAAAATGAATTTTAATAGAGACTATCCTTAAAGACTATGTTCTTTTTCTTATTGTGCTATTATTGTACTATGTTTTTTTCCTTATCAACCGTTTTAATGTTTTTTTGAATTGATTTACTTACTTCCTAATACTCTAAATGTACAATACATAAAATATTTACAGTATATTAAGATTGTAACTGCATATTTTGGGACCAATTGTTTTTATTTACCTTTTTATTTCTAATTCCGAGATGGACACAACAGAAGATTACCAAAGACAAGCAAGTTATGGCTTTAACAATGGGATATTAGAAAATGACACTGTTGGAGGTTTTCAGTCTCCCTTTAGTCCAGTTGTGGATAAGGCCATTAACAGCATCACCATCATCACCCTATTTATCACTATGATATCCCTGGGCTGCACCATGGAAATAGATAAAATTAAGCAGCACATTGCCAGGCCGAGTGGTGTGGGCATAGCGGTGTTGGCCCAGTTTGGAATAATGCCTCTCACAGCTTTCTGTCTGGCCAAAATCCTCCAGCTCGGGCCCATTGAGGCCATCACTGTGCTCATCTGTGGATGTTGTCCTGGAGGAAATCTCTCTAACCTCTTTGCCTTAGCTCTCAGAGGAGACATGAATTTAAGGTAATTTACAATGGACTACAGTAAAGGTGTTAAAGCTAACTTCTTTTGCAGAAAAAAATTGCATTTATTAGAATTTTAAAAAGTAGCTGATTCCATGATTCATAAAATACACATTGGCATTACAATTACACATTTAAACAGTTAGTGTAGTTGCACAACACTTATTTGTTTATTTTACTTAAATACACTGATCTTTGTAAAATATTCCTCAAGTAACAAAATTATGAAGGTAAAATGGCATTAAAAGATTTGCATGCGCAGGGTGATATTTGTGAAGGTGAATGTGACGTTGCAAGCATAAAATAAATTTGCATGTGCAAAATAAGTTTTGTTAAGGTGTAAATCAAGGTCTAAACTTGAGAAAACAGGACTTGCATTATTGTACTATGTTTTGTAAGTGTAAATCGTGTTGAAAAATTGCAACCTTATATTAATTTGAAATTCATACAATCTGTATTCCTCTGACCTACGTTTTTTCAGCGCTTACATGTTTAGCACATTTGTCTGAGCTGAAATGCGGCCAAAAGTCTTGCAAGTATTTAAACGGCAATTTGCAAGCAAGAACTGCGAAACGGATTCACACTGAAGAATATTTCTCTGCAGGGTTGGTTTGTGGCATAAACGACATAGGAATTTGCCTAGGGCACAAAATGACTAGGGAGAGATTTTTTTTGTACGGAAGTGCGCCTCCTTGTGAAAGAAAGACGGTGCAGCGCATATTGGGCTATTTTAAGAAAAAAATATTCCCCGCGTATGCAACACATTGTTTACACCTTTGCAACAGCTTTATTTTACACACAGAGACATAATTCTTTAGAGAAAAACCTACATTTTACACACAGAGAAATATTCTTCAGAGAGAATCCTACATACAACCTGGGTTATCTTGTTTCGTTGCTCATACAGTACCCAGTGTTAACAGTTAATCCTGGTTATTTACAATCTGGAATTAGACACAGTACATTCCAAAACCCTATCTCAATAAAGATAACCATTATGCAGAACTAATACTTATTTATTGTTTTACCTGTTTTTGATATGGTGATGATAAAAGTATTGAATTGAACAGACATTTTTATACATAAACACATCAATACTGTAGTTTTATTTTCTCCTTGCAAACAGTACAAAACAACTCTTATTTCTGCAACAATATAAGTAGAGGGACATTTAATTGATTAAAATTAAACCAATAAAGAAAAGAACAGTGAACTGTGAAAAAGTTTTTTTTTTTTTAAAGCTTTAATCACGTAGGCAAACAGGTAAAGTGCCTCAATTAGAGCCAATCAATCTACCCGCCAGCGCTCTTATTGACAAACTTATTCTGACGATGCAGTGCCATACTAACAGTCTTGCACCCAAAATGGCCTCAGGGTGGCATCATATATTGGGAAATTACAAAACCAATATCTGATTTTAAAAAAAGGTTTAAATTTTTTTTTAAAAATATATTGGCAAAACCAATTATCGGTCAACCTCTAGTGTTAACCTTTTCATTTCCATTTTTTACAAGTCTTACTAGTTTACATAAAAGATAGCTCTAATAATTTACACTTAAGCATTTACTGTTATTTTTTATAGCTTTTCTGGCCTTTTTTACACATTTGTTGTGTAGTTAACCAGGCTTATTCACCTTAACCTCCTGTTAAATTTATGCGCAAATATAAAAAAAACTAAATTAAAAAATGTTTTTAAGTTTTTAACACCACAATTACTAGTGTAAACCAACTACATTGCAGAATTTTCAAGTTCAAGTTCAAGGAGCTTTATTGTCATTGCCATATATAGCAGATGCAGTACACAGTGAAATGAAATAATGTTTCTTCAGGATCCCCTGGTGCTACACAAGACATTTACAAAACAAAATTTACAAAACAGCAAAGAGCCATTGAACAGAATAGACATAAAGTGCATGTGTGTGCAACCTAGTGCAGACAGTGCAGAACAGAAAGTGCGATATACAATACAAACATTACAAAGACAGTGCAAACTAGACAGCAGAGAACAGGACATAACATAATGCTGGACAGAACATTCAATAGCACCAACCAGATTATAGAATGATGTAAGACATGGAATATGCAAATAACAGTATTGTGCAAATAGCATTATAGCATTATAAAGTGACTGTGCTTATATATTAGTTATTATATATATATTTTTCAGTCTACTTGTGTGTGTATGTAGTTCAGTTCTATTGAGCAGCCTGATGGCTTGAGGGATGAGTCTGTGTGCATATTTGTAGGTTGAGGTAGTTCAGATTAGTGTGTTAAGCAGCCTGATGGCTTGAGGGAAGTAACTGTTAGACATTCGGGTTGTGAAGGCCAGAATGCTACGGTACTGCATTTTGTTGCATTGCAAAAACAAATGTAGTGTATTTAATAAATATATGCTGAAATATGTTATAAAAATAAATACTACATATTTTTTATAATATATATTTTACAGTATACAGTATTTAAACAGCTCAATGATACACCAAATCATGAACGCACTCAATTCTAGATTCAGATCAATTACAGACTAGTTTTTAAAACACTACAACATTGCTAAACTTTTGTTAAAATTCTACTGTTAATACTAGCTAAGACTGCTATTTAAATTGACACAATGACCCTTTTTTTATAGTATTGTGATGACCACATGCTCTACAGTTTTGGCACTAGGCGCAATGCCACTTCTCCTGTATCTGTACTGCCAGGGCTTCTCTGGCTTGGAAAAGGCAGTGCCATACACTGGGATCATTATTGCTCTCGTCATGACCTTAGTGCCCTGCGGTGTAGGAATCGCCATCAACCACTGGGCACCACGTTACTCCAAATTTATAATTAAGGTATACTGCAACTCAGAAGCAAAAGTCTCTAACACCCTGGTTTTTGAATGGGTCAGGATGGGTGGGAAGATTGCAGATTTCTGTAGTTAAAAAAAATTATTGATGTGAAAAAAATTTACAGACAGCTACAAGTGCTTTATTAGCTATTACAACCTGTCTATATACTGTTTTAAAACAGTATACAATAAAATTGTCTTTAATTGCTTCAGATTCCAATGTTTATGCTCCCCAGCATATTGAAGCCTTTTTTTTGATTAGCCTCACTGATAAGTGGATTTTTTGAATGCTACACAACTGTTTAGTCCCAAGCCCTTTGAGTTCCCCTTTCAGATTGTGCGTTTGGAAATGCTCTTATTTTCACTAATCAACAGAGCAATGGGTTCTGCTTTTATTTTTTTCCACCAAAAGTAATCGCTGATCCTGATAATTCAACATTTCTTCCTCGAAAATAATGGTTTCCCACCCTTTTAGTTTTTAATAATGCGTTGGACAGTTTCTTCTGACATGTTTGTTTAAGAAATGAGAAGCAAAGTGAATTTAGTGGGATTTATACTGAAATTGCACTTCAGTGTCTCTGATAAAATTAATATATAGCACTGTATTTAATTTTCTAATACATGATTAATGCTTATCTTTTCTTCAGGCTGGTCTCAGCATCTTGCTAATAGCCACACTGGCTATTGGTGTGATGTGTTGCATCTTTTTAGGAGCAACAGTGTGGATGGTGCTTTCTCCTCAAATTATGGCTGTGGCTATTCTAATGCCTTTTACAGGCTATTTGCTAGGCTACACCATGTCTGTGATCTTTAAGCAGAATGGGCCGTAAGTAGCAAAAATCTTTAAAATATTAAAGCAAAGATCAGATTAACCAAACATTTTCTTTAAATACATTACTGTGTTTTTTGTAAGAAGCCCAAAGTCACAGTTATTAAAATGTTAAGCAGTAGTTTACATCTCCACTGTGTAAATTTATTACCAAACCTTACACACCAATCTCATTATACTAAACACCATCTACCGAACAGGAAAGTATTTAAAAACAACATTATAATTTCTTACATTAAGCATCGTCATTGCTGAGGGAATACATTATAAACAAACAGCTTGATGTGTTAACACAAAAATACTGAAATTCTTCAACAATTTATTGAAAATTGTTATGAAATTAATGGCGGTTTAGTGGATAGAAATATTTAGTTGATGAGACAATTAACAAGAGAATGGTTAAACTGCGTTAAAGGTGCATTGGGACATCGAAAATGCTAACTGTAGCCTAATAAAATGTAGGTCCCATCCTTGCTGTCCAAACCCACACCTACAAACGCATGAACGCGACTAGCTGACCAGAAGACAATATTACTATACATACATCATGTGTCATTCACTCGGGAGAAAACACCATAGTACAGCCAGTACCAGTACTAAAATACCATAAAACACTACCCAAATAACACGCTGCAAAAGTTCACAAACTACATAAGCTAAAAAAAAGGAAAAAAAAAAGAAAAAAAAAAGGATACAGTAACTTAAATAAGCACTTTTTATAACCACAATAAGCAGCAAAGCATCACAGAACACAAAACAACCCTAGGGAGATCACATTGGGTTTGTCAGCCAAGACTAGCAATACGATACTACAGGTGCAATAATAAAAACATTTAAAGAATAACAACAGATAACAAACACCAAATTGTTGACTGATATATATATAAAAGGTATGAGGGACAGCTCAAAGATCCAAACCATTATGATTAGCAGGAAACAAAGGCTACATTTATGCTTCAGGTTCTGATTTTGTAACTATCTGATTTTTTTTTAAGACTGGCTTAAAATATTTTTTAACTATTACTATTTTAACTATTTAAACTATGCACAGCAACACAACTCAAGGTAGACATACTGACCAGCCAAGCCGTCTTTTGTAAAAAAACACAAATATAATCACTAGCAGGCTATTACCACTATATATACTGTATAACTACATACTACAAAATAATGATATCTTTACACATATAAAATAAGATACATTGAAATCATAGATTTGAATAGATATTTGTGGAATTCTTTTCAGGTGAATAAACAAAATATTTGCTGTGTATAAATATTAAGTCTTAGCAAGTTTGTTTAACATGATTTTTAGAATTGACGCATTAGACAATTGTTTTTTTGCGGTCTTGTCAGGTGCAGAAGGACAATCGCTATGGAGACCGGCTGTCAAAACATCCAGCTGTGCTCCACAATTTTGAAAGTGGCTTTCCCTCCAGAGGCCATTGGCCCCCTGTTTCTTTTTCCAATGGTTTACATTGTATTTCAGGGTGCAGAGGCTCTACTCCTCATCTTCCTCTTCAAAATGTATCAAAGATTTAAACCCTCAAATGTAGGTGAAACATCTGGCCAGTCTGATAAAGGTAAATAGAACAGATTACAAATTTGGCTGCTGATCTTATTGTATGTTGTCTAGATGAAAAGTTTTTAGTCATCTCTGGAGCCAGAGCCCCCTTGATAATCTGGTGCTGCTTTATTGGGTCTACTAATTGTTACCAATTTTATTACTTTAAAAAACTTCAGGAAGCTATCACATTTATTATTTGTTCATTCGCTTGGTTTTTTTACCTCTTCAAGTTAAAAAAAAGCTGCTGGATGCTGCACCTTTTACATTATTATGATTAATATTAATTTATTCAATTATATTATTAACAGTTTTGAGAACGAAAAATTATTCTAAATGTAGTAATATTGATAAACCCTGTATTTTATTTTCTAGTACTGTAACAAATAAAAAAACATATCCAAGACCCCCGGAGTACATAAACTTCCACTGCAGCAAAGCTATTGCATTATAAAAATTATAGTTTCAGCCTGCAGTAGTGGCTCTCTAGCTCTATTAGAATGAATTATCTTTTATTCTTGTTAATATCATATTGTGGTGATTTGTGGCAGATTCTCTCAAGAAAGCTGAATATGTTGCAGTGGACAAAATGGTGGTATGTTCAAATGTTCTTAATAAGACTTCATCTGGATTGAATCACAACACGAAGGATACACTGCAAATCATTCAACTGGACTAAAATCAAGAACCAGAATAACATGACTGACAGACTGAGGTGCATGTTTAAGTGAAACATCTAGTTCTGCTATGGATTTCGGCACATCCATTTTTTAAGGAAAGTTTCAATATTGATTTTAAAAAAGACTTACAATACCCCTTAAACTTGTTTACATTTGATTACCTTACAACCACAAACCTAAATGTATTTTATGTGATATACCAATACAAAGTAGCATCCAATTGTGAAATAGAATGAAAATATTATACAGTTTTTAAAATTTTAAGCAAATAAAAATCTGAAAAGTGTAGCGTGCATTTGCATTCAGCCCGCTGTACTCTGATACCCCTAAATAAAATCCATTGCAATCAGTTGCAATCACTCAATTAGTTAATAGAGTCCACCTGTGTTTAATTTAGTCTCAGTATAAATACACCTGTTCTGAAAAGACCTCAGTAGTTTGTTAGAGAACACTAGTAAGCAAACAGCATCATGAAGACCAGACAGATCATAAAAATAAAGTATATATAAAGTATACCACAAATGCTAACCTATCAAGACATCCACCTAAACTGACAGACCAGACAAAGAGAGCACTGGTCAGAGAAGCAGCTAAGAGGCAGATGAAAATATCAAGTCACATGCCTCACTATCTCATTTCTTTTTTTTTTTATAATGCATGATAATTAGAATTCATTCATCTTCTATACCTGCTCCAGGGATCTGCTGGAGCCTATGCTGGAGCCCAGCCATCTCTGAAAACGCGAAAGGCAGAAGAGGGTACACCCTAAACAGGTTGCCAGTCCATCACAGGGCCATGCACACTCACTTACTCCTATAGGCAATTTAGAATTACCAATTAACCTAACATACGTTTGTTTTTTGGACTGTGGGAGAAAACCAGAGTACCCACAAATCAAAGAACATGCAAACTACAACTTCAGTACTTTTACTTGGTCTTTTTTTAACTTTTGACATGATTAAGACAACCAAAATCACCCTTACCTAGTCCTTCGTATTACTCATTTGCAAGATTCAAGTAACATTTAAGTACACTTTAATCAGAAAGGAAGTGACTGAACAATTGCTAGTTCAGACATTTGTTTTTGCTCTAATCTTAACCAGAAGCTGCTGAGAACCTGGAAGGCTAAATTCCTCATACTCCCCCATGATTAAAAAAACAGTCTCGAGTTAAAAAATAAACCAGACTTTTTGTCAATCATGTTTACAGAACTGAATAAAAAATTCAGATTGGGTTTGATTTTTTTTATTTGTCACATCTGGAGTACCCATTTTGAAAGGTGTATTGACAAATCCAGACTGGCCTTGTTGTAGCCTATCGTATAATAGTTTTGATTCTCCTTTTAATGTCGCTGTTGGGTGTGTCGCTGTTGGGTGTGTACTGTAGATATATCTGTGTTCAGAATCAATTTGTTTACAGATATTAATGGTCTTCTTTTAAATATGTGGTTCCAGTATCCCACAGGATCAAACTGAACCATTGACATCCTGAAATAAACTTTATCACTCCTCTTTCTGCAATTTAAAGATTTGATGGACTCTTTCTTTTTTAAAAAGAGGGCAACTAAATCATTCTTACTGCTCAAATTTGTATTGTTTTGCAAATCTTTAGACATTTGCAGTTAGTTTTATGGTCTGAAGAAAACACTTTGCAAAAATTGTTTTGGTATTACTAAAACACTCCACCTCAGACTGCAGGTATTATTTAAAACCGTATCGATTAAGTCCCTGCCTAGCATTATTTAAAAATTTGAAAAGACAAACAAAAAGGTTAATAAAATTGTACAAGACAATTCCTAGCATCAGCAAGGTTGTTCTCTGAGTCGTGTGGCGACAGTAGACTGTTTTGCTGACTCGTATATTAATTCTGGCTCTAAAAGGTTGAGAATGCTGCTGTTGCCCCCTGTTTATTATCCAAACTCCGGGAGGGGGAGAAGGAGAAAAATGGCTGATGCACCACTGAGATTTCTGTGTGTTGAGAGTGCATTGCAGAGGTCTGGGTTTGCACATGCTCCATAGACTCTAGCTGTGTTTGCGGTAGCAAAACTGCACTTCCAGCTCCAGACACGGCCTCCTCGTAGGACGGCAAGTATATCTGCACATCCTCTACCATGATGGTTATTGTCTGCCTGGGGTCTCCGTTGTCAAGTTATTACTGTACTATAACATACACTGCATGTTATACACACTTAATGTTTTCTGACTGACTTTGTTGTCATTACTGCACACCTTTACATAATGCCACTAAATTAAGCTAATTGCATAATTTCTTGCTGATGCCTAAAGCAGGGGTGGACAATAAATTTTCAAGGGGCCACATGATAAACTGGGTCGGCTATAGAGGGCCAGACCAATACACTTTATTTAGTTCTGCTCACTTATATTATCTCTTCAGAAAAAGACAGTAATTTAAACATTACAATAAGACAATAAATATGTTGAGCACACGTGATTTCAGTGTGTTCATGGACAAATAATGTGCATTTGAAAATGTGTATAAAAAAATGTGTATTTAAAAATGTGTATTAAACACAACAAAAAAAAAGTATTTTAAATACTAGCATCACATTAACATCTCATTAACTTTGTTGTGTAGGTGTGTAAGACTTGAACAAGTGCACTGAAGTCAGGTTAAATATCTAAGGCAGATATGCATTTAGCAAATGCTCTTGTCCAGACCGACATACTAAAGTCCCTTGAGTCACATAATTAAACAGCTCAAAACTGGTACAATAGATCACAAATCAGTGTAACAACCACAAAAAGCTGTTGAAAGAGCAGCATGGATAATTTTTTTTTTTTTGTTAAATGTTGAGTGCTAGGTATTTAAGAAATTGGTCGGTCTTCAATTGTCTCTGAAAGACGGCCAGTGACTCTGACAGTAACCACTCTCTTGAAAGATGTCAGTACCTGACCAGAAGATAAAAGATAAATTGATGAAAGATAAAGAGATAAAGGCAAAAGATCAGTAAAAATGGTCTGGAACATTGCTGAAGGGATTGGGTCTAGTGGACAGGTGGTAGGATTGCAGGACAACCAGGACAACTTTTTAACCTTCTGATTTTAAGGTTGAAATGTGTAACAGTAAAAGAGAAGGCAGATCACTGGTGGAAAATGTAAGATGAGGTAAAGGTCTTGCAAATTTCTTCTCATCGTTAAAGAAAGCAAATCCGACAGCCAAGGAGCATGTCAAGACGTCTTCATAGGTTTGGCAGACAGAGGGCAAAAAGTCTATGATTAAAGTAAGAAGAGAAGAGTCAGGGTCAGAAATATTGCAAGAAGCTACAGAAGAACTAGGCAAGAGTGACATTTCTGATGAGCTAAGGAGAGGGTCTGGCAAATACCAAGTAATAATCAGTGGTGTAAAGAGGGGTAGAAAACATGTGAGTAAATGTAAAAGATAAGTAAACATCTAATCCAGGACAATCCCTTTGTGTGTGGGAAGAGAGTTGTCAAGGTCAAGAAGAAGGGGTCCATCAGAGGCAGAATGCAGGAGGAGTGAAGTTTGAGGTTGAGGTCACCGAAGATCAACAAGGGGATACCATCAGTAGGGAAGATACTGAGAAGTGTATGTGTCTTATCTAGGAAGTTTCCAGGAGGATGGTAGATGATGATCAAAATGTTGATTGGAGAAGAGACTGAAACTGCATAATATTTAAAGGAAGAGATAGTTAAATAAGACATAGTGAGAGGTGTGAAACTCCTCAGAATCTGAATCTCAGAGACACCAAAAGACACCACCCCTGCCCATTTTTATTGGTGTATGAAATAATGCATAGACAGAGGATAGTGAGTTGGAGTAGCAGAATTGTGTAAGGATATCCAGGTCTCAGTGAGCTCCAGAAAGTCCACAGAGTAAAGGAAAGGTAGAGTACTGTGATTAAGTCTACTTTTTTTACAGCAGACTGGCAGTTTCAGAGCCCACCTACCACCACTGTTAGAGATTAAAACAACAGAGGAGGGTAGATGGTGGTTGCTGGAAGAGCTGCCTTTGCTTTGTTGATGGCAATGCCTGGGCCTGTGCAAGGTGGCACTAATGTTGGGGAATGTGGTGGCTCATGGTTAAGATGTTGGACTACCAACCCAAAGATTGTGGGTTTGTTTCCCAGCTCTACCAAGTCATGACTGTTATGCCCCTGAAGAACAGTTGTATAAATGTAAGTCGCTCTGGATAGGGGGCCGCCAAATGCTGTAAATGTAATGCTAAGCTTATTACACTATCAATATAGGGGGACTGAAACTAGTCTGATTTAATTTAATAAAGCAGTATACAAAGTTGCAACCCTACCTCACCAGAAAAGTTCAAGATAAAAACTAAAAGCACACTAATGGTAATCTTATTAAATTATCAATGCCATGCCCAAAATTCACACCTAGAGAGGGACTGAAACTCATCTTATTACCCACCTAATGCACAAATTAGTGAGACAAGACAAAAAAATATCTAAACGACAACTTGGATCCAACTAAATTTAATGAAGTATTAAAGAAAGTTGCAATGCAAAGTTGCACAAGCCCTGTCCACAATTTACACCTATGGGGGACTGAAACTAAACTGATTACCCACTTAATGCACAGGTTAGCAATATAAGACAACAAATTATCCAAATAACAACTTAGATCCAATGAAATTTAATAAAACAGTACACAAAGTTGCAATCCAAGCTTACCAAAAAAAAGTTCAAGATAAAAACTAAAAGCACACAAATCTTAATGCCAATCTTATTAGACAAGTCTTTCGTTATCAGAAAAATCTTAAAAACCGGGCTGTGTCTCAGACATCACAGCTCTCTTCCAGAGACAAGAAGAAAAAGTCAAAATTTTCTGCTTTGCTTTGCAGCGGAAGCTCCAGATTTCCTGCTATAACCTTGAATCCCAGTATGGTTCGCCTGGAGAGTGGCACAATTGTCACCAAGATGGCGGCGTGGCAGTAGCATGCAGTGGCCACTCCAGATCCAAAATGTTTTTAGCCTGACAAAGAAAGGCACATGGACACCAGAGACATTGGTATTTATGCATATGACCACTAAATTCTGTTTAAGTATAATAATCATGTAGCAACTTACCTACTGAGTTAAGCTCGCTACAAGGACCAGGCCCCCAGCCCTTGGTGTCACCTGATGCCGGCAGCCAGGAGAGGGGACATCAGAAGCAAAAGCGTGGAAAGCGGGCTGTTGTCCGTGCTAGGCTAAAAACTATATCCAACTCCAGCAGACTACTTGTAAAGTGTAAATTTTAAGTCTGCTGCATCTTTGTTTTCGCGCAAACATGGCTCAGCGACTATTTTCCGGACACTGTTTTTCAGCTTGGCGGGCTAACATCAATTTGTGACAACAAAAATGCAGCTCTGTGCAGTAAGGCTCACAGTGGTGCCACATGTGTTTAAATCAACACTGAATGGTGCAAAACCTCTGTAATTGTTTCTACTTTCTGTTCATCGATAGTAAAGTTTGTGACTGTTAGATGCAGGCTATTTTATTTACCACAGGAATTCACTAATGTTTTTATTGTGAGAGTATACATTTCACCCAGCGCTAAAGCTAAGGAGGCGCTTTGTACTCTGTGGGGCTATTAACAATCTGCAGAATGTGCACCCCGATGGACTGTTTATTAGACACTCTAGACCAGTTTTAAAGCTGGATAGAACCTAGCCAACAGGAGATAATTCTGCTCTTCAGGACTGTTTTGAGTGCACTAACTGGCAGATGTTTAGGGAGGGGTACACGACATCAGTGATCAGCTACATCGGCAAGTGTGTTAATGACTGTTCCACCATTACCATCACACTCTAATCAGAAACCGTGGATGGCCACAGAGATGTGTGCGCTGCAGACAGCGCTAAAAACAGCAAGGGCCAAACTGTCTAAAGCCATCAGAGAGGCAAAGCATCCATACACCAAGTAAAGCCACTTCTAGGACAGTGGAGACATGTGACAGGGCATCCAGATTATCACTAACTGCAAGACAACTTTACCTGCTTGTAACAGTGATGCCTTTCTTCCAGATGTGCTGAACGACTTCTACGCCCGATTTGTAGTGCAGAAAGACCATACCTCTGCCCAGTGATCACATGCTCTGTCTAACCATGGCCAATGTGAGGAGAATTTTAAGCCAAGTTAACCCACGGAAGTCTGCTGTTCCACGGACGATGCCATTGCCACAACCCTCAATCTGGCCCTCACACACCTAGACAATAAAAACACTTACATACAAATGCTGTTCATAGACTTCATAGATCATTCCTCGCCTGATGGAGAAGCTGAGTTTGCTAGGCCCGAACACCTCCATCTGCAACTAGATACTGGACTGTTTGACTGGAAGCCGACTGCACACAGCTTTTCCTTTGACGTTCTGCATCCTACCACCTAGATCTGACCAACTAAAGCAACCCCAGATTATAACACAGCCCTTAAAGTATCACTTCTTAACCCAGTGTACCCATACTGCTGGAACAGGGTAAATCTGAACTCATCAAACCACAATTTTTTTACTGCTTTAGTTTGTATTGTGAGTTTTTTTTTAAAAATTAAACAATTTCAACCAATTACTCACAGAAAAAGTTTTAATAGCAAGCTTTTTTAAAACAGAATTTTAAATAAAAATTAAACAATTTCAACCAATTACTCACAGAAAAAGTTTTAATAGCAAGCTGGTGTTTATAAAAAAACCCCAAGAATAATCATAATAAATAACAAGGCTACATTCTTTTGGATGTGCAGTTGATACTGTGTATTTTGACCAAAAAGTATTTAACTATATAAATTCAATTCAATTCAATTCAGTTTTATTTGTATAGCGCTTTACAATGGTGATTGTCACAAAGCAGCTTTACAATTGAAGAAATTATGAGGACAGAATGAAACATAAATCAGTTTTGTCCCTGATGAGCAAGCCGGGGGCGACGGTGGCAAGGAAAAACTTCCTGAGATGAGATAGGAAGAAACCTTGAGAGGAACCAGACTTAACAGAGAACCCATCCTCATTTGGGTGAAAAAAAAAACAGGTAGCAGGGATTATGTGGTTACATTGTGTGTGTGTAAACAACTTAAATCATTAGTCCTTAGAGAGCAGCCGGAACGTCTTTATGGCGAAGTGGGTCGTCCTAGATCGCCCTGGTGATGCATCATCCGCTGGCTGGTCACAGGGAAGGGTCCCACAGGACCGGGTCGGAGGTGGGGTCTGGATCACCGGCAGCTCCGTTGTGGCGTATGTAACTCAACAGTGTGAGAGAGAGAGAGAGATGAGAGGAGAGAGAGAGGGAGAGAGAGAGAGAGAGAGAGAGAGAGAGAGAGAGGAAGGCAAAAAGAAGGAAAACAGTTAAGTGACAATGTAATCACACGGTTTGGATTGATTAAATGAATAACTAGGTCAGCATAAGTAAAAGGAGAACCAGAGGGAAACACAGACATGAGGGCTCCCTGATATGTTAAGCAACCAGCCGCTCTCATCATTAACACCGTGATCAATAAGAGAGGGGAAGACAGCATCTAAACATACCAGATCACCATAATACTCAACACCCATGAGTCCCCCAGATCTGCTCCTTTATCTAAGGGGAATCAATACAAAATGCTTGATTAAATAAGTATGTTTTTAACCTGGGCTTAAACACTGAGACTGTGTCTGATTCCTGAACATACATAGGGGAGGCGCTATTCCATAGCATTGGGGCTCTGTAAAAAAAGGCTCTGCCCCCTGCTGCTGTAGTCTTTATAATGCGCGCGGTACTGACAGGCCGCCTCGCCTACTGATCGAAGTAGGCGTGGCGGAACGTAAGACACTAGAAGTTCGCTCAAGTACTGCGGTGCAAGACCATTTAGAGCTTTATAAGTTAAAAGTAGTATTTTAAAATCGATGCGGTGTCTCACTGGGAGCCAATGCAGTGTGGATAGGTCTGGTGTGATGTGCTCGTATCTTTTAGTTTTAGTGAGGACTCTCGCTGCTGTGTTCTGGACTAACTGAAGTTTATTAATGCACCTAGTTGAACATCCAGACAGTAAAGCGTTACAGTAATCCAGCCTGGATGTGATAGACGCATGAACTAATTTTTCAGCATCAGTAAGCTGGCTTCAAATGAGAGATTGGAGTCTAAAATCACACCCAAATCTTTTACTGTTGCACTTGGTGAAACAGAAAGACTGTCTAGGGTTAAGGTGTGATCAGGAAGTTTACTTTTAGCTACCTGTGGTCCTAGAACCAGAACCTCCGTCTTGTTAGCGTTAAGCAAACGGAAATTGCATAACATCCAATCTCTTACTTCCTTCACACATTGCTCAATTTTATTAAACTGGCCTTTCGCGCCAGGCCTTGATGAGACGTATAACTGTGTGTCATCAGTGTAACAGTGGAAACTGATATCATGCTTACGAATTATGTTTCCCAGAGGCAGCATGTAAAGAGAGAAAAGAAGTGGGCCTAAAACCGAGCCCTGTGGAACACTGTACTTTACAGGGAGCACACAATAAATCACTTTCCATAAACAGTGGCCAGTGTTAAAAAAAAGTGTTAAAAAGTGGTAGTGGTAGTTAAGGTGTTGGACTGCTGTTCAAAAGAGTTTGACACCCAGCACCACCAAGCTGCCAGTGTTGGGCCCCTAAGCAAAGCCCTTAACCCTTAACTGCTCAGATGGATAAATAAATCGCCTTGGAAAAGAACATCTGCTAGAACTGGAAATGTAAACCAGACAATCAGATTTTTTTCTTACTAACATTTTAGAAAGTTGTTAACCTTTATCATATTCAGATATTTTGACCCTAGATTATTGTATTTTGAACTATAATGTATAATATACCAATGTTGTGTGCACTTTATTTTGCATGAAAGCAAATGTTGTAAAATTTATCAACATGGCTGCAACTGATATCAACACATTTTATACATGATCATACAACAGCACTTGGACAATTTGGTGGATATATACATAGTATACACAGTGTAGCGTTTTGGGTTAAACAAGTCCTATTGTGACACAACTGGTCAAATCAAATAAGAACTAAAAAGCACAAGTCAATGTAAAACAGTTAAGTGAATAACATTAATAAAGAATATTATTAAAAGCTGGATTAGTGGCTATGTCACTTCATAGACTGCATACCCAATTTTCCCTCCTAAAAAAGCCACTCCACTACATTTTTCCTATGACAAAATTGAATGAACTTAAGCATTGATAAATAGCTTTAGTTCATTTATATTATATAACTATAACAGACATGAACAGAGAAGATGGCTCACCAAGCCACAACCATCTATTATAAACTATCTGCTTAAATAATAATACAAAAAATACTGAGTTATTATACTGAAGGACAGAGTTACTGAAATGAATCCAAGCTGTAGGTGTGTGTGTGTGTATGTATAGTATTATAATTATTTATTTATTTATTTATTTATTTAATGCCATGTCAGCAACTAGGGCCATCCTCGTGGCAAGCCAATACAAACTATGCACAGGTTGCTGTACAAAACATGAATAAACACAAAACTAAAAACTAGGCCAACATAATATGTACAGTCATTAAAATTAAACAAGGTTTTTAAAGGTAGGATCTCGCTCTTCTCCTTTCGCCTTCCTTTTTAGGGGTCACCACAGCAAATCATCTGTCTCCACCCAACCCTATTCTCTACATCTTCTTCACTCACACCCACTAACTTCTGGTCCGTGTTTATCACATCCATATACCTCCACTTTGGTCTTCCTTTTTGTCTTCTGTCTGGTAGCTCTATTTCCATCATCCTCCTACCAACATATTCACTTTTCTTCTCTCTGTACATGTCCAAACCACCTTAATCTGACTTCCCTGACTTTCTCCTCAAAACATCTAACATGAGTCGTCCCACTGATGAATTTGATAATCCCTGATAATCCTGTCCAACCTCATCACTCCCCAAAAAAACATCTTCAGCTCTGCTACTTCCAGCTCTGCCACCTGTCTCTTTCTTAGCACCACTGTCTCTAAACCATACATCACAGCTGGTCTCACCACTGTCTTGTACACATTCCTCTTAATTCTATCTGATATTCTCCTGTCACACATCAATCCTGACATGTTTCTCCACCCATTACAACCTGCCTGTACTCGCTTCTTTGCCTCTTTTACACATTCTCCATTGCTCTGGACTGTCGACCCCAAGTACTTAAAATCCTATACCTTCTTTACCTTTTAACCTTTTAATTACAAGGTTTACTTTTCTCACTTTTATTCAAACACATGTACTCCCTCTCTTCTCTGTAGAGCAAACCCCCACATCTCCAGGTTTTTCTTCAACTGCTTTTTGCTCTCACTACAGATCACACTGTCATCTGCAAACATCAGATTCCTGTCTGACCTCCTCTGTCAACCGATCCATCACCACAGCAAACAATAAAGGGCTCAGAGCTGATCCCTGATGCAATCCCACCTGACATACTTCTCTGCTATTTCTGACGTCCTCATACAATACAGCTCTTCTCTTAATACCCTGTCATATGCTTTCTCCAAGTCTACAAAAACACAGTGCAGCTCCCTAGGGCCATCTCTGTACTTCTTAGAGCAAAGATTGTATCTGTAGTGCTCTTTACATTTATGGCATTTGACAGATGCTCTTATACAAAGCGACTTACATTCATCTTATGTACACAAATGAGCAATTTTGGGTTAAGGGCCTTACTCAAGGTCCCAACAGTGATGGCTTGGTGGAGCTGGGAATTGAACCCACAATCTTTGGGTTGGTAGGCCAACACCTTAACCATGAGCCACCACTTCCCCCTCTTTTTGAGCATAAAGCCATACTGCTGCTTACAGATATCTACTACCCTCCTTAACTTAGCTTCTACAAATCTTTCCCATACCTTTATTGAATGACTCCTCTGGCATCTTTTTACTCACTAAAATCCTTTTAAACAATCTAGTAAGAAATTCCACTGCTGCCTCTCAAACATTTCCACATCTCCACCAGTATCTCATCAGGACCAACCGCCTTTCTCTTTTTTTATCATCTTCAAAGCCAACCTAACTTAGTTTGTACTAATCCTTTGAATCCTTTCCTGTTCCACTTTGTTTACCTCTTCTACCCTTTTTTTCTCTCTCATTTTCCTTATTCGTCAACACTTCAAAGTACTCCTTCTGTCCTATTTGTACACTTTTTTTTACTTGTGAGCACCTTTCCATCTCGATCCTTAATAACCCTAACCTGCTGCACATCCTTCCCATCTCGATCCCTCTGCCTTGCTAACCTGTACACAAACTTCTATCTTTCTCTAGTGTCTAACCTAGTGTACAACTAACTCATCATATGCCTTTTGCTGGGCCTTAGCCACTTCCCTCTTCACTCTGTGCCACAAATCCTGGTATTTCTGTCTACTTCCCTCAGTCCTTTCCATGTCCCACTTCTTCTTTCTTTGTATACTATCCTGAACTTTCTCATTCCACCACCAAGTATGCTTATACATGTAATATATATATATATACATATAATTTCCAATGGATCATCTGATGAATTGGGGTTATTAAGGATGATGTTATTGTCTCTTGAATTTGATCAGAAAATCAAGTTTGTAGGTCACCACTGGTATCCTTAACCATATATTTTGTTATATTAGTTATGGATAACAGAATTATCAGTGGGGAGAATTACTTTTTCCAAGGGATGTTCAGGTAATTATGCATCCTAGGGAACTTTATATGCACTAAGCACTGACCTAATACAAAGATACATAAAAAAAGAGTTTGATTTCAGGTCTTTTGCCATCATAATTGTCACCAAATGAATTTAATTTACATTTAATTCATTGTGGACAGTAAAATGGGTTTTTTTTTACCTGATAAAAAAATTATTATGAAACAAAAGCTGAATGACAATGCCACCTTAACCTTGGCTCTTGTCTTAGTGAAACACCAGCAAAAAACTAAATGTTCTATATTGTGTGGAGAAAACAAGAAAAAAAAGAGATTCTTCAATAGCCCACCACATTTAAATTAAACCAGGTTAACAGTGCATGAAGAGTAAAGTAAAGGAGTCCTATAATTTAAAATTTAAAAGGACCAGCCACTATCTGATCTGTTACGCTGTAAAGTAGATAACTATATTTGGGGGCGTTTTACCATTCCAAATCTATACTAATTCAAGTTTTTATTCAAATTGTTTAAGACAATATTAGATTAGATTAGATTAGATTCAACTTTATTGTCATTGAGCAAGATACATGTACAGAGCCAATGAAATGCAGTTAGCATCTAACCAGAAGTGCATAAGTGGCTTATTTACAATAAATATCAGTGTAGTAAATAGGGTATGGGGTTGATAATTACAGAGGTGGGGGGTAAATAATGTACAGAAGGTATGTGGATAGAATATAGAGGTGTGAAAATAGATAGCTATAGACGGTGCAAAGATGCATAATGATAAAGTAGTGCAAAGTACAGAAGTGGCAGTGCAGTAGTAATTAAAATACTGTATATCAGCTGTTCAATGCAGAAACAGCCACAGGAAAGAAGCTTGAAGGAACTTGAAGCTAGGTACACGCTCAACAGCCGCTCTGTTGATGTGTATTGGAGGATGAGTGTGATTGTTGGCTCGTCTGAAATCCACCTGAAATGACCTCCTTTGTCTTCTTAGTGTTGAGTTCCAGGTTATTGTCCTCACACCATGCTGCCAGGTGCTGGATCTCCTCCCTGTAGGCCGTCTCATCATTATCTCTGATCAGGCCTACTACTGTGGTGTCATCTGCGAACTTGACAATGCTGTTTGACGCATAGACAGGTATGCAATCAGAAACCCCGGTGCTGATGGGTAAAATTGAAGGAGGTGAGTCAGGGTAGAATGTAGTACTGTGGAAATGGCATCTTCAGTTGAAACTATTTGGGCGATAGGCAAATTGGTGAGGGTCCAGGTTGGGTGGCAGACAGGCTTTAAGGTGGCTGAGGGACCAGTCTTTCAAAGCACTTTGCAAAAAAAAAACTGGGGTGAGTGCGACTGGACGAAAGTCACCCAGTTCTTTTGCAGTTCTTGTGCTTCAGCACTGGTACAAGGGTAGCAGACTTAAGGCAGGTGGGGACGATTTCCTGGGCCAAGGACAGATTGAAGATGTTCGTGAAGACCTCAGCCAACTGCTGCGCACATGCTCTGAGTACGCGTCCAGGGATGCCATCAGGGCCAGCTGCCTTTCTACCATTCACCCTTCCCAGGGTAGCACACACTTCAGAGATGGAGAGCGAGAGTGGCTGCTCACCTGGTGACTCTCTGTTTTGAGCATAGGCTCTATATTCCCTTTTTCAAAGCGAGCATAGAAGTGGTTAAGCTCGTCGGGGAGTGAGGCAGAGCTGGTTGTAGGTGTTCTGTTGGGTGGTTTGTGGTCAGTAATAGCCTGTATTCCCTGCCACATGCGTCGGGGGTCAGCAGAGATGAAGTGCTCCTCTATCTGCTGTTTGTATTCGTGTTTGGCTTTGAAGATTCCCCTCCTCAGATCGGCTCTGGCGACGTTGTAGGCGGTGTTGCGTGCTTTGAGAAGGAGACGGACCTCACGGTTCATCCAGGGCTTCTGATTGGAGAACACTTTGATGTTCTTATTTGTAGTCACCAAATCCACACACTTATTGATGTAATCAAGGACAGCAGTGGTGTAAGTGTTGATATTGATTACTGAATCAGTAGTGGCCTGTGCAGCAAATTCACTGCAGTCTGTATGTGTGAACTGCTTTTGGAGAGCAGCGTCAGCCCCATCCATCCAAACTTTAACAGTCCTGATTGTGGGTTTCACACTTTTAATGACTGGACAGTACTTGGGCAACAGGAACAATGAAAGATGGTCTGATTGTCTGAGGTGGGGGAGAGGTGTGACTCTGTAAGCATCGGCCACACTTGTGTATACATGATCTAGAGTTTTTTGTCCCCTAGTGAAACAGGAGACGTTTTGTTGGAATTTTGGCAGAACACATCTTAAATTGCAGTGATTTAAATCCCCCGGGACAACAAAGGCTCCATCAGGATGCACTGTCTGCAGCTTGTTGATAGCAGAGCTTAGTTCTTTCATAGCTGTGCTAGCCTTTGCATCCGGGGGGACATACACTGCTATCACCACAAGACATGTGAACTCACGTGGTAAATAAAAAGGTTTGCATTTAATGATCAGGTATTTAAGATCAGCAGAGCAGTGAGAAGAAACAGTGACAGAGACAGTGCAACATGTTTTGTTTACATAAATGCAAAAGCCCCCTCCTCTGTTCTTACCCGTGCACACTGCTTCTCTATCCACCCTGGAAATAGTGCGCCCCTCGAGTTCCAGCACGCTATTTGGGATGCCGGTGTTGAGCCAAGTTTCCGTAAAGACCATAATATTGCAGTCCGTTATCAGTCTCTGTGTGAGGGTCCAGATCCTGAGTTCATCCAGTTTATTCGCCAGGGACTGAACATTGGCGAGGAAAATACTGGGAAATGCTGTCCGATGTGGGTTTAGCTTCAGTTTAACCCGGATTCCTCCGCGTTTTTCTTTTTGCTGTTTACGGTCTCGGCGTTTGCGCCGGCGCCGGACAGTTCCGCTCGGGATAAAAGGCTCGCTGTGTTGCGTCTTCCTTATGAGCTCCGGTGGTATTTGGCCAGAGTTGAAAATAAAGTCCGAAACAAAGTTTGTGCAGATGTGACCAATATCGAAAAGTGATTGTCTGTCGTATGAAACACTCACATGACAGAATTGCGCGAGCACGCAGGAGAATAGTGCGTAAATAAGAACAAATACGGCAAATCTGAAGAGACGCTGAGCCGTGCGATGTGTACGCGCCGCCGCCGCCATCCAATATCCCAAAAGAAGGATAAAAAAGTAAAAGTGAAAGTAACATATCAGGGAGCCCTCATGTCTGTGTTTCCCTCTGGTTCTCCTTTTAGTTATGCTGACCTAGTTAGTCTTGCCGGAGTCCATCCTTGCACTCACATTATTCATTTAATCAATCCTAACTGTGTGACTACATTGTCAGTTAACTGCTTTCTCCTTTTTGACTTCCTTTTCCTCTCTCTCTTTCTCTCTTTCTCTCTCTCTCTCTCTCTCTCTCCCTCTCTCACTGTTGAGTTACATACGCCACAACGGAGCTGCCGGTGATCCAGACCCCACCTCCGACCCGGTCCTGTGAGACCCTTCCCTGTGACCTGCCCAGTGGATGATGCATCACCAGGGCGATCTAGGACGACCCACTTCGCCATAAAGACGTTCCGGCTGCTCTCTAAGGACTAATGATTAAAGTTGTTCACACACACACAATGTAACCTCATAATCCCTGCTACCTGTTTTCACCCAAATGAGGATGGGTTCCCTGTTGAGTCTGGTTCCTCTCAAGGTTTCTTCCTATCTCATCTCAGGGAGTTTTTCCTTGCCACCATCGCCCCCGGCTTGCTCATCAGGGACAAACTGATTTCTGTTTCATTTTGATCTCATAATTTCTTCAATTGTGAAGCTGCTTTGTGACAATCACCATTGTAAACAGCGCTATACAAATAAAACTGAATTTAATTGAATTAAAAGAAGACAACCCTGGTGGGTGCTTCTTCCAAATAGAAATGATCGTATTCTCATATAAATCAGATAAAATTCTCATATAAGATTTTAATCCTATTTATAGAAGTTAGAGCTAAAACCTAGGTGATCTAGCGCTGCCCACATAGTTCCACCACAAATGGTTGAATGCTTTCATTGCATCGAAAGAGTATAGCAGCAGGAGAAATCAATTGTTTAGTTAAGGAGATTTTTTGAAGTACTCTTCACAGATTATTTGAAGCAGAACAGGATTTGATAAATGAAATTTTAAAATCTGTACAAATTAGAGAGAGTGAGCGGTAACTAGAACATAGTCTTTATCTTTTTTAATAGAAGAGATATAACGGCCTTGTTCATATTTAGTGGAAAGGATCCTTTATCTTATCTCGCAATATCTTTTGCGAGTAGCATAGCACTTTTTGTTACTTCTAGTGTGATTTATATAGTTTAAACTCTAAATTTGAACCCACATCCTACACATATTTTTCATCTAATTTTAATCTTACACAACTGTCAAAACCAGACTCTAAGTCTTAAACTAAGCCTTTATCACTCACTGAATTAGAATCACTGAAAGTAATGAGCAAGGGAAAATCTTATGTTAGATATAATGCAATATTCGATCAATCGATAGGGGTTATTAAAAGCTTAAAAAAATTACTGCTGTGGTAATGATGCTCAATGGGATTTAGGTCTGGACTTTGACTGAGCTATTCTAACACATGAATATTCTTTAATCCAATTCTTTAATATGTTCAAATTGTCTTTTAATGACTTGCTGGCGGGTAAAAAGTCTCATGTCTATTAAAGCCTCCAACATGTTTTCTTGTTGCAAAAAAGTTCAACTTTGGTCTCATCTGACCAGAGCATCTTTTAACCTTCAACTGGAAAGACTTATGTCTTACTTGCAACAATGGCTTTTTTGCAACCCTGACCTGTCTGGTGGTCTTCCTGATGCTGTTTATTCACCAATGTTCTGTAACAAACAATGTTCTGTAACAGGGGGGCAGGGTGGCTCAAATGGTTAAGGTGCTGAGTTGTTAATCTGAAGACCAGAAACACCTGGGCTCAAGCCCCACCTCCGGCAAGTCAACCACTGCTGGGTCCCTGAGCAAGACCCTTAACCCCTCCTGCTCCAGGGGCACTGCATCATAGCTGACCCTGCGCTCTGTACACGTACCTTGCACAATGACAATGAACTGAATATACTACTACTATACTATACTATACTATACAAATCACTGAGGCCTTCACAGACACAGATGGAATCTGTTAACTAATTAGGTGACTTCTAAAGGCAATTGATTGCACTGGATTTTAGTTAGAGTTATCAGTATGGGGGTTGAATACAAATGCACGCCACACTTTTCATATTTTCATTTGCCTTAAATTTTGAAAACCATATCTATTGCCATTTTCCTGATTATAAGGCCAGCATTGTCAACTCCAGAGCGGCGTTTACTGAGGTAAGGAACCTGTTACGTAATTGTCAGGCAATCCTATTTCCAGCCCAAGTACATATCTTGCATGATGCTGAAGTCTTTTTTTTCCCAGAAACATGTCTTAGCGACAGAGTGATGGACGCTGCCATTCAGCTAGACAGGCTAACACTGTTGTGCAGGCAGAAATGCAGCTCTGTGCGGTTAGGCTTGCGTTAGTGGCGTTAGTTAACTAATGTAGAGCAGAATGCGGCATCTATATATTCAGTCGCCTGCTCAAGTTCTGTTGGATCAGACGCAATCCAAAGACATAAATGATGTTCTCAGCGGGTTGTCTGAATTTTAAAAACGAATATTAAAGTCTCCAGCAATTAACGCTTTATCGACGGAGACAACCAGGTTAAACAGAAAATCTGCTAATTCTACAATGGTACAATGGTTCACAAATCAAAGTGTAGCAACAACAAAAACTGTTGAAAGAGCAGCATGCATTTTGTGCAATCAGCATTTTAAAGTGACCGTGCTTAACAAAATTGTATTTTTTGCTCGAGTGTAAGTGTGTATGTGTGTAAGTTAAGGTACTTCAGTTTTGTGTGCTGAGCAGCCCAATGGCTTGAAGAATGAAACTTACACATTCGGGTTGTGAGGGCCCGAATGCTCTGGTACCTTTTTCCATCAGCAGGAATATGAAGAGTGTGTGTGAGAGGTGTGTGGGGGTCTGCCACAATGCTTCTGGCTTTGTGGATGCAGCGTGTGGTGTAGATGTCTGTTGATCTTCTCAGCTGTTTTCTCTATTCTCTGCAGGTTCTTATGATCTGAAACAGTGCAGTTCCCAAACCAGGCAGTGATGCAGCTGCTCAGAATACTTTCAATAGTCCCTCTGTAAAACATAGGATGGGAGGTGGAAGATGGGCTTTTCTCAGTCTTCGCAGGAAGTAGAGGCACTACTTTTACTAATAAGGCTGGTGTTGAGTGACCAGGTGATGTTCTGTGCCAGGCAAACACTAAGAAATTTGGTGCTGTTGGCGATCTCTACCGAGAATCTGTCAATGTTCAGCAGAGAATGGTTGCTCTTTGCTCCTCTGTAGTCAACAACCATCTCCTTTGTCTTGTCAACTGTAAGGGTGGATCGCCTCTGGGGATTCAAGCTGTAGGATTGGTATAAAACTGTACATTTCTTGTCTATTACCACCCACTGCCACTTATACCAGTGACGGAAATAAGTGCAGTTATAATAGCTAAATATGTGGAAGAGCATTGTTATTAAGCGATTATATTGTATTACATTAGTTAAACAAGAATGTTAAGGGTGAGTAAAGAATAGTTTACACAATTCATAACTGAAATGGTTTAATGACAATGGGTTACTATGGTTACACTTGAATCTATTACAAAATAGATGAAAAATAGTAAAACAGACAATTAACTGTACCCTTGTATGTATGTAAAATGTTACCTGAGAAGGAGAGAGAGGGAGAACTAAAGAGAGAGAGAGAGAGAGAGAGAGAGAGAGAGCTGTTTTTGGGGCTGTCTTGCCTGTGCCCTGAAGGTAGAGTCTCTAGACTTTGTGGTCTCTACAGTTTCTGGTTGGTCTGTGATGGTTCTGGAGACAGTCAGTCACGCACATCAGATCAATGCACATGCCTCCTTAAACATCTGCCAGTCAGTGCATTCAAAACAGTCCTGAAGAGCAAAAGTAGCTACTGTTGTTGGGCAGGTTCTCACCTGCTTTAAAACTGGTTTAGAACAGTCTGACGAGCGGTCTGTATGCTGGAATTAGCATAACAGAGATGTAATCTAAGTATCCGAGATGGGGGTGGGGCTCCGCTTGGTACG
This sequence comes from Bagarius yarrelli, assembly GCA_005784505.1. NCBI lineage: Eukaryota > Metazoa > Chordata > Actinopteri > Siluriformes > Sisoridae > Bagarius > Bagarius yarrelli. Next base: position 542,539 of record VCAZ01000177.1, on the reverse strand, counting down.
CACCGGGGATGTCTGTGTAAACAAAATACGGCATGTTTTTCCCTCTCGTCGCAAAGTCCACATGTTGGTAAAATTTAGGAAGCACTGTTTTGAGATTTGCGTGGTGGAAATCTCTAAACTGTAATTCTGGATAAATTGCCTATAGAAGTTGGCGAACCCCAGAAACCTTTGCAGAATCTCGACTGTTTTAGGTAATGGCTAGTCTGTTACTGCCCTTACTTTGGTTTCATCCATGAAAACCCCTTTGAGAGCTGATGTGATACCCCAGTAACTAAACATGGTCCCGATGGAACTTGCACTTTTCCGCCTTGACAAACAATTTAAATTAGGAAGTCATCAATATAAGCGATGACAGACATTACATGACACTCATCCCCTCTCTTAGCCGATGGAAGGATGAAACCTGAGGCGAGGGCTTCATCGATATATTTCTCCATGGCTTTTGTCTCTGGTTGTGCCAGAGGGTATACTCAGCTTCTTGGGGAAACAGCATTAGGAATAAGTTCGACAGCACAATCTCCTAATATGCAAGGCGGTCAAAGGCCTTAGATTTGCTGAAAACCTCCAGAAGGTCATAGTATTGTCTTTGGATTTTCACGTTGACAGGCTTAGTATAGCTTTATACTTGGGTTTTAACACGGTGCATGGAATTGACTGACTGTAGACAATGTTCAAGACAATATGGAGACCAGTATACTATGTCTTTATCTGTCTTTAAAATGGTGGGGTTGTGTGTCTGTAACCAGTGGAATCCAAAGATAATGGGAATCTTGGGTAATGAGATGGTATAGAGCAAGAAATGGCTGAAATCGGGAGGGGCGGTTATCGTGTAGAGCTTCAACTTTCTCACTAACTAAGATTTAGAGCTGCCCCTGAATCCACTAGCGCTGGAAAACATATAGAATACAGAATCAGTGACAATGTAAGCGGGCACCCAGACACATGGAAAAAGATACAGGGTAACTTACTTTAACAGGGCGCACAGCCAAGAAGCACAGCCGAGATTCTAACCTGCGCTGACGTTCCTGAGGCATTAGCTTGTTTGCATAGACTCAGTTTTTCCAGGAGATTTGAGGATTAGAATCTCATACTGCTGATGCCCAGTCTAGCGCTTTTCCAGTGACCAGCGAGAGGAGAAAGAAAACATTTCTTACTTTCCAATGGAAATAAGCTGGGTTGATTCTGAAATAGAATTTGACATTGTCAAATAAATCCTCTGCAACTGAGTGCCGTCAGTCTTACCTGGAAGGAAGAAGTTACGGCTGCTGTTGTTGCTCCTGCAGCAACGCAAGTTGTGCCTGAAAAGCTTGTAGTGCTTAAGCGTGGTCCACATTTGGAGTATTCTGTGATAAATCAGAAGAAGAAAGTTCCATGATGAATGTGGCTTTATTGAGATAATCGAACAACGTAGTCACAAAACAGGCAGAGGTTGGTTAACAAGAATTTAACTTGGCAAACAAATAGAAAATCGCTAGACAACGAATTATAAACCTAAACCGGGCAATGATCAGAAGCCATAAAGACATCTTCCATTTGCCTTAGACATGTTGCAATATAATTCAAAATTTACATTGGTCTACGGTCAGACTTTCTAAGATTAGGGCTGATTTCGACATTTGATAGATGTAGGCCACTCTGTTGCACATGTTTTGAACATTTTCAAGACTTTTTCTGGTGAATTTGGAAAGGTGGAGGGATCCTATCCTGCAAACACACAGCCACTGGATAAGGGAAGTCATCTCCTATCTCAAGAAGAAATTAGACACACAATCAAAGAATCTGTTGGGATCTAGTCTATAGTACCTGGCAGTCCCTTTCTTAAATTTCTTTAAGAAAATTGGAAGCAGAAACATGGCAACATAAAGTAAAGTAGAAGAATAATAGAAAAAAGGGAACTTATAATATTCAAGTTTGACTAATGCTATTTATTTTCTTCTTGTATAATGTGAAAAATAAATAAAAAAAAAACTTTTGTCTGATTCTGTAATCATTTTTTAGTAGTGTGTTTGTGTGTGAGAAATTGGAGTCAACACTGAGGGGAAAATATAGTACTGGCTTCTTTTTCCAAAACACAACTGTCTATCCTGTTTCCAAATGGGGCGCCAGACCTTTGAATATCCTTGTGTGACCCTGCAAATCCAATTAAGTAAACAGGCACAATCACCTCAGCCAGGCTATACGCGGGTCAACAAGCGTCTCAAAGCATTGTATTTTCCATTTTCAGCATTTTAATTACAGATTACCCTAAAAATTTGAGTTATAAAATAAAAGTGGAGGAAGAAGCGGCAGCCAACGCTAAAGTGGTTTGTCAAGAAGTGAGTATTCACCTTGACTAACACATGCTGGCAGGTAATATATTTATAATGTCCCCTCAGCGTGTAGTCTTCGTTACAGAAATATTCCACCACCGTACCATCAGGTGAGATGGTGACATGGTTCTGGAGGGCAGGTGAAACCCCTGTTCTTTGGCACAATTTGAGAGGTATACACTTAAAAAAACACACAGGATAAACATTTATATAGGAAATGCCATAGAAAGATATTGTGCTATATTTTGGGACATTTTCTTATTCGAACACAAAATATTGCTTTTATTCTTGAAGACTTATTTCAGATTACCCCCCAATTTAAAACATAAATTCAAAATACAGGGTGTCACATTTTGACTTTCCATAACTCACTGAATTTGTTATTTTCTTTACATCAAAATGATGCTAATAATGGCAGAAGTACAAGTAAATTTTAAAGAAAGAAAATGTATTACAGTACTACGAGAAGTCAGCAACCTTTAACACTGAAATAGCCATTTGAGGCAGTTTCCAACAGAAAAAACATTGATAGCTGCAAAGCCGCAAAGAGAACCATGCATATACTGTTTATTCTATGTATTAAAACCTATTGTGTTTATCATTTATAAAATTAACGAAATACTACAGCAAAACATTCTGTCTGTGTGCAACAAAAGATATTTTAAACTCTGGAAAAATGCTGAGGTACAGTATACTGTCTCATCTAATTATTAATGTTTATTTAAGTCTTCCTCGTATTTATTTAATATAAAGTCAAATTTTTATTACACGCACCCGAAGCACGCTGTTAGCTGTCAATCTGTATATAAAAGGACTATTTCCCCGAGTTCTCTTTTCTGTTCAGTCTCACTGCTTACATGCGTATGTGACCGTCACGGCACTGTTTCCCTGCACGGGCCCTGCTCATCCAGCGATGGCGTTAGTTGATGGGTCACGCCCGCTTGCAGCATGTTGCGTGCTAGGCTGGCGCTTTTCGCTCAGCAAAAAGCCTCAGCTGCGCCAGCTTCTCTCCACTTGGATTTCCTACCTTCGGATATTAGGCCACAGCGATCCCACGTGGGGTACTCCGAGTGTGTTTCTGCGGGAACCGCTGGTGAAATATCTGGAAGCTTGGGGAAGCCTTTCCAATGCATCTCAGCGGCTCCTCAAGACCATTCGGCTTGGCTATGCAATTCAGTTTGCCCACCCCGGTTCAGCGGCATTCTCAAGACCTTCGTCCAAGACGAGAGTGCTACTGTCCTGCAACCTGATCTCTGGAGAAGGGACGCGATCGAGTCTTTCCCTTGAGCCAAAATGAAGCAAAGGTTTTACAGCCCCTCCTTTTTTGTACCCAAGAAAGGGAGGGGGACCAGGCCTATCCTGAATTTGAGGAGGCTAAACCGGGCTCTTTACAGGTTCCGGTTCAAAATACTGACTCTCATGCATATGCCGGTGTGCATAAAGCCGGGTTCTGTTGCATGGTGCAACAGCTCACACAGGGTGCAATCACCCTGCTGTGTCAACGAACTCTCAGTCCCTAGGGGAACACAGCGTTCCTACAGGCAGGGGTGCCCATGGGACAGGTGTCCAGGCGCATTGTCATTAGACATACTGTATGCCACTGCCACTGGCTGGGGAGCGGTGTGCCAATAAGCAGGCAGCTGCTTGGTTTTGGTCAGCCCCACAGCTGCACTGGCATATTAATTGCCTCGAGTTGGCAGTGTGGTCGGCCCTGAAAAGGTTTTGGTCCATGGTTCAGAGAGCAAGCACGTGTTGGTCCGTCCAAACAACACTGTGATGGTTAAATACATCAACCATCAGGGAGGTGTAAGCTCCCGTCGCATGCCAACTTGCCCGCCATCTCCTGCTGTGGGGCCAGCACAGGCTCAGGTCTGTACATGCCACTCACATCCCAGGCAACCTCAACTGTGTAGCGGATGCACTCTCACGACAGAGGTCTCTCGGGGACAAGTGGAGGCTCCACGCACAGACAGTCCAGTTGTGGTTTCCCCCCATGACCGAGGCCCCCCTCGGCACAGAGGCACTGGACTACAGCTGGCCCAAAAGTTGCGCACAAGTATGCTTTCCCCCAGTGAGACCTCATCGCACAGGTCATGCCAAGGTCAGGGAGGACCAGGAGCACCTGCTGCTAGTGGCGCCTTACTGGCCCAACAAGACCTGGTTCTCCAAGCTGGTCCTGTTGGCAGTAACTCCTCCCTGGCTGATTCCTCTGAGAAGGGATCTTCTCTTTCATAGAAGGGGCATGATCTGGCATCCAAGCCCCAGATCCTTTGACCTAAATTGGCGTGTTTGTTGACTGGTGTACCTCCCACAGAGATGACCCTCAAAGATGCAGTATATGGCCCAATACTCTCCTTTCTTCACACAGGGTTTGAACGACACCTTTCTGCCTCCACCATTAAGGTGTATGTAGCTGCCATCTTGGTATACCATGACACCTTAGGAGGCAGATCGGTAGGGGGACACAAGCTGGTGGTCAGCTTCCTTAAAGGCTGCACCATGCCTTGTCCCTCTTGGGATCTCACTGTGGTCATACAGGCCTTACAGAGAGACCCAATTTCAAGCCCCTGCAGTCTGTGTAACTCTGCTTAAAGCGGGGCTCTCCTGACTGCACTCACCTCGATTAAGAGGGTGGGGGACCTCCATGCCCTCTCCGTCAATAAGGCATGCCTAAAGTTCAGTCCGGCAGACTCTTATGTTGTCTTAAAACACAGACTGGAATACGTGGCCAAGGTACCCACCACTCAAGCTTTTCCCCCTCAGTAGGGGGAATCCTGACCTGCTCTAATTGTGTCAGGTGCGGGCCCTCCAGGCATAAACCCAGACCGTACTCAGAGCTTCAGACACGCTGATCAGCTCTTGTCTTCTATGGAGGACGGCCAAAAGGGGGACATGGTCTCCAAACAGAGGATCTCCCACAGACTAGTGGAAGCAATCCTCGAGGCTTACCAGGCCGCAGCAACTGCCCTGGCTAATGGGGCCTCACTAGCAGACATTATCAGGGCTGCAGGTTAGGCTACTTCCAACACATTTAGCAGGTTCTACAACCTGCAAATAAAACATGTTTTCTCTTGCGTGGTGGCCATGACCCTGGGAATGGTAGGAAGTAGAGCTTTTTTCCAGCATTTTCTCCCCTTCGGGGTAGGGTTATGTTATTTGGTCCATGAAGGTTTTGTTGTTTAAACCCCGGGCTGTGGAAGAATTTACTCAGAGTCAGGGGTTTTCTTTCCAGAAGAGCCCCCCACTACTTACATACACATAGAGTACATGTCACTATCATCCATGTAATTCCAAGATGGCGCTGCAGGAGCAGCAGCTATTAGGTACGGCTCTTCCTTCCTCTTTTCCTACTTCTTTTCTTTTCTATTGTTTATTGGCCCGTCTTACGGGTTTTCTTAATGCGGTCATTTTCTGTTGCAAGTCCTGCACACAGGGAGACCCTTTTATTAATTTTATTTTTTGTTTTTTCAAAACACATGCTTTTCAGCTTCTCACATGGCTCTATTGTTTACACCAGAGACCAGCTGTTAGCCCTGCGCGGACCGGCACCTCTCTACACCAAAAGACCCGAGGTTCCACGTGAAATATGGAGGAAACGGAGAGGCTGCAGAGAGGAGCAGAGGAGAGTTCAGCACAAACTCAAATATAAGATCAGACAGGTCAAGAACACCTACAGGAGGAAGCTGGAGGAGCAGTTGCAAGCAGAACAAACGTTCGAGATGTTTGGAGAGGCCTGAAGACCATCACTGGCCACGCCAGATAGCAGGCACGGGGACAGCTGATGAAGACCAGGGCTTGGCCAACGAGTTAAACCTGTTCTTCAACAGGTTTGATTCCAGCCCTCCTCTCCCCACTTCACACATCTCCAGTCCAGCGGGTACACCCACCCCCACGCACTCTCACCACTTCACACCACCCCCCTCCATAACCAGCCCAGCTCTGCCCCCCCTGAGGCGGCTTAAGACCAGGAAAGCTGCAGGTCCAGATGGCATCAGCCCTGGACTGCTTAGGGACTGTGCTGACCAACTCTGTGAGGTGGTCACTTACATCTTTAACCTGAGCCTGAGTCTGATGATGGTCCCTGTCCTGTGGAAGACCTCCTGTGTGGTTCCGGTTTCTAAGACAGTGCAGCCTAAACCCTGACCAACTCTGTGAGGTGGTCACTTACATCTTTAACCTGAGCCTGAGTCTGATGATGGTCCCTGTCCTGTGGAAGACCTCCTGTGTGGTTCCGGTTCCTAAGACAGTGCACCCTAAGGAGCCAAACCACTACAGACCAGTAGCCTTGACCTCCCATCTGATGAAGACCATGGAGAGGCTCATCCTCAGCCACCTTCGCTCTGTGGTCAGCACCACAATGGACCCGCTGCAAACATCGGAACGGAACGGAACTGCTGTGAGGGTCATGTTCTTTGACTCTATTCTCCAGTGCCTTTAAACACCATCCAGCCGGCTCTTCTGAGAGAGAAGCTGGAAGGGGCAGGAGTGGACGGAAGACTGGCTTCATGGACATCGGACTATCTCACCAGCAGGCCACAGTATGTGAGGCTACGAAACTGTGTCTGAGGTAGTTGTTTCCAGCACTGGGGCCCCTCAGGGGATGGTTCTCTCACCATTCCTCTTCACCCTTTACACCTCGGACTTTACATACAACAGTTGTCACCTCCAGAAGTTCTCTGACGACTCGGCCATTGTTGGCTGTGTGTCTGGGGGGAACGAGCTGGAGTACAGGTCAGTCATCATGGACTTTGTGGGACTGGTGTGAGCGCAATCACTTGTGCTTTAAACACCAGTAAGACGAAGGAGATGGTGATCGACTTTCGGCGGAGGAACACCACATTACACACCGGTGACCATCCAGGGCTCTGACATTGAGGTCGTGGACAGTTTTAAGTACCTGGGAGTTCACCTTAACAATAAACTGGACTGGACTCACAACACCAATGCCCTGTACAAGAAGGGCCAAAGTCGCCTCCACCTTCTGAGGAGACTGAGGTCCTTTGGAGTGGGCAGGCCTCTCTTAAGGACTTTTTATGACTCTGTGGTAGCCTCTGCTATCCACTACGCTGAGGTCTGCTGGGGAGCAGGCAGCACCGACCGAAACAGAAAGAGACTCAACAAACTGGTCAGGAGGGCCAGTTCTGTCCTGGGCTGTCCACTGGACTCTGTGGAGGAGGTGGGTGAGAGGAGGATGTTGGTTAAGCTGACCCACTGCATAAGACAGTGGAGGCTATGAGCAGCTCCTTCAGTAGCAGACTGTCAACACCCTCCGGGTAGGAAGGAGCGGTTCCGCAGGTCTTTCATACCCACCGCTGTTAGACTGTACAACTCAACAGTCTAACTACAGATGCACATAACTGTAAATACTTTTAGATTAAATTGTTTTTATTTCTGACAATTTGCACTTTTCTATTGCACATTTTTTCTATTTTCCTACTTTGCATGTAACTGTTTCTGTATCTGAGCCACCGTAACAATTTAATTTCCCCACTGTGGGATCAATAAAGATTATCCTATCTTATCTTATATTAAGAGTCGACTTAATTAATTATGTCTGATTCATGAAAATATACTACAGGGTCCACCATTTTTTATCAAACAGCACACTCCACCCCCCAGTCGATCCAGCGGAGGGACCAGCCGGGAAAGACCAGGCAAGCTGGCTTTCCTCGAGGAACCCTCGCTAGGTTGTGCTCCGCATGTCGTGGCTCCTGAGGTGGCCCCACATGTGTATCTCCAATGTGAAAGAGGCTTCTGGTGCAGTGTTTCCTATCTCCGTAAGTAGAAACAATGTGTGTCCCTGGTTCTGGCATCTCTCCTTGTGCAGAGCCCAGTTGTTGTACTGCCTCTATTTTGTCAGTCCTAGGTGATTCTTCAAATACTACCCCCCCCCCAGATGGCGGATCTCTGTAGAGCCACCCCCACACCGGGGGAGGGGCTTGGTCCCAGTGTGTCCAGACTCCCAGCAGTGAGTAAAACTGGGAGGTGACTATCTGAAAAGGGGGATATTGCCTATGCTATATCCCCCCCTTGTGGGAGGAGATGAGGCGCTTCTGCACACAGGTTATGAGGTTGAGTAAGGCTAGCCTTCAACATGTTGGTTCCTGTCTGCACCCACTTTCGGTAGACCCCTGACACAGGATGGCAGAGTGGCGTGTTGTGTAGGACACCTAGTGTGTCACTGGAAACAATGTTGAAGTAAACGACAGTTAGGGAACAACTCTGTTACGTATGGTAACCCTTGTTCCCTGATGGAGTGAACAAAGATGTTGTGTTCCTCATGCTAATGCACCGGACCATCCCAGGGGAGTCATCTTTGGTCTATTTATACCTGGAAGTCCTGGGCGTGACCAGCTATGCAAATTCTGCTTGTCAAATTTCATTGGCCTTTTTTTAAAATACGTCATATACAGTTTCAGTCTGCCCAGTACTCTGGGGGTGGTAAACCAGACGACAAATTTACAGCGACAACAAGAAGTGAGTAAAAAACCTTCCACACATCTGAGATAAACTGAGGAACTCGGTTAGACACCATCTCTTTGGGTATGCTGAAATTTCTAAAAAAAATGGGTGAACATTACCTAGGCAGGGTCCATGGCTGTTGGAAGAGGGAGTGGGACCAGACAGCAGGTCTTGGCCTTGTGCCACCAGCATACAAGTGTTAACATTGGAGGCTTTCTGTGTGTCCACTCCTAAGTGTGACAATGGGCGAAAGGGAATAGGCAGAGGCAGGAGTTAGACTCAAAACACAGGTTAGAATTAAAAGACATCATTTGTGATGTCATTTGTGAATTTTGGACACCATATTCCAGATTATACTCCTGTGATAACTTTACACTAGTGGAAATAAATTCCACCATATAATAATTTGAAAGTCCAATTACGTGTGTTCACATTTGAAATAATGAAATTAAGCACACAATGATCTGATTTGTGAACGACCCCCTAGAAAATTGTGTGCTTCAAGACAACAGTATCAGTAGACACACTCATGGCAACCATATTTAAAGGTGCATTACTGCCACCTTTAGATCTGGATGGTTACGTTGCGCTACCAAATGGAAAAAAAGTTTTTAAAAAAATAATTATACTTAATTAAATTTACTGTTATTTCTATAACCTCCAAATGTCAGTATTCTATCCCTAACACCTACATAAATATCCAAAAACAATTTGTAACAACAGCAATATGGATACTTAAAAATACATTTTTTTGTCTTGTGGTCGAGTTAGACAAGTCTCTGAGATACCAGTGACCAGTGTTCCTGCCCCTTTAATCATGCATTTGGATGGTGTTTTCTTCTATTGGAGTTCCCTTGATGTTTTCCATTTAACTTCAATTACTGAGCCACACAGGAGCTTTAAGGATGGAATGGAACTCCACTGACCGACAGCTACACTTTACATTGTATTTCATCACCATCACTACACATCTCAACATCTCAACAGCTGTAAAGAAACAGACATTCGATGTCACCCAATTAAGTTTTCTCTCATTCTTTCATTCATGCATTATGTGTATGAAGCTGTTTTGAGACAATGTCCACTGTAAAAAGCACTATAGAAATAAAAGATAAATGAATTAAAAAAGGTTTGAATTGGTAGATAGGCATCAAGATGTTTACCTTTTCCTGTGGTTAGGAAGGTAAAACAGAACATGCTCTTAATAAAAAAAAAAAAAAAACTCTAATCCTATACACTGCTACTGACCTTGACTGAGCACACAGCTGACCTCCATAGGACCGTTCAATTCTCCCTTCTGGCAGGTGAGGTATCTGTTATTTCTCTTGAGGGTGTAGCTTTTGTCACAGTAATACTTCACCACTGTGCCATAAGTCAAACGATGGCATGGAGATGGGTTGCAGGTGTAAATCCCATTCTTTGGCTCTTGGGGGGGGGCACAGTCCAGTAGGGTATTAAGATAGTTTAAAATACCATACTGGCTTGATAAAGAATAAGGCATGACACTGGTACAGTCCCACCCATGCAGGCAGAACCAACACAGCACAAACGTTAAATCTCACATGTTTGTATCAAATAGATATTTGGCAAATGCACAGCTGGATTAAGTAATAATCCAGCAGTCCATTACACAGTCTTGGGCTATATAAATGCTTATGTGGGCAAATTTTGTGGATTTGGTTAAATGAAATAATTCTGACACATCACTCACAGTTATTGTTGAGGCAGTGCGATGGACCAGAGGACCAGAGCCCCCTCTAGTACAGACGACAATGCTGGGTCCATTCACAGTATAGCCTGAATCATAGCTGTACAGCAGCACTGTGCTCACAGGAAACAAGCCTTTGAATATGTGACTGAAATATGTGTATAGAAAACGGCCTTGTGCAACCTGGTAGGGAAAAATCACGAGACATATGCATACATTTAGTAAAGCTAAAGACAAAAAAGAAGTAGTTCAAAGAAGCTACAGATGTCATTAGTAGGCCGGAATGAGGTATGGTGGGGTAATACATTTTATTTTAAAAAAGGTCCACCTATAATTACTTTTTAATTAATTAAATTTGTATATAAAAACATTATTTACTCGATTCTTGTGTGGTAGAGAGAAAACTCACAATAAGCAAAAGAGACTAGTACACTGTGGATAATGGAAACAAATCACAGACTGATGAACAGTCTTTAACGATTCGTTCTGACATCTTACTGCTCGGCAGCAGGGCTCCTGTAGTAAATGAATCTAACAAGTTATCAGCTGTTACTAAAAATCATAATACATTTTAAATACACTTCAACTAAATAAAAAGTTGCATAGTATATACAGTGCACTCTATATCAGACTCTATTTAAATGTCAACCAACTGTTTGAGAGGCAAGCCAGGATAAAGCCTTTTCTCAACTACAATCACAAATGTAAACGTTTGGAGTTTGATAAAAGGTACTGGGACTTCAACTGGAACCATGGGCTTTGGTCAGATGAGACTAAGATAAAGCTTTTTGGCAACAAACACTCTAAGTGGGTATGGCCTAAAACAAAAAATGAGTATGAAGAAAATCACCTCATGTCCACTGTGAAGTATGGTGGAGGATATGTGCTGTTGGTCTGTTTCTCTTCCAAAAGACCTGAAAACCTTGTAAGAGTGCACAGCATCATGAACTGTTTGAAATACCAGGACATTTTAAATCAAAACCTTATAGCCTCTGCCAGAAAGCTGAAGATTGGTCATCATTCAGCAGGATAATGACCCAAAACCTGTGCCGAAATCTACAAAAAATGGTTCAGACGTCAACCCAATTGGAAACCTGTGAGTTGAGCTTAAGAGGAGAGTGCATAAGAAAAGACTCAGGATGATATAGAAATCTTGTGAAATGTTATAGGGTGCTGTCTTGTTGGAAAAAGGGGCTTCTACAAAGTATTAACATTAGGGGTGCCAATTATTTTTGCAAACATGATTTTATGTAAAAAAAAAAAATCTTAATGTGGAAATAACACATCTTAACCAGGGGTGTCAATGAATGAGGAGGGCACTGAGGTTGCAAAAGTGCAAAATCTCGCATAGTAAAGTACTGTAGTCCTAAGGAACATGTTTTTTTATGTAAGAGCAAAGCGATGCATGCCTGATTCTTCCAAATATGCTAAAAATTTGTCAAATACAACACACTTATTTATGTGGCTTTTACACAGGTAGGTGTAAATACTAAAATGTTAGTAGGGTAAAATCCTTTTGAAAGTTAGAGACACTGGGGCCATATATTAAAACAGAAGATCCCCAGTTTTAATAAACCAACTGATTCTAAACATAGACAGGCAGCATGTCTAAGGTATGGACACACAGACACACAACTGCTGTATTGGAAAGGTGCACGCCAGGCAGTTTGTTTTTATTTTTTTTAAATGATGGACAAATATTTTCAAGGGCAGTGTAGAAACATGATTGACAGGCGAGGTGGTATTTATTTTTAAACTTGAGAAAAGTGTACAAAGACCTAAAACATAGTGCCATTTGCTATATCCAACAACTTGAAGTTTTTAAAATGTTAAAAATACCCAACCAACTGCAGCACTGCCCCACAACGACAAACCTAACCCTTATAATGTGGACTGGCAATTGCACTGCAGTACTAAGCCATACACACGACACATCGTTGGGCTTTATTCGTTACTTATTTTGTATTCTGTTTAAACATTTTTGTGGACAATGCAGGGCTGCAAAATATATTGAACTTATCGAAACATCACAGATATGCATATCGCAATCATTTGTAATAAGTAAGCGATTTCCGATAATAATAATAATAATAAAAATAATACTAATAATAATAATGGTGAAAGTTTTAGGTCTATGCGGATAGTAAAATGCAGATAGTACCATGCAGATGTTGGTTGCGATATACATGCAAGTGCTTTGACACAAGAGCATCAACAATGTGCAAAGCTTTTATAGCAACCTAATTTTGATAAGATGAACCAGCATGAAGCATTCGCAGCAGCTGCTGACGATTTAGTGCCAAAACAAATAGGCAACTAAAGATGTGGCAGTATTTGAGTTTTAAGAGGCCAACCCTATACAGACCAAAGTTTTATGAGGTTATATTATACTTGTTTATAACAATCCAAGTAAACATTACCCAAGTTAAAATTCACTTTGTTGTATTAACAACATTTGTACGAATTAAGTATATGTATAAGTAGCACACGATTTCAGATGCGGCATTTATGTAACACACTGTAGTATGTAGTATGCAAAACTCAAACTCCTTATTTTGTTTACTTATGTATCATTACATAAGTACACGTAACCAAACTTTTAGGATATTAAAAGTTTTTACTGTTTATTTGTCATATATAAAGATGAAGCGCAAGAGTCTGTTACCTAACGATACACACCAAACAACACTGAAAACGCAGATAACAGGTTACAATGTTGATAAAATCTAAGCCATCCGCTAGAGTTTATCCACTATAACTCATCTCAAATTTTAACAAGCGCGACAAAACATGTCTTTATAATTGATAATTATGTGATATTTCATTGTGTGTTAACGAGTTCAGCAACAAAGAAAGAGCATATAAGAGCTAGCCAGCATTAGCCAAAAAAAAGTTCTTTCTTTACCAACACCAAGTAAAGCAACGTTAGTTATTTAGGTAACTAGATAACTCAGCTGTGATCGCCTTTAAACCACTGCTTTGTTTTAATTAAGATGTCAGGAATTATTGCTGGTAGACCCTTAATATAAGGTCGTGTGCCGACGTGAATTAAGAACACATACTAATTTTTTTTTTTATATAGTTTTTACTCATTATTTGTTTTTTTAAATAAATGCCCGCATATTTGGTAAAGTTAACTAACCTTTGATTGCGGATTCGGAATCAGAAGCTAGCCTCGCACAGCTGTCAGAGGACCAACTTCTCTCTCACACACTCACTCACTCACTCACATACATACATATATACATATATACAGTATGTCACAGAAGTGAGTACACCCCTTACATTTCTTGTAACTATTTATTATATCTTTTTATGTGAAAACACTAAAGAAATAAAACTCTACTACAATGTAAAGTAGTGAACTTGTGTAACAGTGTAAATTTGCTGTCCCATCAAAAAAAAAATTAACACAGCCATTAATGTCTAAACCCCTGGCAACAAAAGTGAGTATACGCCTAAGAGGAAATGTCCAAATTGGGTCCAAGTAGCTATTTTCCCTCCCTGTTGTCATGAAACTGTGTTATTGTTACAAGGTCTCAGGTGTGAATGGGGAGCAGGTGTGTTAAATTTGGTGTTATAGCTCTCACTCTCTCATACTGGTCAATGGAAGTTCAGCATGGCACCTCATGGTCCATCTAGGACCATGTCCTGTGGTCTGATGAGACCAAGATATACTTGTTTGTTTCAGATGGTGTCAAGCGTGTGTGGCGGAAACCAGGTGAGGAGTACAAAGACAAGTGTGTCTTGCCTACGGTCAAGCATGGTGGTAGGAGTGTCATGGTCTGGGGCTGCATGAGTGCTGCCGGCACTAGGGAGCTACACTTCATTGAGGGAACCATGAATGCCAACTATGTACTGTGACATACTGAAGCAGAGCATGATTCCCTCCCTTCGGAGACTGGGCCGCAGGGCAGTATTCCAACATCATAACGACCCTAAACACACCTCCAAGACGACCACTGCCTTGCTAAAGAAGCTGAGGGTAAAGGTGATAGACTCGCCAAGCATGTCTCCAGACCTAAACCCTATTGAGCATCTGTGGGGCATCCTCAAACGGAAAGTGGAGAAAAGCAAGGTCTCCAACATCCACCAGCTCCGTGATGTTGTCATGGAGAAGTGGAAGAGGATTCCAGTGTCAACTTGTAAAGCTCTAGTGAACTCAATGTCCAAGAGGGTTAAGGCAGTGCTGAAAAATAATGGTGCCCATACAAAATATTGACATTTTGGACCCAATTTGGACATTTCATCTTAGCGGTGTACTCACTTTTGTTGCCAGGGGTTTAGACATTAATGGCTGTGTTGAGTTTTTTTTGATGGGACAGCAAATTTACACTGTGTCACAAGCTGTACATTCACTACTTTACATTGTAGCAGAGTTTCATTTCTTCAGTGTTTTCACATATAAAGATATAATAAATATTTACAAGAAAATGTAAGGGGTGTACTCACTTCTGTGACATACTATATATATATATATATATATATATCTATGTATATATATATATATATATATATATATATATATATATATATATATATATATATATATATATATATACACACACACACACACACACACACACACACACAACGATAAGAGTCTGAAAGCTCCCTTTCATTGGTTTTTGAATGTTGACTTCATTATTGTAAATAAAATACCTTCAAATAGAGAATTTATATACGAGTATGATATTCTCTACAAATTATAGTTCACTAACTCCAGCCTCATTATTCAAACACCTGGTTACTTTTTTTTTACAAAACCTGTGGTAACAATATAATATAGTGTTATTGATACAAGTTAAAAGTGATGTGTGTGGTATTGTGGCGCGAGGTTACTACTGTGTCGAGAGGAAAAGAGATTTATCCAAAATGTAGCTGACTACACCACCCTGTAACCAGGGACAATTTTAGATTAACCACCAAAAGTAACAAAAAGGTCACACAGGTACGCAGTTTCAAAATATGGAGGGCAGAGACGTGAAAACCATACAAAAAGTAGTTTATTTATAAAGAATTACAAAAATTCATAACCATTTAAAGTGATTTGAAGCCTAAGAGATAACAATAAAAAAGGGAGACCAAGGCTTACCTATGGCCGTGAGCTATTTACAGAATACAGGCTCCCAATAAGCAGAGCAATGTGTGTGACCTGTGCAATCACCTCACAGTGCACAGATCACACACACGTGAACACCTTGCACTCTGTGCCACAGTCCCACCACCAGAGGTAATTGTG
Organism: Bagarius yarrelli; assembly: GCA_005784505.1. Lineage (NCBI taxonomy): Eukaryota > Metazoa > Chordata > Actinopteri > Siluriformes > Sisoridae > Bagarius > Bagarius yarrelli. Next base: position 526,818 of record VCAZ01000177.1, on the reverse strand, counting down.
ACTCAGCCTCGGCTCCTATAATGGAAAAGAGCAATTAAAATATACAGCGATAGAAAAATACATCTAACCAAACTTAGACAATGTAAATAGAAAAGAAGAAAAGAAATACAATCCAACAAAAGGCGACAATATAAAATGATGTAATGTCAAAGTAACAAACTAATCTAACCAAAAAAAATAGGTATATATAAAGACTAAACAGAAAATTTAAACAGAAGCTGCGTTGCTACAGATGACGCACGCAGCCAAATAGAGGTTGGAAATAACAATTAAATACAAACTTTACATTAAGCCAAAGGCACAGCAAAGTTCTGTAACAAAACACAAAATGAAACACAAAACATAACAAGTATTACAAACAAAACAAAGTATTAAAAGCCAAATCGACAAAACAGAAGACAAAACCAAATAAAAAGACAAAACATTACAAACAAAACAAAAAGACAAAAGAAAACAAAATACTACAACAAAACAAGGAGACAAAAACAGACAAAACAGCATCATCAACTGTTGCTCCGCAGGCTTCTTTAAATAATCATGCCTTAAATCAGTCTTCCTAAATAAATGAAATGTAGGTTAATACTCTAAAAAAAGGCAACCTGTGGCACCCAGTTATTTTAACCCACCTTTTATCTAAACCAAGTCGGCCAAGTTACCTTGGCCAAGTCGTCGACAGATGCTATGGTATAGACCACACCACCCTTCTAAAGGGCCCCTGTCACTTGATAAACCACTGGACACCACAGGTCCTGGATCTTATGGCGGCCTCTTACCATATATTCACAAAGGTACACCAATTTACCCTCCACCAGTGGCTCATCTCGGATGTGCTCGTCATGCTGAGCCTTACGCCTGTCAGCCAAGATCTGCAACCGTTCATAGGCACTAGCAAAGGCTACCTGTAATCTCGTTTGATGTTCCAGGAGCCAGTCATACACGCTGCCCCCTCTTGGCGGTGGGTTTCTGCCCAACAAGAAATCAATCGGCAATCTGATGTTCTAACTAAATACTACCTGAGGAAGAAACGCTACGTAATCTCGTTTCCTGGACACTGGCAGGGTGTGCGATAAATTATGCAAAGTATGGTTGAAACGTTCACATTGACCGTTGCGGGTAGATTCCAATACTGTAAAATCTAAGGCCAAAATTTCATTTAGCCTGGACGACAACAGCTGCCCCATGAAAACCCTGGGCAAGTGGCTTGGAATCCTTAGCCACCTGTCACCGCTCACACACTCTTGGCACCACCGTGCCACATCGGAGGACAATCATGGCCAGTAAAACCTCTGTCTCATCAATTCTGTTGTGCGCTCGATACCCATGTTCCTCATGCAATTGCTGCCATACCTCAGTCCTCAAGGCAGCAGGCAATACTAATTGCAACACACCTCCTCCTTACCCTTTGGGCAGTGTGTCCGGCGATAAAGCACCCCATCTTGCTCCACCAACCGGTCCCACTGTCGGAGCAACGTTACCAACCAATAAGTTCCAGCGACTTATGGAGAGGTTATTTGGGGACCAACAGTGTCAGTCTGTTTCCTCATCAGTCCACGGGAGAATCACCACATTTTTTTGATGTTTGTAGTAATTCACACAATTCCTCTTCCATATTTTAAAAATACTTACCCAAAAACCTTAAAAAAAAGGATTTACTTGAGTGCTTAAAGTTCACTAAAGTAATGATACTGCTGTTTTGTCTGAAAAAAATCCTCAAAAAAACAAAAAAACAGACTAGGTCTTAAACTCCAACTTAAGTATCTTTAGTAATTAAAATACCTATTTAAACAATTATCCACGTCTCTGGGTTTTTCTAATGTATTTAAATGTTGTTTAATGCATGCCACGTCTTTTTTCCTATGTGCTTTTTAAGCCACGCTGCTGCTTTGATCCTACCGTTATGTCCTGATAACGAGGGCGGGAAGCTTTTACTTTTCTTTGGTGTCTTAAAGAACAAGTAATTATAAAAAAATTTATTCAAGTAAGACTAAAAGTAGTATCTAAATAGTAACCCAAATAGTAGTTAAAAGTATTCGATGAAAAACTACTCAAGTAGTTACTAGTTACTTTTGATTTGATTGACACTAAGCAAAACCCCTAAATTTCAAACGACTTTGTGAGTTTTCACATTCCTCTCCTGTTCTGCTTATATAAAACAGGTTAAAGTAAAGTCAATCTCAGTACTGTAATGGACATTAACATCACATAACCCGTCATTTAAAATAAAATCTCAAATACAGATGTTTTTTTAACAGTTAATTTTGTCTTTACTTTTTTTTCACTATTTATGAGCAATTAAAAACATACATCATTTTCACATTTTATATTTATGTATACATAAAATACTATCAGTTTTTGATTTTGTTTTAGTGAGGTTTAAAAAACATTTAGTGAGGTGTCCATTTTGTTGTACAAATGTAGGACGTCACAGTTTGTAAGTTCACAGGATTTTTGTCATTGCTTGCAAGAGCGTGCATATAAGTAAAAATATTAGGACATTGCGTGAAATGTACTTTTACAAAAAGGTTTAAGTTCCCATTATAACAAATTATTATTAGTAGAGTTCAAATAGGCGTCATTTTAACACTTACTGCTACATGTTTTATCAGGTTGGCGCTGGAATTCCTACACGCTGCGATGTCAGTTTAGTTTTATTGCACACAGCATGAATCACATTGTAAAACTATTCTTTTTGACATCTTGGAGTAAAAACATAGACTGAACCTAAGGCCACAGATGATCTAGACTTTTTCTCAAAGTAGCTTTACAGATTATGAGTAACAATACAAAAATCCAATTGATTCAATGAATGTTAAAAAAAATTAAAATGTTATCAAAAAAATATCCTTAGTGTGAAGAAGACATGGGTGGAAGTGGTGACTCGTGGTTAAGGTGTTGGACTGCCAACCTGAAGATTGTGGGTTCGTTTTCCTGAGCTAGGCCCCTAACCCCCAATTGCTCAGTTGTATAAATGAGGCGCGTCTGCCAAATGCTGTAAATGTAAGACATCTGAGACGGATCCATGTTGCAGAACCTCTGGTGGTGGGAGGCCGGAATCTTTAAACAAAGTGAGCAACCCTAGGGCAACTATGGCAAGAAAAAACTTTCTTATATTGTATGATGAAGAAACCTTGAGAGGAGCCAAACTCAAAATGAAACCCATCCTCATTTGAGTGACTCTTTACCGGAGAGTGTGTTTTATAAATGATTTTATTTTAAACAATGAGTAATGTGATTAGTGTTCTTTCTATAGTCATACACAGTCAGTGTAAGTTGTATGATGGAAGTACATCCTGCTGACATCCTTAAAGTCCACATAGGGTTAGCATCTTTGCTTTAAATACCCAAAATCTTCACAGTGCATAATCCAAATGGAGCCGGCAATCTCTGCATGCCTCAGGATCCTCGCATGTGTAGCACGGCTACGGGAAATAGATTGATTACACTATAAATACCAACCCTGAAAAGGGTATTAATGCTGAATACGCTATTACTATGGCAAGGACCTTACCACCTTCCAACTAGCCGATAAAGGAGCTCCTAAGGCGACTGGTTCAACAGCCTCAGCTATATGAAGCTATATGGATCTTCACCTTTAAGTGAAAGGTTACATGCCAGTCTAGTTTGTCCAAAAATATCTTGGTCAAATTTTAAATGTTTGAATGTCTCTTTGAAATTTCAAGGTAGATTTGATTCAATGTATTGTCAATACACTGAAGTAACACCATTTTCCGTCTTTGAGTTATCTGTAAATATAGTTGTATGAGAATTAATAAAAGACTTCTGTAGTGTCCATAGGGGTAACAGACTGAAGTGAATCTGATTGAAAGTTTTCAAGTTTACGGTTAAATATTTTAAATGTGGTTTGATGCGAATACCGAAAGTCTGATGCTTTTTGGTTTGCTGTCATACAAGTAAATGTATTAGGGGTGAAAAACTGTAGATTATACTGGGTTATTTTTGCTTGCTTTTAGTTTAACAGCGTATTGAAGTGATACTTTTAGTCTTCCGTCTGTACCGAGGGCCTGTTGGCTTCAGTGTACAAGCTCTATGCTAGGGATAATCTTAATGCTTACAGGGCAAAGCCCAGGGCAAGCTCCAAGGGCAGTGTACTGCAGACATGGTCTGCATTGTACTGCAGACATGGAAATAAAACTCAAAAAACAAGTACACCGCATAAACATTCACCAAGTGCGCAAGAACTATTTGAGTGGATATTTTGCCTTACTGACTGAGTGCTATCCAAGAAGATTCATAGCTTGCTGTTTCACCAGCGGGCGAGTTAAATAGGTTGCATTAAAGGTGACCATTGTGATGTAATCGACACCAATTAGGGTAAACGTATAAATACAGCTTCAAAAAGGCAAAAAAAAGTTTAAAAAGTGGATAAATTCCAGCTCGCAACATGATTAAATTCATTATCTGATATGTTTAAATAGCAGACTCTGACAGAGTTCTCCTTTAATCTCTTCATTGTTCCTCTAGAAACACCACAGATCTGGTAGAGATGTTCTACAGGAAGACCAAAAATAAGGAGTTCCTCAAGGTCATCTCTGTTAATATCCAAATTTGCTAATATCCCACATTTCCACAAGTACAAGTTACAAAATCAAATGCAGCTGTGGAATATTCTTCAGAACTTAAATTACCTCAATTATATTGATAAGCTCCTTTAGACCAGTCCTTAAACCTTGAGGGATGTTAACAGCTTGATGCCTTAACTGCCAATTCCAGTTCTTGCTGAGCAGTATTTAGTAGGTAATCCAAATCTAAGGTTTCATTCTGTATTAACAAGGGGCAGTGGTGGCTCAAATGGTTAAGGTGCTAAGTTGCTGATCTGAAGACCAGAAACACCTGGGTTCAAGCCAACCACGGTTGGTTCCTTGAGCAAGTCCGTTAACCCTTCCTGCTCCAGAGGCGCTGTATCATAGCTGACCCTGTGCTCTGACCCCAACTTACTTGATGGGATATGCAAAAAATGCATTTCATTGGTTGTGTACATGTACCTTGCACAATGAACCTAGCTTCAGATCGGAGGTGCAGGCTGTGTGTTTAGTATGTTCTGAATTAGAGGGATCTACAATAATTAAATTGCTAAGGCAGACTTTCTGGGTCTTTTGAAATTTTTGTTTAGTTCAGGAAACAGACAGTCTCAATGTTTTATAACCTTAGTGACAACTTAGTGCAGCTAGCAGACTGTTGGATTACCAATCCAGGTGGAGATCTGGAACGGATTTAAGACCTCAGTTCTGACCAACACCGGAGCAGCACATAGAAGCATAGGGACAGAAGGCTCCAAAATCTCCCTCTCAAACAGAACAGCTTCTCTGGGAAAAGACAAACTTTAAGTTTCCCAGAGCCACAAGACATAAAGATAAATGAAATCACAGTAAACGCACCCATGCTGTCTTGACATGCCAAATAATCTGCTCAGAAGAGACGTTTTATGCAAGCTGGGAGCTATTCCAGAACATCATAACAAGTCAGGGCATGGCAACAGGAAAGAAGTATGACAGATTAATCGTTAAAATGGAATACGCAGGACTGTGCAAGCAAAAAAGTAAGCGCAAACTAAGGACATGGCAAACGAGATATTACAAAGAATAAAAAGAAGGAGAAAACGGTGCGGGAGGTGAGAGGAAATGCAACAAGTATGGCATATCAGACCAGTGAAGATCCTTCAAAACATTTAAAACAAAATTTTGAGAAGTATTTGACAGGACCTTGCTTTTGTGCTTTTTCCAGTCCAGCACAACAGGACGACATCCAGGTTCCACACACTTCAGCTCAAACCTCTTCCCTTAATCACGTCAGAGGGTGATGCTCTGACGTACTCTTACAGAGGAAGCATCTCATTGTCCCTTTTAATTGTTTTCAATAAAGTGGGATCTTAATGCACACCTGTTCAGTAATTCACCAGAACTGTCCTCACCGATCAGGGCATTCACAGACCTTTAGGATCTGGGCCTCTAAATTCTGCACAGCAATCCTTGAAACAAACAGATGCAACACTGAGGAACCAAAGGAAGAGGAATACATAGACAGGAAAAAAAAAAACCTTTTAAAAAAATTTACATTAGATAACAAATGTTACCGATACAGCATAAAGTGTAAAACCCCACTCTTACCATGTGATACCTCATCTGTATGTATATTTAGATTAACATTTACTATTAGTTTACCTATTTACAAGCATTCGTCCTCACGTCCTCTGAGATTTTTTACAATGCGGAACATCTTGTATTTTTTAATAATATTTTGCACCGTAGCCACTAAAACTTCAAAACATTATTTAGGTGTAATATTGCTCACAAATCTGATTTCATAAGCATGACTGGTTTATATATTTAGTAGATTAAATTAATGCTTAACGTTTCGGTCCTACACCTAAATGTTAAACAAAGATTATTTTTAATCACATTTATTTTTCAATAAGCCCATGTCCCTTGTGTGACTCATTAAGAAAGCCAATTAAGGAATGCAAACTATTAACCTGATGACAGTGTTCTGAGTGATTACATCTGTCCAAGAATTTTAAAAGGGTTAAAGATAAAACCAGAATCTTTGTCTTCGTATTATCTGTAGCAGTGCATATTTTTTCCTGATGTTGCGATTTCTGTTTTTTTAAGGATGGAACAGTGACATTACATTTCTTCTTCTTTAACTCCATTCAATTCTATCATCACCATATATGCATCTCAAGCAAAAAAATCTTCAAAAAGGTAAATTTGTCCTTTTCTGTCACTACTTGCTGTCTGCCTAAATCCTGTGCCTGCATGGCTGAGTGTATAGTAAAAAAAACTAACGTAGAGAAATGGAGAGCTGTTTTTGACCGTTTTCGTTGTATATACAAGACCAAATTAACTCTACTGAAGAAGGCACACAGTCATACTTGCTTGCCATTGGTAGAAAAAACATTCATGATATTACCATTTAATGCAAGTCAGCAAGTGGTTTCTGTGCTTTGATTAAGTTTTTACGGCTTACTTTGTGTTTGGTGCATTTTACAGAAACTTGTGCAGACCCTCAGATTTTAAAGTATTCATACAATAGACACATTACTACCTCAGGAGCCCATAGATGTAATGACTTTTCACATCAATGGTAGGGTAAGGCAGCAACATATCACTTTTCTAGAGACTAAAGTCGCTTTAAGTACTACTGGAAAAATGCATTGTATCTTCTAGTTAAATTGCACTTGTTTAACATCATCCAAGTAAACATTACCCAACTTCATGCTGATTTGACATATAACGTTATCAGCATGGCAGATGTAGATGTAGATTTTTACATACTTTGCATAATTACTAAATACTATAAAGAATTAGCTTTAATGGTCAAGTTCATACTAACTTAGAAGTAGTATATACTTTAGAAGTCTGTAATTTCAAACATAGCACCTACATAAACAGACTAGTGTACAACCCAGTTTCTTGCACTAAAAACAAACAGCATCATGAAGACCAAAGACCTCACCAGACAGGTAAGGAATAAAGTTCTGGAGAAGTTTAAAGCAGGGTTAGTTTATACAAAAATATCCCAAGGAGATCCCTTTGAACATCTCAAGGAGCATTGTTCAGTCTATTATTCAAGAATGGAACATGTATGCCACAACTGCAAATCTTCCTGGACATAATCGACCAACTAAACTGACAGACCGAGCAAGGAGAGCCCTTGTTATCGAAGCAGCCAAGAGGCCCATGGTCACTATGAAGGCAAAAATCCACAGCTCACTATAAGTCATATATTCCACAACTCTGGCCTTTATGGAAGAGTGGCAAGAAGAAAGCCACTGTTAAAAGAAAGACATAAGAAGTTCCGTTTGCAGTTTGCCACAAGCAATGGAGGGGACACAGCAAACATGCGGAAGAAGGGGCTCTGGTCAGATGAGACCAAAGTTGAACTTTTCAGCCTAAATGCAAAGCACTATGTCTGGCAGAAAAGTAACACTGCTATTTACTCTAAACACACCATCCCCACTGTGAAACATAGTGGTGGCAGCATCATGCTGTGGGAATGCTTTTCTTCAGCAGGGACATGAAAGCTGGTCAGAGTTGATGAGAAGATGGATGGAGCTATATACAGGGCAATCGTGTAAAAAAAAAAACTTGTTGACTTGAGACTGGGAAGAAGATTTACCTTCCAGCAAGACAAGACCCTAAACATACAGCCAGAGCTACAATGAAATGGTCTGTAATAAAGAATATTCATGTTAGAATGGCCCAGTCAAAGTCCAGAACTAAATCCCAATTGAGCGTCTGTGGCAAGAATTGAAAATTGTTGTTCACAGACATTCCCTATCCAATCTAGCTGAACTTGAGCTATTTAGCAAAGAAGAATGGGCAAAAATTTCAGTCTGGTAGAGAAATACTCCAAAACACTTGCATCTGTAAATGCAGTGAAAGTGGCTCTACAAAGTATATATGTTAAAAACTAACCTTATATCTATTTAGGAGCTATAAAAATATATTTATTCGTTATCTTCTATACCCACTTATTCCCTAATTTAGGTTTTACGTGGATCAGCTGGAGCTTACCCCAGCCGTCTCTGAAAGGGCGAAACACAGGAGTGGTGCACCCTGGACAGGTCACCAGTCCATCACAGGGGCACACACACTTATGATTGGGTATAATTCGAATTATAGCAATTCTGTTTCTGTTTATCAATTGCTAATATCAAAAACTTTAGATATTAAACATATTTAGTCTACATGAAGAAATTTTGCTGATGGTTTTACTAAAATTACTCAGTAAAAACAACTATACTCAGCTAAAACAACCTGAATTCAACAGTTGCACATAAATGGTTTAAAATCACATTTTACACGCTGAAGTATCAAGAACGCTGTAACTTTTCAGTACTTTTCCCATCACTACCAATCGGACTGTAAAAAATGCAACACACATGCCTCCTAGTATAGAAATTTAAAAAATGTGGACTGAGCATGGCAAAGGTGACAGTGGCAGGGGAAAAAACTTTCTAAAGGAACATCGTTCCCTAAAAAACCCTTAAACACATAAAACAAGAATCATCTTCTTAATAATATTAGATAAATAAATGAATAATTTATTTTCAATAACTATATTTTATAGTAAAAGGGGATTTTAAGTGATTTCTATATAGCTTTACTTTAAAGACTAAAATTGGTTCTTTTTCATTGATGGAGAACTAAGTGCAAAAATCCAATAACAAGCAGGAACTGAAGACATTTCAGTAAATGACTGTTATTAAACTACGTGAGGCTACTCTCAAAGGTATGTACAATGCTTTAGATGAAAATACCTTAAAATTATGCCCAAAGTTGTAACTTGAAACACCGTTTATAATTAATTATAACTGTGATTAGATACTGTGATATAAATGATTCTGTCCATGTCTAAATGCTTTTGGTCTTAAATGCATATGATAGTGGGAAAAGTGGCTAACGTAGAGAGCATATTTCCGTTCGGGTAGGCCCGCAGCTTTCCGATATCTCTGATTGGTGCAAATACTTACGTCTATTTCTTGACGTCAGCAGCCAGCGCTATTCACGAAGAGTTTCAGCGCGTAAGACGCAGTTCCAAAGCAGAAAAGCGTCACTGTGCCGCGGAAATTGCGCGCATAGAATCCTAGCGTGCGGGCCATATATGTGGTTAAAAGCGTGGGAGAAAGTTTCCAGGTAGTCAATTGTATAAAAGAAATCCAGGGAAAAAAAACAATGTCGGCCCATATCATCAGCGGGAAAGACGTCTCAGCGTAAGTTAACTCTGGAAAAAAAAAAACTACTGCACCTTACGGAACTCGTATTAAGTGTGTAGCAATAGTTTGGTAGTGTTTTGAACATTCATGTGATTCATTGAATTGTCTTTATCTACCATAATTCTTTAGCATTTCTATTAAAATAACTGGATCTTTGCAGTTTTGCACTAAATTATAAGTAAAGCATAATGTTGATTTTTTCCCCTCGTGTCTAGGGAGCACGTGCAGTGCAGGTTTACGTTTAACTTAATCGTCAAGGAAGCTTGTTAGGGCAATTCATTTAGTAAAATTTCTAATGAAATAATTTTAGATGTAATTTTAGATATATTCTTCTTTATAAGATCTCCAATCCATTCGCTTTTTATGATCTTGTAAGAATTGCAATAAAGGACTTTTTGGTGCTTTACTACATCGCAATTCTTACAAGTTAATGTTATCAACTGATAAGAAATGCGTGACAAAATTGAGCAAAAATCTAATCAAATCTGCACCATGTACTCGTCAGATTTTCAGCGCGGTTCAGCTCTATTGCAGCTGCTTGAGGCAATTGATTTGCCACTACAGCTAGGTCTCTCAAACGTGACCCCATGACCATGAGGCTCAGTCTTTATCTAGACTGATGTAATAAAAGTTACAGAAACTAACAATTCATTACCATTACTGCTTGCTTTACTAAAATATACTTAATATATATATATTTTTAATATGCTCAGTTCTTTAATTTATAGGCATTGTGCAATCTTTGAGATTGTCCACTGACCTTTGTTCATTGTATTTGTTTAATCTATGATAGACAGATGAAGTAATAGTTTTTGTAAGGCCAAAGATAAATTATTAAGCACTGAAAATAACGAGCTGTGTATTCTACTACGATAATCATATTGTTTCTTTTTTATGCTTATATCTTAATTTGATTATTGTTAAACTAGTAAACATGTTTTAAAGCAACCACAATGTACACTTTAGTGTCAGGTCTGATTTATTAGCCCAGATATTTGGCTGGAAGTTGATTTGCAAATGGATATTTTTGCTTAATGGCGTTTCAATATTCTTTGTGATGTCAAACAAATCTTATAATTAGGAACTGCCCCATTTAAAAAAAAAAAAATCCATCCGCAGACAGTTCCGCTGATTTGGGGTCGTATGTGTGGTCTCTGTAGGAGAATTTAAGGAATTTGTCACCCTCAGTAGCAAACACCATTATTAAGTCTAAAGCACCTATGAGGCGGCTGTGCAACCTGAAGTGGCGTATTGTTGTCGACTGGTGTGCCTCCCTTGGGGAGTACCCACAGAGATGTGGCACTGAGTCAGTGCTCTCCTTCCTTCAAGCGGGACTTCTGCCATCATAGCGTGCCATGACACTTTATGGGGAAAATTAATTGGGAAGCACAATATGGTGGTTCGTTTCCTCAGAGGCTACAGGATGCTACGCCCTCTGGAACTGTGCCTCATCCTTTCCTGGGACCGCTCTTTACATGAAGACCCATTGAAACCCATGCAGTCAGTTGAGCTTGGAGCCCTCCTGAGTGCACTCACCTTAATCTAGAGGGTTGAGGACCTCCAAGCCCTCTCTGTCGACAGAGCTTGCCTAAAATTTGGCCTAGCCGACTCTCATGTCTTGAGACCCAGGCCGAGATATGTGCCCAAGGTGCCCAACACTCCCTGCGGGGATCAGGTGGGAATCAGGGGACCAGGGAAAAACTGACCTACCCTTGTTGTGTGCCTGGTACAGGCCCTTTGAGCGTACCTGAACCGCACACAGAGCTTCAGACGCTTTGATCAGGTCTTTATCTGCTATGGAGGATGGCGGAAAAGGGATGCCGTATCCAAGCAGAGGATCTCCCACTGCATAGTAAAAAGCGATACTTGAAGCCTACCAGGCTAGGGGTTTACCCTGCCCCTGGGGGTGAGAGCTCACTCCACCAGAGAGATGGCCGCTGCTTTAGCCCTGGCAAAACAGGGCCTCACTGCCAGACATATGTATGAGCTCCAGGTTGGGGCTACTCCCAGTACATTCGCCAGGCTCTACAAGCAATGAACGAAACCTGTGCGATCCAGCGGAGGGACCGGCCAGGGGAGACCAGGGCCAGGTGGTTCCTATCATTGGAACCCTTGCTAGGTTGGGCTCCACGTGTGTAATTTTCACTTTGGAAGAGGCTTCCATTACAGTGTCCCTCAATCTCCGTAGGGTTCTGTCCCCGGGTATGGCTGTCTCCCCTTGTCCGGAGCTCACCCTATGTCAGACTGCCTCTTGTCACTCCTTAGGTAAGTAGTATTCACCCCCCCCCCCCCCCCCCCCAAAAAAAAAAAAAAAAAAGCTAGCAGGATGTGATCGCCGTAGGTCCTTCCTAGGGACACTTGTTTCAGTGTTATGACTCCCAGTGGGATATTAAAAGACGAGGTGCTGGTCAAGAGGTTGAGTAAGGCTGTGCTTTAAAACGCTGGTTCCTGTTGACACTTACCTTTGGTGGACCCCTGACACAATCTGGCACAGTGTGTAGTATAGGGACCCCTAGTGTCGTCACTCATCTCAATGTTGGAGTAAACGACAGAAAGGCAACGTTTCGGTTACGTATGGTAACCCTCATTCCCTGATGAAGACTCCCTGATTACCTGGAAGACAAGGGTGTGACCTTCTGCTCGCCCAATTTCATTAGCCTTTTCAAAACAGAGGTCAGCAGAGGTCCTTTGGGCTCACAAATGTGACTCCTACTGTTGTCACTCGACACACAGTCTCCGTTCCCTCCATCAAGGAACGAGTGCTATCATTAGCCGAGACGTTTTTTGTCGAAGGAGACAAGGAGTTCTGCAACTGTTTTTAGGCAGACTGAATCCTACAATCAGCAGGAAGATTAAGAGCATTGTGAGTAATCTAGAAGACAGTTAATGTGACAGTAAACAGCCAGTGTTCATAAAATAAAGTAAGCGAAATTTTATTTTATTTTAAAATAAATAATTTGGGTCAATGAAAAGAATGTTTGTTGTAAACAATAATTAAATATTTTTAAAAGGAATTGTTGCTTTAAATTTTAAAGAAAACCAGCAGTTCAAACCTCTTCAGTTTATAGAGCTACCTAAAATTAAGAAATGTTATTTCATTATTGAGAATAAAATCACCTAGATTCTAGAAGCTGTAGGACTTTTAGTATTTTATTAGCTAAAGTATTTTTTATTAACAATTTTACTTAACTGTTCTTATTTTCTTTTCTTTTTATATATATATTTTTTTTTACACCACAGCCAGGTGCGGGAAAAGCTGAAGAAGGAAGTAAAGGAAATGAAGGCTCTGGACCCAAACTTTAGCCCAGGGTTGGTGGTGCTGCAGGTCACTCCTACATTATTTCTGTTTATTTACTCAAAATGTGCATATGTTATCGGGCTGCCCAATTTTGAAGATAAACTTGATATGCTTTAGCATGCTAAGTAATGCAATATTAGATATGCAAAACAATATTTAAAAAAAAAATTATATAACCAATTTATATTTGTTTAAACACATTTACCTGTGCTTAGTTTTTGCCTCGTTTTAAGGTGGTTTTTCCTACCTTTACACTGCCACCCAAGATTTACATGCGCTACACAAATCTCTTTAAAACCCAAATATTGCCATATCTGCCATATCTCTTTCATTTTGGCACTAAATTGTTGGTGACAGTCTTGGGCTGGCTTATCGAGATTATCTTGCAGCTTGTTTTAATTTTAATATTAAATTACATTTTTATTTTATTCTTGTTGATGATTGATGGTCTTATGTCAAAGCACTCAAATGCATATGCTAATGCATAATCAATGAGTGACAGTTATTTTGCTATCTGCAGCTACCCAAATTTACTACCATACATTATTATTTTAGATTTTAAAGTTGCTCATCAATCATAAACCATTGTTAAAGTTCAAGAAGCTTTATTGTCATTTCAACCATAAATAGCAGATACAGTACACAGTGGAATAAAATTTCTTCAGGACCATGGTGAGGGCCCGAAGTGTGAAGAGTGTATTGTGAAAGGTTGCTCTTGGCTTTGTGGATGCAGCGTGTGGTGTAAATCTCGCTGTGGAGAGAAGAAAGACTCCGATGACTTTCTCTGCTGTTCCCAAACCAGGCAGTGTGAAGCTGCTCAGAATGCGCTTGATGGTCCCTCTGTAGAACATGAGCAGGATGGAAGGTGGAAGATGGGCTTTCCTTAGCCTTTACAGGAAGGTTGAGTGACCAGGTGAGGTTCTTCGCCAGGTTAACACCAAGAAATTTGGTGCTTTTGCTGATCTCTATTGAGAGTGAAGAGAGTGGTCGCTCTTTGCTCTTCTCAGCAATTCAACAATTATCTCTCTTGTCTTGTCAATGTTCAGAGGCAAGTTGTTGGCAGTACACCACGCTGTTAGCTGTTGCACCTTCTCTTTGTATGCTGACTCGTTGTTCTTGCTGATGAGACCCACCACAGTCGTGTCATAAGGGATGTTTGGGTTGAATGCTGAACTGAAGTTTATGAACAGCATTTTTATGTATGTTTCTTGTCCAGGTGTTTGAGGGACAGATGGCAAAAGGGTCTTAATGAATGGGCTCATGATCTGGACCCACACACAGAGACTGATAACGGACTGTAATATTATGGTCTTCACTGAAACTCAACACCAGCATCCCAAACAGCGTGCTGGAGCTCGAGGGGTGCACTATTTTCAGGGCGGATAAAGCAGCATACATGGGCAAGAACAGAAGAGGGGGCTTATGCATTTATGTAAACAAAACATGGTGCACTGTCTCTGTCTCTTCTCACTGCTTTGCTGATCTTGAATACCTGATCATTAAGTGCAGACCCTTTTACCACCCTTTTACCACCACATGAATTGTGGTGATAGCAGCGTATGTCCCCCCAGAACGAAGGCTAGCACAGCTGTGAAAAAACTAAGCTCTGTTATCAACAAACTGCAGACAGTGCATCCTGATGGAGCCTTTATCGTCGCTGGGGATTTTAACCACTGCAATTTAAAATCTGTTCTGCCGAAATTCCAACAAACTGTATCCTGTTTTACTAGGGGACAAAAAACTCTAGATCATTTATACACAAGTGTGGCCGATGCTTAGAGTCACACCTCTCCCCCGTCTTGGACTACCAGACCATCTTTCATTGTTCCTGTTGCCCAAGTACTTACCAGCCATTAAACGTGTGAAACCCACAATCAGAACTGAATTCAGGACGGGTTAATGAATAGGGCTGACGATGAGGCTCACGCTCCTCTTCAGCAGCAGTTTACACATAGAGACTGGAGAAATTAGCTGCACAGGCCACTACTGATTCAGTAACTAATATTAACACGTTCACCACTTCTGTCCTAGATTACATTAATAAGCATGTGGATCGGGTGACTACAGAAAAGAACATCATAGTGTTCCCCAATCAGAAGCCCTGGATGAACCGGGAGGTCCGTCTCCTGCTCAAAGCACGCAACACCGCCTTCAGGTCTGGAGACCGGAAGGCCTACAGCGTCGCCAGAGACGATCTGAGGAGAGTAATCTATGGAGCCAAACATGAATACAAACAGCAGATCTCTGCTCACCCCTGACGCATGTGCCAGGAAATACAGGCTAATACTGACCGCAAACCACCCAATAGAACACCTCCAACCAGCTCTGTCTCATTCCCCGATGAGCTCAACCTCTTCTATGCTCTCTTTGAAAAACTCGGAGCATGCGCGAAGCAGTTGGCTGAGGCCTTTAGACATCTTTAATCTGTCCTTGGCCCAGGCAATCGTCCCCACCTGCTTTGTCTGCTACCATCATGCTGCTGCAACAGAACTGGGTGACTTTCGTCCAGTCGCACTCACCCGTCATCGCAAAGTGCTTTGAAAGACTGGTCCTAACCCACCTTAAAGCCTGTCTACTACCCAGCCTGGACCCTTACCAATTTGCCGCAGATGACACCACGGTGGTAGGCCTGTAATATGCAACCATTTTTAGTTGTATTCAATAAAAAACAAGTAATTTTAATTTCTTCTTCAAATACATATACAACATAGAACATAGAGTTGTATCTTCATTTTCAATGAAAAGTCATATTCCCAATTGTTGAAGAATCGTTTTTAAAATGTTAGCAGCTTTTTATTTTAGTTTGTCTTTATTTGTGAATATGTATACTTGTATTTTTTAATAATACTTTGCACTGTAGCCACTGGAACTTCAAAACCATTTAGAGATGGCCTTAAAGCCCTTTCCTGACTTGACAATGCGCAGCCTCAGGTCCTCAGTGAGCACCTTGGTCTTAGCATTGACTGTCCACAAACCAACAGCAGAGAGCTTCTATTTTCACCTGTTGAGTTGATTACAGCTGTTCCCAATGATTCAGGGTAATTAAGATGCTAGAACAGCTTAGACTATTTGGAATGGTATAGAACTTTGGATTTTTCTATAGGCTGTGACAGTTCGCAAAGGGTATGAATAATTTTGGACATAACAATAAAAGCTGAGAAATATTTTTTTCCACAATGATGCCTCTTGTACATCGTCTTATTATCTTTTGGGAGAAGCCTGTGTCATTTCCAGTAAAAAAAAAAAAAAAAAAAACTTGCTGGTTGAATAAAAGTAAGTTTAAGTCAGAATTTGCCAGGGGTATGAATAATTTTGATTTCTTTTATAGATACACACTAAATACCCATATTGCACATTGTAAAACTAAATGCATAGTCTGGCAGGTCCTGAAGGGCTGTTAAATGTCTGAGAAACCGTTGCCATTTATAAAAGAACGTGGCTGTATTTCCTCTTGGCGTGTATTTGATTTTCTAGCATTAGAAAAGATGCCATGTCTTTTAGCCACTGAGAATAGGATAGAGGACTAGAGGACTTCTATTGCAGAAAAAGACAACGCCTGGCCAATAGTGATATAAAGCTTAAGTTTTTTCTGCACTAAGCTCATCTGTGATTACTCTTCTGGTAGTCCAAAGATAGCGATCAATGGGCAGGGTGGCAGACAAACTCCCAGTATAGTAGACATGGTAGAAAAATAACCTCCTCAAAAGTTATGTAACCCTGAGCAGAAAAAAAGGTATGACTCAAGTGACACTGCGAGTTAGACTATCTGGAATTTGCACCCTGTAAATAACCTTAAATTGTATTAGTGTGAGCCAAGCACACGATGAAACTTTATGCAATCCTCCACCATTTGATCCCACCACTACTCCCCAAGTCTAGGTCCTAACTCATTTTCATGCTGCCTTGATTTTTAAATTGGTTTGGTCACCAGTGTTTTCCCAGTGTTGCTGGGGAGAAGAGGAGGGAATTATTTTAGAATAAATCGCCTAATTTGAAAATATTTGAAAAGGTGGCTGGTGGCAAGCTGTATTTATCGACAAACCAGGCCATTTGAATATAAATTAAGTAAACAATGTATACCTTTACCATGCCATACAGAAAAGACGGAATCCATATATGATAGAGAAAATAGATGGTTATTACATTTTTAACCTAACGGGAAGCAGATATAAACTTAAACTGTTTTCTTGAACATTTTTAACATGTAAGAGATCTTATTTGACTATTGTGAGCAGAAATGGACCATTATAATGCACCATTAAGCTTGCATCTTTTGAAGTAGGGATTTACAATCCCTTGGAGACTTCCCACCCCAAATAACAGTTAATCATGCTGTCTAATAAGTCAAAAATTGCTTGGGTAAAAAAAAAGGGGAATTGTTTAAAACAAATAAAAATTTAGGCATAATATTAATTTTGACAGTATAGATTTTTCCAATTAAAGACAAGGGCAAACTGCTCAATCTCTGAAAAACAGATTTAATTGTAGTTATGAGTGGAGTAAAATTAGCAGAAAACAGATCTGAAAATGTTCGTCACATTAATGCCGAGCTACTTAAAACCTATTGTAGCGATTTTGAAGGGTATGTCAAACTGTTTAATTTGCAGTGTTTGTGGGGTAACATTTGTTCTCTTTGAAATTTAGATTATATCCAGAGAAGGTGCTGAATGTACTGAGAATTGACATGATGCCTGGTAAAACCAATACAGGATCATACACAAACAGTAACAAATCATCTACATACAATGAAAGTCGATGCTCTGCCTCGTTTCTAGTAACACCTTTAAACATTTCAGAGCATCATAGCGAGATGGCCAGTGGCTCAAAAGCCAACGCAAATAGGGATGGCGATAAAGGACAGCCTTTATGAGTTCCCCGTTTCAATGCAAAATACATACGTACATAATTGGTGTAAATGCTGGCTTTTGGGGATGTGTAAGTAATTCTATTCATCTAATGAATTGTGTAAGGGATGTGTAAGTAATTCTATTCATCTAATGAATTCATCACCAAATTTTCATAAATTTTTTGATACTTCAAATAAATACTTCCACTCCATCCTATCAAAAGCCTTTTCAGCATTGATTTGATATTACAATCTCAGGTACCTTTTCAGAGTAAGTTGTATAAATAATATTCAAGAGAGTATGACAGTTAAAAAAAAAATAGGTGTCGTCCCTCAATAATCCCATTTTGCACCACAGAAATACTAGCAATAACTCTGCTAAATGAAGAGTAATAAATTTTGCCAAAGCTTTCACAGCCGCGTTTCATAAAGATAACGGCCTATAGGAACCACATTGAGTCGAGATTTTTTTTTTTTTTTTTTGTATTTTTTTTTTTTTTTTTTTTTTTTTTTTTTTTTTTTTTTTTTTTTTTTTTTTTTTTGGGGGGGGCATCCAGTTCCTGTGCACTAACAGTCAATAAGAGGGGACTGAAGCTCGTCCAGAAACTGATTCATAATGCTAGTACCTACTGGGAATTCAGAATTGTGAAAAGTTCAGTAGAATGATGTTTAAAGTCAGCCTTCATTTTTTACAGGATCTGTAACTGGGCTGACTGGGCTGTTGCAGATTTTTGGTTAATGTGAGCTTGCTGATGTTTTAACTGGTGTGCCATTAGCTGACTTACTTTATTCCCATGCTCATAGTAACTACTACGTATTTGCAGTAGTTGCTGCTCTACACCTTGTGTAGAAAGCAGTTCAAATTCTGTCTGAAGGTTTGGACATTTCTTGGGTAGAAAGTTATCAAATTCGGGTCTGAAGGTTTAGATGCACATTTCTAGATTAGGGAGATCAAGGGTCAGGGTAGCAATAGCTAAGGTAAGTACCACAGGTCTTGCCCTATGTTTTTTTTTGTTTTTTTTTAATTCTTAAATAAGGCGATTGATATGATTTTTCCTCTCAGAAAGGCCTTCAACGACTCCCAGAGTAACAAAAATGTAGTGTCATTATGATTAAAGATGAGAAACTTGTCAATGGAATTGGAGATAAATTTGATAAGTTCTTCAACCTACTATCTAGGAAGAAATAATCTATGACTGATGCACTTGGGGGGAAAAGGAAAATTTTTAAAGGGTTGTGAAATCTCCAAGGCTCAACAAATCATTCTGGTTAATAAAATTTGACAGTGATTTTGGCATAGAACACTGACATAGATCGTGAACTAGATCTAACACTGAATCAAATACACAGTACAGTCACCTCCAAAGATCAACTGATGAGTGTTAAAATGTGGTATCTAATCTATTTGTGTAGGTGCATACACATTCACTAGCAGCACTCTAGTTTGCATTAACACACCCACCACTATGAGATATCTGCCATTTATAACAGCAATGACCTCAGTACATGAATTAAAGTTATAATGGAACACCGGGCCTATCCAAGGAGCCTTGTGCCTATAATCGCCTAACTGGGCTGCCCATACCCTGGATATTCCAAACTAATGAAAATAATAGGTGCACTTATTACAGGTGTGCCAGACCTACAGAAGACATGTATGGTAAATAAAATCAAAAGGAAACAAGAGCTTCCAAAGAGCCAGGACGCCTACCCACCCAGCCTCTTACCCCACCTCTAAACCCGCACAAGTCTCCATAAGGGAGACCGTGCAAAAAACCTCAAGAAGAAACATTGAATAACCTAAGCTAAACCTAAAGGAAATCAAATAAATCCCACATATTTCTGATATTAAAATTTAATAGCCCTAACCTGAACCAAAAACACACTTTACCCAATAATGTTACTTTCCACATAATTCTGCAGAAACAAAGTCTTTTTCCACACCTTTATAACTAATCCGAAGACTCAACGGAAAGAAAAGTCCATAGCGAACTCCCTCTAAGCCGCGCAGCTGCCTTTTTACATTATTAAAAGCCGCACAGGCTCAACCCACCTTGGCAGTGTAGTCAGGGAAAACGGAGACTTTTGCATTTTTGTCACCAACTGGTCGCCCCTCTGGTTTGCACAGTTGCTGTTTATAGTGACACCTGAGTTCTGGGTGCTCGCTCCAGCAACAGCATTTTTTCCCCCGAGTGGAATGCCTCTTTAAAAAGTGTAGAAACAACTGTAGTGTTAACAACAGTCTCTTTGGGGACCCTATAATTCTCATTCTGTTACTTCACGAATGAGATTCCAAGTTTTTACACTTGCGTTGCAGAGCGGTTACCTCGGCGGTTAGATGTTTAATCTTGCTTTTTAGCAACACTATGCCATCAGTACAAGCTGAGAGTGACTGCCCCATTTCGGCCATTGTACCTTTTATCGTAGCCAGCTCGGCCTCTGAAGCAGCTCTGTTACTTGCCAGTTGTGATTTCATTGCCTGTAGCTCAGCTCTTATTGTGGCCAAGTCATCGCCTAAGCGGTTAGCAAATCCATTTGCAGCGACTCCAAATCCATAACTCTGGCTCTTTCCTTCGGAGAAGTGGGTGCACGATACAGAGAAGAAGCTTCATAGGTTGCGACCTGTGAGGCAGGCCTCGGTTGCTGTGACGATGCAGCAAAAGTTTTAGTGCTTTTACCGACAATGACAACTGATCAGAGATGCTAAAAACCGTGCACACAATCACAATTAGGTAAATTTGCAGGAAGAACAAACGAGAACAAGGCAAAAAATGCAATAATAAGAAATCTGCTCAAGCTTCGAATCAAACATGATACTTAATTCGCTGCTCAAAAGCACCCCCTTTCATCATGTTATTAGATAAATATTGATTATGAACTGTTCCAGATGATGTATGTGGCACAATTGCAATTGTAATGTAGAGGTTGTTGTTGTCTTAACTGGGTTTTTATAATTGCAATATGATAGCAGTGGTATTAGGAGGTGTATCAGTTGGGTAAGTTCGCACAGAATTCAACTCGCAGCTATACTTACTTAAAGGTTAAGGGACAGAGGTTATTCAGTCCTTCCAGAATTTCACAATGCTTTGTGATTGTTAAAGTTAAGAATTATTGATTTCATAGTGATTCTATTATGCATGTTGCAATATTTTAGTTTTTTGCAATAAAATTGTTGGATTAAGTGCAAATTGCACCACCACCCTATATGCTGTGTAAAACAGTTTCTCTGCTTTTGTAAAGATGACTAGGGCAATGCTTTGTACGCTCCTTGTGGGGCTTTTTGTTGGTAAACTAGACAGTTGTTTATTAGCACATCTTCAAATTATGGAACAAGGAATGCATTTGATAAAATATTTGCTTGGTTTTGGGTGAAGTTTTACAATGAATAGTTAACTTTGCAGACAAGCAACTGTAATTAGATCAGCACAATTGTGTAGAATGCAGGTTTTTACGTGTGACTACTGAAAACACACATGCGCACACTCGCGCACATTTACTATCAATAATCTAGTCTAGAACATCAATAAACCCAAGTAATGTTTTTATAATTTAATTAATAATTGATTAATTTTGAACTTTTCAACGAATTATTTTAAATACATGATTAATTATGCCCACCCTTAGTGTGTAGTCTGTTATTTGGAAAAGGGCTTATGTCGGTGGCTCTTCATAAGAGGGAACAAAACCTAAACAGCAGTCAGTGAACAAGTCACAAGTAAAGAAAAAAAAGTTACACAATTTTTCCTCAGTGTAAACTATAACTGAAGACTTTTTCTTGCTTGATTGATGAGTTTGCTGTGAACATGAACTTTCTTGATGCTGCTTATTTTTACTTTATTGAGCTAACTATATATATATTTTAGAATCAGCAATAAAGCAGTGGGGTCCACTGATTTAGGCTCCAGGTTGGGGCCTCAAACCTATTTATCTGCATCAGGGAGTACTGTATTATGGTGGTTGACTCTGTGCCCTGACCCCAGCTTTCCAACCTAGGAGAAGCCAAATGAGAATTTTACCATGCTATAATGAATGTTACAAAAAAATAAAGTGCTTTTTGTATACCTTTTTGATTTTAGATGAATTTTTAGAATTAGTGCACCTAACAGTGGACTTACAGTATCTACCATAGTGTAGAATTGGATGCTCTATAGCCAGGCTTGTCCGATCTTACCTTTTTTTTTATTATTTTTTTAATTTATTTTTTTATTCCAAAAAATGAAAGCCAGGTCCAATATGTCTACTTAAAGCTATTATACTGGTGCAATCAGTATCTGGAACGAAAACCGGCACCCACACTGGCTCTTTACTGAATTGGACACCTATGATCTAGACGGTGTGATTAGAAATGCTAATACGAATGTTAGTGTTTCTATAGTAAAAGACTATTAGTTAAAAAAAAACAGTTCCAGCTCAACACTGCTATGTTTATTGCATTTTTCTTGCAGGTGGGAAACAGAGACGACTCCAACCTGTACATCAGCATGAAGCTGAAAGCCGCTGCTGAGGTCAACAACCTTTATGCTCTAACAATCAAACATTTGGTTGAGACATGCAGTACTTTGGCACATTTTTTAAATTTACCATCATTCTTACGGCATTACATTGTTTACTTGTTAGATTTTTTTTAAATGAATTAATTTCATTTTAGATTGGAATCAATGCCACCCATATGAGGCTTCCACAAACTGCCACTGAAGACGAGGTGAGTAAAAGTTCACAGATTTATTATACACAGTATGTTCATGTTTGGTTGCTATGCATGAAACCAAACCAAGTGAAATGTAGAACTTTTAAGTTGTTATATTGTAATTAAAATATCAAATCTGTTTTATAAGGAAATAGTAAATATTTTTAAATTATGTTATGGAACTGCAAAGCATATAAAAACCAGGGTACAAAAAGCCAGTGTACATGTAAGTCTTCATTTCTTTCGAACAGGTGTCACATCAAGATTTACTGATTAAACAGATGGAATCAGTTGTAACTTCTGCTTGATTAGAATAAAAACCTGCATTTACACTGAAATTCAACTCGGCCTATATAAAAGTTATTAAAAATGTACGCTTAGTGGTTAATATCAGATAGTTTTCTCTTTAAATCCTGTGAAAACCCAGTTGCCTTTGGTGGGTCCCTGTGCAAGGCTTTTAATCCTTAACTGCTCACTTGTACAGTAAATAGAGGACAAACGTTGCTCTGGGTAATGATATCTCTCATAGTCTGTGAATGTAAAAATATTTGTTATCCTGAAACACTTTCTGAAACATTTGAGTACATTTTCAGGTCCTGCAACGGATCACGGAGGTCAATGAGAACAGCAGTGTACATGGACTCATAGTCCAGCTGCCTTTGGACTCCATTCACCGCATCGACACTGAAAAGGTCACCAACACTGTGGCTCCACAGAAGGATGTAGATGGGTAAATAATTGAGACTTAATTGAGCCTTTAGGTGCACTCTTAAAAAATGTCTGAATTTATAAAGGAAATTTTTTTTTGTTTTTGTTTTTCTTCCTGTTCTCCAGGTTGACTA